>JAPXFQ010000337.1:0-332282 GCA_028564705.1 Apricaphanius iberus
TGAACTCCAGCGATTCCCTCAGAGCCTGAAATTCTTTATGAAGAACCTCCACCAGCGCGAGACGGGCGTCCAGGCTGGTTAGCTTCTTGTCTATTGAGTCCAGGATGTCGCCGTAGCTTCTATCTGGCGAGTCGGTGGATGTGCTAGCCTCGGAAGAGTGCGCTTCTGCGACGGTGTGCTCGTTGTTGTATCCGAAGCAGGTTTTCGTGACTTACCCATAACAATGTTATCAAAGCACTCGTCTAGGTAGCACTCCAGCGAATCCAATGTTTCCTTGTCCAGGTTTTTTAGAGGGAAAAAAAAAGTAACTTGATGGTTAGTTTAGAAGCTGCGTTTGGTTCATAACCGCCATGTTCACCTATGCACAGCTCTCGCGAGAACTCAGCATCTCATCCTGCGCCCCCCCCTAAATATTTTAAAGTCTGCAAAATGCTTGAGACTGGGGACGAGGTTCACCTTCCTGAATGTTAAAAACTCTTCACATATGACTAGATTCGTAAAAATTGAGAACAAAGTATGAGCATGTTGGAATGACCCAATCAAAGTTCAGACTTAAATTCAATTATGATTATATGGCAAGACTTCAAAATCGTTGTTCACAGACAACTTCAATCTACCCTGACTTTGCTTGAATTTTTCTGCAAAGAAACATATCTCAGAAAGACTTGCAGCATTATGTTGATTCCTAACCCTGTCTGGATCCTTCACTGTTCTTTACTTTCCTTTGCTTTCCGCTGTACAATGAGTCTTTAAATAAAGAAGACGCCGCTGAAGGTGAAGAACTTTGGGATCTGCCTAACTCCCGCAGCAGAACCCACAACATGTACCAAGAGTAGGTGTAAGTTCTACAACAGCAAACGATCGTCATCAAGGTATCAATTGAGAGAGGATGAATACAAATTTAAAACATACTTTCAGTTGGTGATGTTCTCATATTCCTTCCACTTTACATATATGCACAAAAGTCAAAAATGCACCAATGTGTGTGGTTAAAGTGTGGGGTGTTAACATTTTTGCAAGGCATGGATGACATTAACTAGTGTGTGTGTGTGTGTGTGTGTGTGTGCGTGTGTGTGTGTTTGTGTGTGTTGGATTGATCTATAAGTACACAGCTCTCTGCATCCCAGATGGTGCAAGTATGGATGCCAACATGATGATTCTTCCAACCCCACTGGAGGCCAAAATGATTGTCTGAGATTTTGGAAGAGCTAGAAGACGGAATGAGGCACAAATTAGACTTGTTAACGAAGGACAATGAGTCTGACATGCAGCTGTCTGATCTCATCTTTGAAGCTCACTGAGAACATTCAGAGGAGAGCTGCCTACCCGATAGAGGCCAAGAACACGCTCTGTCTGCAACAAGAAGCACTTGCAGGGTAATGCACTGACTGAAGATCTGGCATGAAGTCTCGGATATTACACAACACAGAAAGACACTTTATCCAGTCGCTCCTTTATTCGTGCTCAGACCACAAATCAGAATCAGAATCGGTTTTATTGCCATTGTTTGAGAACAAGTTCACAAACTAGGAATTTTTTCCGGTAAAGTTGTGCACATAAAACATTTAACATAAGTAAAAATAAAATAAAATTAAATTAAATTAAAAAATTAAAAAAAAATAAAATAAAAAGAATGAGCTATAAGGCTAAAGTCTTTATCAGCTGCTGTGTTGCTGCTTCTGGTCTTAAACCATTATCGTGTTTGACTTGTGGTAGGTGGCACAATCAGATCCCATCAGAAAGTCAGTGAGGATATTTCTGAAAATTACACCAGATTAGGAGTTATCATGTTTATTACAGTTATCTATCAAAGCGGAGAGCTGTCATTCTAAGTTAGAGTATCCATTCCTGGTGGGTTCGATTGCAGTTTTTGTTTGCCATATCATTGTTTTTGGTTTATGCAATTTTTAAAGAGAAGTTTTTTCTCTCAACCAAAATTTATAACATTTTCTTAGTTTTGTGAATAGAACTAATATATGTGTGCTTATTACTTTCTTAAAAACCTTCATTCTTTTCATCAGCTACCAACTGGCTTCAGACACTGATCGGGAACTTCAGGTATATGTCTGAAGCACACTGAAATAAAAAGAGAGCATTCCATGTAAAATAAACATATTTTTTACTTTTTTTTTACTATTTAAAAAAAAATCTGATAAGTGTGTAGTATATCTGCATTCAGTTCTTTACTATAATACCTGAAAAATAAAGTTAAGTAAAACTAATGACCTCAGGAGGTTAAATCTGTGATCAGAATTAACTTGCTTGTAATCTATTCTCAATATAAATAAAGCTGATATATGAAAGCCCTGTAATTTTTTTAGGGATTATTGATAAATAAGTGGTAAATAGATGCCTGGTAACTGGATGAGCTGCAGGGATTCACAACTCAGGTGGGACAATATATTAGCAGTATAACAATTAATAATACATCCAACAAATCTTTCCTTTATGGAAATGTCTAAGAAGAAGAAAGCGGCTATCGAAGGATTAAGCATAAGCAGTCATGTTTGTAGTTTGTAAGTTGGAGAATGATTACTGGTAAGATATTTTAACCTACATGCAAAATGCAGTATGCTGTGAAATTTATCAGAGCACATCACCATGAACACCCTATCCACACTGTTCAACATGGCAATGACTAAGGGTGGGCTGGTGTTGAAATTCAGCCCAGGAGCTGGGTTTGTGGAAGCCTTTTATTGGATCACACAAAGGAGAGCAGAGGTACAATAACTCTGCCCCAAGTGAGCTGCTGTCACTGATACCAAGGATGAACTGTCATCAAGGAGACAGGTTAATGCTAGTAGCTATGCTGCTTTAGGCTAGGCTGTTGGAGGACATTATTAGGGTCTGTTCCTACTTTCTCTCCTACTTCTCCCCAACTGCATGATGTGCTGTCAATTCAAGCGCTAACCTGTTTTCTCTTAGTCTCTTCCTACAGTAGGTGCTCCTGACCCGCCCTGCTTGACGACCCTGACTAAGATGGGATTGCAGTGACGGAAAGTTCTCCACGTCCTGCAACAAACTTCTGCATCAGCTGTGTTGTTCTTTCTGTGTCTCTGTTCTGTGTCTCTGTTCTGTATTCTCCAAACCACAGACGGTCTCGGCAGATGACCGCTTGTGCTGAGCCTGGTTCTGCCGGAGGTTTCGTCCTGTTAAAAGGGAGTTTTTCCTTTCCACTGCCGCTTCGTGCTTGCTCAGTGTGAGGGATTGCTGAGAATTACACGACGCAATCTTCTGTGGTTCTGTAATTTCTAAATTAAACACTGTATTGTAATAACTCTTCTTGTTAAGTGCCTTGAGATGACATCTGTTGTGAAACGGCGCTATATAAAAAAACTGAATTGAATTGAAAATAGTAATCATATACAATACCACAATGATTATCGGCATTATATATCACATTTAAAAAACAAAATTCAGACATTTCAGATTATAATATTTGAAAGATTAAATTTTTTTTCTGCTGCAACTTGACATTCATTAGAGGCCATCATAAAGTGCGATGCATTTCAACAACATTAGTAGAATAAGGACATTTTAGCATTTTTTTATGAAAAAACCTGGAGAAGAATTATTTTCTATCAAGAAAAATACTTTCTAAATAATGTTGTTTTTAAGGACATGTCAGATGAGGCATGAATGTGATATGTTATGATTTCAATACTGCCCATGTAACCACAAGCACTTTATGTTATGTTTTCTTCTTTGTCATATACTAAAGCAGACATCTTATATTGTTCTCTTAAATTACCTTGAAATAATGAGTTAAATGAATTTCACACTGTTGTTCATGGGAATATTATTTATCTGTGCTCTCACAAGGACAATAACTCTCATCCCCCCTCTTTTTGGTGTTGCATTTGAATTCAGTGGGTAGAGAACCCTTTTCATTGTAGAGCCATGTGTCCTCATTTGAAAGCAAAATAGAAATTGCCAAAGTGCATAAATTAACTGGGCTGTAATAATGAATGAGGGGCATAATGAGATGCTACAAATTGCCTTTTGTTGTGTTTTTCCCCTCTGGTTCATTAGCTGTGACCATACATGACACTGCAGATCAGGGAACTACACAAGACTATCAAGCACATTTGAGGGCTCATTTGAGCAACATTTGAAGAATGTGGAGCTTAGAGCTTGCATGTGCAGTGATTAACGCTGGGCTCACTTTTATTTCTCAAGAAAATCGATTACTTTAAAACAGTTCCATTTACAGGATTATAAATATCTGGAATGTTCATTTGTCTCGAAGGGTGGCATGTTTTTCACAAATGTGTTTACACATAGTTTTCTTGATTTAAAATATAAATATTTTGCTTAAATTTGAATTAAAAATTGGGACAGTGTGTCCACTAGCCATATATTTTTCTTTTTTTTTTCAAGCAAAAGAGTGAACTGCAAAGGAAGGGACATTGGTGTGCTGCTATACTTAAGTGTCCAGCACCAACTCCAATGAGCATGGGCTTATACCCTTATTTTAATTTGGGCTGGGTATCAGAGTTGACCCTGAGGTCCTAAGTCACTTTAAATTACCTCTATGACTCAGTGAGCTGGACAGTGGACCGGTCAATTCACCAGACTCCTTTTCTGAGCCTAGAGGCACCGCATAACAAAACAGATTTAGAGACCAAAGCTTTGACATTTTGAGAGACAACAGCCGCACAGCAGTTAGGGGGTTTTGTACCAACTGTCTTTCTTGGCCTGGGATTGTGCAGTCCATTATATCCAAAACATTTCCTCCACAGCTAATATCTTTTGGACGAAGCCTGGGCCAGTAAAAAATATTAATTTCCAAGCCTTGGAGCTGGTTTGCGTCGAGCATTTCCTTGACCGAGTAAAGGAAAACAAGCAAGAGGCAAAGTAAAAATTTAATTTTTATCATGAGGTAATGATTTTTGACTGTGGCAACGAAAAATAGATATGCATTAAATACTTTGAATATTGAATCCTTAATTTGGTAAGATGTAAGAAATATGCACAAATTACCGAAAACAAAAATCTCCCCAAAAATTGCATTAAACATACTAAAAGCAAACTTTGACAGCTCTGTTGGGTCACACACAGCCATCAGGTGGTGCTAATCTGCATCCTAGCTTCAAAGGAGAAGAAGAAACCCCACTCCCCTCAGGAAGTGGGTGGCAGAGTCTATATAAGGAACCTTCCGCCGGAATTGAAGCCTTCTTCAAAGCGGCTCTGCCACTTTGCTACGAGAAGGCAAGCATCAACCATCTTCCATCGCTGGTGAAGGAAAGCACAAGTTTCTGGGAGGAACTGACTCCAAGGGACTCAAAGAACGCATATCAGGTGAATCTCAAACATTGATCAAACAAAGCCATTGTTTTATCCTCAAACCCCGCCGAAACCTTTCCTGAATTGCAGACCACTGGGAGAAGGCATCCGGGAGCTGACCCGCGTGTACCAGCCCAAGCCACATTCATTTGCTGCCACAGAACCGACAACAGTGGGATGCCTTGTTGGATAAAGCTGCCAAAGGTACTGTTCAGTGAAGGAAATTTGGAGCTGATCGCTGCTTGGCCAAATCGGAGGACGATCTACCCGTGTCCCCAATGGCCATGAGGTTCACTGTTAACTAGCTGCCGCAGCCATTGGTAGTCGCTAGGCTAACATCATCTGATCACCCCCCTCCCATTGACACGGAGGAGCCTGGAGAACTTTAAACATCATCTAATTCCATGCTTGCTCAGTATGAGGGATTGCTGAGAATTCCACGACGCAATCTTCTGTGGTTCTGTAATTTCTACACTAAACATTGTATTGTAATAACTCTTTTTGTAAAGTGCCTTGAGATGACATCTGTTGTGAAATGGCGCTATATAAATAAACTGAATTGAATTTAATTGAATCTAAGGTCTTTGTAAATAAACATTTGTATTTTGGAAAGTCGCTGTTTGTTAATTTGTTCTGCATACATATAATTGCAAGGTTTTATTTTCAATACACTTCTAGAACAAACTCCTTCTTGTTATTCACCTCAGCCTCATCTGGGCAGGTGCCAAACTGAGACTGGTCTACCTTGTTTTATTGGGAATATTAAATTAATAATTAATTAATTATTAATTTATTATTCCTTTATACTATGTATTTACCAACCAGTTTTAAACCGGTAAAAAGATATATCAGAGACAAACTATCAAAAAGCAGTTTTATAGGTAATTGTCAATTATTTACCAGCTATTATTTGTCTGAAGGGTCCGGAAGATGTGAAGGCCTCGTCGCGGGGAGCTTCTAGGACGTGCGTGGGGGACAGCTGCTCATTCATCCATTCAGAGATGCGGAGACTCAAGGATGAGCTGGCGAGTTGGCGCTGTGACCAACCGACGTGTCGGGGCTTATAGAACTCCACCCTCCAGGAGTGAGATCAGAGAGAGAGAGAGAGAGAGAGAGAGAGAGATGGTTCTTGATCGCCCAAGGTCTTTCGTCCGGGGGTCTGACGTTCCTGCTCTGGATGAAACAGCAGGAAACCAGGGCTTGGAATGCTGGAGTCATTCATAATCATAGAGCCCTTTGATATAATTTCATATATTCAGGGGTCAGACCCCTTAAGGGTAAACATAATGCAAATACCTCTTATTAGCCCTTAAATAGTGTGTTTTGTATTCATTATCTAGGAGTTCGAAAACGCAGGAGTTAGTCAACATAGGTGCTGTGGAGATATTTATAGGTTTTGGCTATATTTTTTAATCTGTTCAGGTTTCTATATTCTCTATTTCCTTTTTTTAACCATTACATTCAGTATTTTTCCTGAATGAGTTCATTTAACGATCGTTTATGAACTTGTCATATGTTTTGTGAACCTTAACTGAACTTACTGTATATTTTGGTCTGATGAACATTATAGTGAACACACTCATTCTGGCATGTGTGAATCGTGCACTCTCGCAGTTCAATTTTTTCAATTGATGCCAGATTTCAATCAAACATCAAATCTGGCAACACTAACTATTGAGTTAGACTGGGTATGTGTTGGAGTCACATTATGAAGCATACAGGCATATTTCAGTGATTGCAGGAACTACACTAATTTGGCATAAATTAATAAAGCGATGATCCAGCGATAGTGATTATCCACTTGGGAAAAATCTTACATTTTTGCGTGAAGTTTGCTCACTGAGTCTCATGAAGCTGCCCCTTATGTCAACAGTGTCAACAGCAAACGGCATATTGTAATAAAACACTGGCCGGGCTAGCCATTCAAGGTGAGTTCAAGTCACCAAAAAATCAAAAGACATGGCAACAATGTACCAGATCCTCTACCACGCAAAACAAGATAACAGGGTACAGTAGCAGCAACGTTGTTGTCATCATCATCCAACCGCAGCTGGACAACCTGACATTGCAATATATTGTCTGAGACCTGCAGCTTTTAAGAAAAGTGGAAAGCCAAACTTTTATAAACTTTATTTAGGAATTGCAATCTTGCATATTCCTTTGGGCTAGTTGTTTCACTTAATAAAGAAATAAAGAAAGGCTTAATAAATTAAGCCTTTCTTTGGACAAAAAGGTCAGAAAATATATACACAGAAATTGAAAAGTGAATTTATAGAAAGTTAATTAATGCTCAAATGTTTTTTTACTTTGTATAGCACACTTTCAACACAAGGTAATTCAAGGTGCTTTATAGGATTCCGTGGTAATATACAGTACATATAAAATATCATATGTGGTGTGCCACAGGGTTCAATTTTAGGTCCAGTGTTTTTTAGCCTGTATATGCTCTTCTTGGCAATGTCATCAGAAAATATGGAGTTAACTTTTAACAGTTATGCTGATGATACACAGTTGTGCATCTCCATGTGTCCAGATGTCACATGACCAATGGATGCATTTTTAACTGCATTTTAAACTTCAAATCATGGATTTAAGAACATTTTCTCCAGCTTAACCTGGACAAAACAGACGTTTTAGTTATCAGTCCTGAGGCTCAGAAGGAGACTTTGAACAAAACTACAATCACTGTCTTTTATTATTGAGGACCAAAACTGACCTAATTAAAAATAAAAGAAGGACTATATATAAATGTGTGTGTGTTTCTTATTACTTATATGGGTATTTTTCAGAAGAAATGTAAACATTTTGTTTTTCCTTTTCCTTATTATGTGCATCTTCATCGAGAAAAATGTATGTTTGGTTTTATCTTTTCCTTATGCATGCATTCCTTGTTTTTTACATTCCGTTGTTTCCTCTTTTTACTTTACGTAATGCATTTCTTCCTCATTATGCAAACGAGGAGGGCTGCTTTCTTAGTCCAACTCCTCAACTATTGGTCAAAAAAAAGGAAGGAGCAGGATCCATTTGCAGATTGAGTGTGGATGCTTCCACTTTTGGCTGTTTCAGGAGAATCTCTTGTTTGATAGGAAGTGAAGTCCTACAAGAGTTGTCTCAGACGACTGCAGAAGAATTAAGGCACATTGCTATCTTAGTTGAAAGTAATACAGTCAGTGATGACTATTTATTGTTTCGCATAGACATTTTGAGTGACAAGCTACTCCAGCTAGCTGCAGACACGGATAATCATTTAATTTGCAAAATGAGGCAGAATGCATGTATAAGGGAAAGGAGAAAAAAAATTCTTCAAAAATCCATGTACAGTATAAGGAAAAGGAAATACAAAATGTATATTTTTCTTGACGAAAAAGCACGTGATCCCTAAAAGACTATATATAGTTTACAGCTTCTGCAAAATTTAGCAGCACATGTCCTGACGAAGAGCAGGAGGCAGGAACTCATTACACCTGTCTTAAACTTATTGCATTGGTTTCCTGTAAGTTTTAGGCGTGAATTTAAGGTTATTTTAATGATTTTTATGTGTCTTAATGGCCTTGGGCCTTCTTATCTTTCTGAGCTGCTTTTACCATATGAATCTTTGAGGTCTCTGAACTCCTCTTCCAGCTGTCTCCTTGTCATCCCTAAAGTCAGGAAACCATTACGGTGAGGCGTCTTTATATTATTGTGGGCCTCACCTCTGAAACAGGCTGCCGGAGGACCTCAGAGCCGCAAAGAAGGTTAAGATAGGAGAAGGTTGGAGTTAAGAGCAGGCTCAAGACTCACCATTTTAGCCTAGCTTTTAACTGATTATTATTTATCATAGTCTGTTTAATTGCTTTGCATGTTTTACTTGATTATATTTTGTCAGTGTTTTACTATTTAATCTTATATAACCTTTTATTTTAATCTTCCTTACAGTGTTTCCTCTGAGGGGGCCCTCTGCCTCAGGAGCGGTGATTAGCTGTGGTTGCCTGGGTGCTCTCCAGATAATGCTTGGATAGAGGTGGGGATCTCAGCCTTTCCTCTTCTGAGCGTCCTGGGGCAGTGCGTTGGCTGCTGTTGATCTGCTGCTGTGGGTGCAGATGGTTCCTTTAATGGCATTTCCTTAGCCTGTCTCATATGTACACAGCACAATGTAGTTTCTTACTGTTACATTTAACTTTGCGCATGCATGGGAGTTGGGTTGGTGTGGAGGTGGGTATAATTGTGATCCTGCTTTTAAATCAGTGGGGGTAGGAAGGGAATATGGTATTCGTGGGGTCATTTTAATGATGCAATTCTAGTATGAAAAGTGCTTTATAGATAATGTTTAATATTGCTTTGATTTGATGAGGCAATCATATTTTCTTTTTGACAAAACACAAAATTTTTGCTTGCTTTTTGTTATTTAAAGAGCATTTAAAGCAATAATGCAAAAAGCGGGTCAGAAAAAATCTTAAAGGTTGCAGACTGACAAATCCAGCCTTCATAAAGCAAAGTCTGAATTGTAAATGACTCAAGACGTTTTTTGGTTGCAATACTGCAAATATATATATATATACAGTAGTAATACATACTGTATTTAAAACTCACATACATTAAGATGTGAACATGCCAGCAATGCAATGTCAGTGTGTCTCACTAAAAGATGTCTGATGTAACTCGTGTTGGGCATTTAACCAAAATAAACTCATCTCAGCCTGCTTCCCAGCTTGCTGTCAGACCTGGCTGTGATTCAAGCTGCTGTGGTTTGCATTTTTGTGGAAGATTTTGGACATGATAGTGGACATTTTTAGCCATTCCAACATTCCCTTTTTTTTCTTTTTTTTTGTCTTCCAGACATACATGGCCATCAGAAAACACTCAGCCTGAACCGCTATAGTTGTTTTTGGAAACACTCGCTCATCCCACATAAAAAGAACAAAATATTGTTAGATCATTATCCCAACATCTGCCTGTCAAAAAGCAATGATCAATTATCAGTTTAGGAATTAAAGCCATTTGCTGGTGGTGTACTCATTACATGTCTCATGATGTTTTGACGTAGGAGTATTTTTAAAAGAAAACCAATCTCCTACCCTCCCCAGGTCAAAAGCAATGTGTTGAGAGCAGCAGCACAGGCCATATTGCTCATGCTTATTGAGAAATGTGGTCTTTTGGGGTTTTTTCTTCCTTCTTACCAGTTTTCCTTCCTCTCATCTAGCCACACAGCTTCCCCTCCCAGGGACTATTTCACCTCTAGCTACTGGAAATCCCCCTGTCTGTTGAAAGGCAGCCCTCAATGGCACTCAGCAGCCATTTCAGAGAGACATGAGATTCGGCTCAGACGGAATATGACAAGCATCTCAATCTTTCAGGCGCTGTGCAATGACTTCAGACTGGTTTGGGAAGGAAATGCATTGACAGGAAAAATGTTTCTGCACTGAGTACCGGAGATGTGGATCCATGGACCACAGGAACATATTCATGTTTCTTTTTGAGCAACTTGTTTGCCCTTCTTGACAAATTAGAGATTTTCTGGCAATAACTCTTAGGCCTAGTTACTAAACAACTACACTTGTAACCAAGATACTTCATATTTTACTACTATTTTTTTGCAATTTGTTTAGGTTTGCACCTCACAATAGTTGTATTGATTTTTATGATAGAAATATAGAAAAGCATAAAAGAAAAAAAGTGAGTGCAAGGGGGTAGAGGAAAAGCCAAAGAGTGAGATAATCTTGCTTAGAATGCTGAACTTGTGCTTAGTAGTTTTCAAACAAGACAAAAGTAAAGACAGCATAAAGTCTCCGAGTTGGATTTTTTTGTTTAAAACCAACAATGTATCTAAGAATTTATCCATTGGGGAAGAGGGAGTCAAAAGTGTGGCCAAGGGAGCTAACAGGGGAAGACACCTGTGAATGGACATGGCCTTAAAAAGGCATCAAAAGTCGATGTTGGAAAAGAGAAGAAAGAACAGATGCTTGTGCATTGCTTGCAGTCTCTTTGTCCACCTCTACTCCTACTTGGTGGTGTTCCTTCCACTGTTTGACAGCACTTAGAGCTAGAGTGGTCACTGCTCAGTAGCACCTTACAGGGAACATTAATCAGTCTGACTAAAGATAAATGCATGATTCAGTTTTTCAAGGTCCTGTTGCAACATAAATCCTTTAATCCTAGATATATTCCTAAATGACAGAAGACTGACCTTGTTAATGCCTTTATGTGACCTTGTAGGTTCAGGTCGAAGTCCATTACTACGCTTAAATTACGGGCCTGTATTAAGTGAAGTGAAGATATTACTCCAAATATTAGTCCAAAAAATAATTGGTCCAGTTTTGTTTATGTCCAGCAGGAGAGAATGACAGTATATCCATCAAGTGATTTGCTCAACACATTCCCTTAGGGTTCGGATGGGTTCAAAGTTACCTGCAGACATTGTAATTGTAATGATGAGTGTCATCTGCATAGTTCTGGTAACTAATTGGTTGTTATAATCTGGGTTAGCGAGAGCATGTAGATATTTAATCAGAGGAGCCACAGGATGGAACCATTGGGCATCCCAAATGTGATTTCTGTCTTTTCTGATGAGCAATTATGGGCTTCTATTATAATCTGTTTTTCAACTTCTTGGAGTCTACTTTACTCTAATTAAATTATGTGTATTGTCTGTAAATGAATGAATGAATAAATAAAGAAAGAAATAAAGAAAGAAAAAAAAAATAAAGAAAAAAATATTTAAAACAGTTTTTTTTTATGAAGAAAAAAAGTCTGGAAGTCAGTTAATAGGTACTATGGATCCAGATAAAATATAATCATATATATATTGCATTTAATTCCTGCTTTAAGAGAAGCATAATGTCAACATGTGCTTTTAAATTACTTATCTGCTTTGTGAAACAACTGATACCATTTTATTTCATTATTTATACTTTTAGTTTTTATTTATAGTAAATTTAGCATTTAAAGAACAGTTTACTTATGTAGTGTAGCTGCAAAAGTTCCTGCAGCAAAGAGTCAATTAGACTTTCTTTAATGTTCCGAGTGACTTTATAATTTACAGACATGAAATGTGTTCTAGGGGACAGGTTTGCATCAGAGAAGGTTTCAAAATGACTAATTTTTCTGTACATACTTTTAGCTTGAACCTGTTTCGAGTTGTAAAGCTATACCTGTATTATACTTTTATTTAAAATACAATCTCACTATATTAAACAAGGTTCAGTGTTATACAAGTCTAGATGGCTGTTTCCATCCTCTAGACTAAGGTTTTATGGTTCTAGCCATTGTACCCTGGAGGTATGTTTTGTTTCAGCATCTATTCCCATTTCACTTTTTAACACTCATTGTCAGAAAGGGGATATGCTATTTCCCTCAGTAAATCTAAGTAGAATGTTAGCTTCCCCAGGAAACACATGTTTTACCTTTGCAGACCTGATGAAGGTTATAGCTTCCTAGTCATCATTGTAATATTGTACTCTGTGACATTCAAGTGCACAAGAATGTAATTTCATATGCACAGACCCTTCTCTTTCACACACACACTCTCACACACGCACGTTCACATAAACCCTTGCACATTTGCACATCCTGACACGGTGCAACAGCAGCCCTCCGCTTGGCAAGAGTGATAGATATCATGTCACAGTGGTACATGTCTTAGATGGCGCCCTATAGTGAAACTGTGAAATCTTATTATTTAGTTCCTTGCCAATGGTCTGTGATACAACGAAGGACAGCAATGGCACACATACTGCCATCAACCAAATGCAGACTCCACAATAGTTGCATTTGTTTTACTTCACTACATTAAACTGCATTCCTCTTTAGTAATTTTTAATTAGATCAGGCACACATGTATACAAGAGTTCAGTTGCCTGTACTAACTGCATCTCAAGGTCAAAGTTTAGTTTGAGGACAGAATTTGGATAAATGATGTCTGCAGATGAACTCGGACAATTACTTCAACCATTAAGGCTGATATTGGTTACACTGAACCAGTGATTAGATTAAAGCTTTAAAAAAAAAAGGGACGACAAATGTTCTAACAGCCAATTACACCAACTCTAAACCTCTGGACCACATTATCTAATGAGCACTTAGCTACAAATTACACAACAAAAAACAACTGAGAGGAAGGTCTGTGTCCTGTAATCCACCCAACCTCTTCAATTTATGTGAAAACAAGATACTTTTATGTACCTTTAGTTTCAAAACCTGGAAAACATTCACAGTCATGTCTGCTGGCTGGGGATTATAGCTCGACACACACATCTACACACAACCACTCATTAAATCCAGCAGCATGCTGTGATGAGGCAATACTATGGCCCTTAGCCTGCTCCATGTTAGCATCTACTACTGGATTGAAGGAAATAAAATTGCAAACTGATTTATGGTGTACGGTGATGAAACCGGTACCAGATAAAAGTAAAAAAACATAAAAAAATACTTTGCATTTTCCATTTTAAGGTATTTTTTTTCTGAAACAGTGGTGCAAGTGACAGTAGTAATAGTGAGAAAGAAAAAACATTGACTGACTTAAATGTGAAATCTAATACAACAATCACATTTGTATTATAACTTCAGATTGGATCTATCTCATCTCTGATGGTTTCCTGTTTGTTGCTGTTTTCCAAATACATACATTTGTCCAATAGTTAGTGAAAAGTTAGTCTTTACAATTATTCAGTGAAAGTAAACTTTTTTTAAATTTGACTCTTCTGTCTTTGAGTTGAAGCACAACAGAGGCAGCAGGCCTCTGCATTGCCTGTTGAAGTTGGCAGGGAGTGTAATGAGTGATCACTGAGCTAATGATATGCAAACCAGCCATGTTCCCTGATAGTCTGCTCACCTGACCTGGCTCAAGGCACAACAGCTGCACTCGGAAAATGTGCCAGAACACCAGTGTTAAAGATGGTGGATAAAACACTGGGCAGAAGGATTATAAAAGTAATGCCAATTTAATGTGTTTTCTCACGTACAGGAGTAGTAACTGTAAGTGATATCACAGAGGTGTAACATTTTTTACAGTTATTCTCAAATCCAGATTACAAAATAAACCCAGATTTTCCACTGTATTTAGCACATTGCTGCATGAAAGACAGAACAGCTGCACCAATATACAGTTAGCTGCAGAAATTTTGTCACACATTGCCTTGGATTAAAACTGACAACTGTTTGATTTAGATGTGCGAGCTAAAAATGCAGACTAAAAGTGTTGTTTAGAAAAACATCACATTTATGAAAGACTAACTTAATGCTTGATTAAAGATTCTTTCTTTTTTTTAAATAAGGGCTTACTAAAACCATGAAGGTAATAACAATAAGTTGGCTATTTGAAGTTGACAGAAATTCTGAGTTATTGGAGATGAAAAGTCAAAGTCCAAAGGCAGGTTCCCCAAAACAGAGTAAAACACATCAAATATATATATATATATTTATCAACATTCAAGGGAACAGTCAAATAAAGGATTTAACTTTAAAAAATAAAAATATTTATTGAAATAACCTTTTTTATATCAATATGTATAAAGCTCCAAAATTTTGGGGTCAAATTAATTAACAAATACAACACCACCAATCCTACTGCAGCTGTTGTGAGAAACGTTCAGTAATCTTACATAAAAGGAAAAGGAACAATTTTTGTGAAAAGTATTTGAAAGGCAGATTGGCCCTTGTCATTAGTAAAGCAAAATGTTACTGCATACTATAACATATGTCAAAATAGAGAGTTTGCCTTCCAAGTTTATTTCTTTATATATGAAATAAATTAATTAGAACATACTACATGTTTTTATCAAGCTTTTTACCCTTTTTAGGAGCAGCAAGTTTTACGTATTCTGCTGCTCGGCCCTTTCCACGGGGGGCGTCAGCAGCAGGGAAGCAGCTGTCACCAAGACATGGCTCCAAAAGGTCTGTGTTATATGTTCTGTCCGTTTCACATTCGCCAATAAGTTTATTTAATGTCAGGGAATATACAAAATCCCTCGAAGTGCAAAAGAATAATGTCAGTGGCTATCCGAGGTAGTGTAGATCCTCCCGTGACGTACTGACTTCTCACGGGGCTGCATAGGTATTAAAGTAAAGCTACCGGAAAGAAGCGCCTTTGTTTTACTTTGAAAATTTCAGGATGCCGAGCCGTCTGATTTCCTGTCTTCCCCTATCCAAAATGTCGAAATTTACACGTTTCACAGGCGTACTAGCGCGTAGGAAATAGGACTGCCGCGTATATTTTGAAAAGTGCTGCGACATTACGCTCCTGTGACGCGTCCGGTGGAAAGGAGGGGTAAGAGTCTTTTTGACAAACATGCAAAACAAAATAGATATGTGCGAATTTGGCATGACAAACCTAATCTACAACATATATCAATTGACTTGTATCACTGCCTTTTGAATCAGTTACAGATCCGATCTGGAAATAAATAAATAATGAAAAATTTGCATTCAAACCAATCTGGACAAATCAGTTAATGCTGCTTTCTCCTCCTTTATACTGGTAACAGATGTGCAATACATTCTTTGGTTTGCATTATCCAATGACCTCTGCTACGAGGAAAAATGAAAGCAAGACATATGTATGATTAATTTGAGATTTGTTGATATTTTTCAAATAAATACAAATGGGTTAGTGCGAAAACTGAAGTTAAAAAAATCTATAATTTGTGAACATGATGGTGACATCTTTTTGTTAATAGATTAATTCCTAGACCATTAACGGTCAGAATGTGAAATTCTAAATAGACTGTTAGAGAGAAAATGTGTATCTGCTCATGCTTTTACTCAGTCCTTTTATGTCTCTGTTGAGAGATAGCCTGGTTTCTGGATAACAATGAGTAAATCTGCCAAAGCTCATTCTGAAACTGGCAAGTGGTACAGGTCTCTTTCGGGTACAGGATTTTGGCTGTTTGGAGGTTCCGTGCTTTGGAAAATTTATGAAACCAGGTTACAAGGGAAATGTTTAATAAAATCTAATATAAGACCCTAATCACATGACTGAGGTTTGTTGAAAAAAAATGGGGACAAAAAATAGCAGAACACAGTGTTGAGGATGACACAAACAAAGATAAAAATCCCAACACAACCAAGTTGTGAAAATTAAATCAGCCTCCACTGACTTGGTAGGGAAAACTGATTTTCAGCATCTGAACTTTGATATTTTTTAACAGAGTGGGCTTTCAGGAAATAGATGTCACAAAGGACTTCTGGTTAACCAATCACAAATAGAATTCAGGTCAAATGAAAACTAGAGATTAGGTATCTGATGAGAAACAGTTTTTAGAATTTTTTTAGATGTCAGAGAGACTTTTCTAAGATATAAGAATGTCATCAACCTATCACTGTGGACAAAATAACCATGTCATAACTCAGTATGTTTACATGCAGCAACAGAAAGTCAAATTATTACCTTAGTCCGACTGAATTCAGACTTTTGAAATGCATGTACAGTAGTAGTATTATAAGAAGAATATGGCAGTTTAGACAAACATAAATGTCCCATCAGTGCATGTTTGGACTGACAAGGAGACGTGATTGTGAATATTCTGCTTTACTCAATCTGTTTCAAATCCTCCAGCCAATGTTTACTGCCTGATTGCAGCTCGAAGCTAACCACTATAAGGCTAACACAAAGGGGCACATATCGCCATCTATCGTAGGAGAGTCAAACATAATTCATTTAATAATTTGATTTAATGAGTGACATGAAAACTGGGACTTGGGCCGAAAAAGCTCAATTTAGATGGCTATGCAAACATACTGAGTGAGGCTGTTCCCACATTACCATTTCAACAACCCTTAGGTGCTTCCTGAGATTAAGGTAAACAAGTTGACCAGGTTAGATCATATTCTCTTATTTTGGAGATTCAAAATTTCCACTTGAGAGAATAAACAGTATTTTTTTTATTTTTTTTTACTGAAAGATTCCTAAGAGGGACTTAGGGAAAAAAGCAATTGCAATAGGTTATTTTTATTAAGAAATAACAAAAATAACTTGATAAAGAAATATTTGCTTGTGAAATATTTGTTTCCCCCACAATGTCTGGGATATTGGGAATGTTCTAATTATAGGTTGGAAAGAAAGTCATGTTGCACTGCTTACATACACAGCTGCATGTGCAGCTAATACGTAAATCTGCTAAAAAACAGTAACTTGCAGCACATAAATAGACCATTCTCTACAAAGAAAATAAGACAAAATAAAGCCTTTTTCTCAATGCTTGGTAGTGCTCTCCTTTTGTAGTCATGTACTCAGAAGAGGCTGTGACTGCAAAATCCCTCATCTCATTCTTTAAGACCCTATGAAAAAAAGAATATACAAGGACCTCAATACAGATGTGTGACTTTATGGCTCGGAGTGAATCAGTAGGTGAATGTCCTAGAAAAGCCGGAAAATGTGTATTTCCTCTGAATTGGGAATTCTATGGCCTATTTTTGGATGGGGGAACAGAAGACCTACAATTTCATTCAAGTCATTGGAATTTCACACACACCTCCTTTTGATTTGAATTACAGAGGAAGGAATGTTGCTGGAAATTAAACATAATGCCTTATATTGATATGTCTGAATTGTGATGAAAGCTTTCTTTCATGGTTTTTCCAGTCTAAAACCTTGGAATTTATTGGATTTAAGAAAAATGGGATAGACATACTAAGTAAAGGGAAAAGACGACATGACAATACTGGCGGTGAATCCACAACAAAAGCTCAGCTGTGTGACCTTGAGATGAGCTGCTGGCACTGTGAATACCAAGGCCACGGGAGAACGACAGGAAGCTCATAACAATTAACAGAAATAAAAGCATAAAATATCCAGAGGAGACCGGGCAAGTTCAAGTTCAAATGTGAATGTCTGCCTGTCTTCGTGCCTTTGTGGAGTGAGGGCGGGCAGAGAGTTGAGGGGCTCGAGTGGTATGCTTCATGAAAACAAAATACTCTGCACACCTCAATTAGTGGTACTTAGCAGAGCCCTGAGAGAACTGGCCTGAAAGCAGTTGAAGTAGCTCATGCGAGAACAAGGTAGAGAAAACATGAAAGAGATTTCTAAGAAGAGGGAGCCTCAGTCTGCTTTCATATTGCCAAATCTGGATTTGGGAGGGTCAGGTTGAAAAAAAAACAAGCTTCATACAAGCTTTCAGGGAAGATTCTGTAATTTAAGTTTTCAAATGTGATGCACATTACTGCCATGGCAACGGAGGCACCAAATATTTAAAAATAAAAATAAATCACAAAATAATAGAAAAAATCTCATTGAGAACATAAAAGGCTAGGAAAAAAAAAGGTTTTTTGGGTGAAGTTATCATCTGAAGTAAAAGACTAGCTTGTGGTCTCCTGCAAGACACAGTTTCACCCCAAAGGAGCTTATTATCCACATATAGAAATGTCAGATTCATTCAGAATGACGTAGATGACCCGTACAATCTAAAGCAGATCTTGGTCAAACACACACACAGGATTTTAAAGCAGGGAAATCACAGAGATGTTTGCCATTATGGTCGACCACCCTGCTAATTAAAGGTAATGAGGTGTTGGTTACCCTCATCTGTAGAAAACATGTGTGCCACTTTTTGTATTTTTCCATTCATTCTGGCATATGTGGATGTTCTATTTTCTTTGTCTTCTTGACTAATTCAGTTTTCCAAGGTTTTTAGTCTTTTCTGTGAGAATGGAAGTTTATAAAAGTTTTTGCTCCTTCACTTTAAATGATTCAGGTTCTTGGTTTCAATGGGCCAAGAGTTTATGTCGGAGTGCTAGATTAAGACCTGTAATGCATGTATAATGGGTCAGGGTTATGATGGCTTTTTGAAATCAGAAAATTGGTGAGGTTGTGATCAAAAGATACTTCCTCACAGGCCATGGTGTATGTTTGTACACAAAAAAATATCTTCTTGACCTTAAAATCAACTATGGGTTGTTTTTGCAATGATAGGGTTTTGTAGACTCAAGACTTCTGTATTTATTGTGACAACTATATTTCTTTTGACCGAATTAAGGGACAAATATAAAATTTTGCACCAAAAACTACTTTTGAGACTTTTGAGAATGTAAGGCATGAAAATATCTCAATCAGATTTTTCAGTGTTTTCTAAGCCAGATAAGTAGCTTAAAAACAGAATTTTCTGATGGAAAAAAGAGACTTGGGTGCTACATCTCTAAACATGTTTGGATGCATTGATGGAGAATACCATTTTATTTATATAGCACTTTCAATATGACAATTACAATCAACCAAAGTGCTGTATACAAGGAATAAAAATAAAAATATAAATATATATAAAAGAAGAAAAAAGGCAAAAACACTAAAAGTTACATAAAATCAACATATGAGTAAAAACTCATTAAATTAACATTTAAAACATAAAACATTAACATGCCAATAAAAAAACACACATTATACCTCGTATACAGTCTATGATTTTACCCCAGGAAAATTGCTTACATAGGAATAAAAAGACTGAGGGACAAGGACACATCCCAGTTCATGAAGCAGCTTGAACAGATATCTCAAGCACTGTGTCAGTTGTAAGATCGCTAAGGCAACCACAGGTGTTGTTTGTAAAGATAAACTTTCTCAGGTAAGAAGAAATTGTTTTAAAACATGTCCTGTCAGCCCACTTTGTTTTAGTAAATTACTGTGAATCGACTGTTTTCTTACCTGATTGTCTAGATGTGACAGTTGGCAGCAAAAAGGTTGGTCTTTATTCTCATTATTGAGCAAAATGAGTATCTGTGACAAAAGGTAAAAATATCACTTGCTGTGAGAAAACTAACTGCAAACTACTTTGTGGAATTTACAGGGGCTGACAGATAAGTTCTCAAAACATTCTTGCTGCCTACAATACAAAAGTGTTGTAAACTGTTATGAATAAACACATTTATTGCAGCTATGTCTTATAAAACTACTGTAAATCAATTCTGAATCCATTATTATTGAAATTAAATCGATTCACAAGTTCGAAAATCGATTTCATTTTTCTAGAATGGTTTGCCCTTTTTACAGCTAAAATTTGAAGGAAAAGTCCAGACGACAATTTTAAGTCTCGTATCAGAAAGGGTTAATATAGTTTCCCGCGTTGAACTGTTAGGGTACATTCACACTGCACGCTTTGTAAGCGTCAAACCTAGCTGACAAAGCGACTAGTTTGACGCCCATACATTTTTTATATTTCAAGTTTTTAATAGCACTTATGCATAATAATGTCGAACTGCATCAGACTGAATCAGATCAAATGGAATTGTGAATCTTGAGAATCGGAATCAAATCAATTCTTGAAATTTGAGTCAATATCCAGCTCTACTGTAAACAATTGTCTGGACTGGCAGTTGTCTGGACAATTGCCTCACCTACCTGGTGAGACAATTGTTGGTAGAAATACAAGTGGTGACATGCACCTTTGCACATTGGAATAAACATTCCAGTCAAAACTGGTGCAGAATTGGTAGATTTAAGCTTTTTACAGTTGAGTTCAGAAGCTGTTTACTGACTGTGACATATAACGTTTCACCATGAAGGGCTTTTATATCTTTGGATGTGGTACTGGTTTGTCAGGTCATCCAGGTATTCCATGTGAAGCAATACTTTCCTCAACTTCTCTATTCTTACTTATATTATTCTCCTCTTTATGAACTTCGTTTCCAGGTAGCAATTTTAACATTGGTAGTTTCATTTTGGGTAGCCAGTACTGTACTGATTAAATCCTGAGATAATATTCAGTTTATTACGTTATTGTTTTTGTATCTGGTCAATATACTGTTTTCTAAAAACTAATATTGATACATAAAGCAGCTTTGTTTTGCTTGGAAGCAAAGGAGTTGAGAAAACAGAGGTATTTTGTGAGATGACAAATTTACAGTAAAAATGTAGAAAGTAAATATCTTTTTTTATTGAGGAGAGAATATTAAATGATAATACTGGTGCTTCACAGCTGGATACCTCTGCATCTTCATGTTTTCCAGGAGCTGGATTGCCAGTTTACCTGCATTTTTTCCAACCTTCATCTCACAGCATACTAGATCCTCTTACACTTGTGAGATATTGATAAAAGAGCAAAAAAAAATATTTTCCACAGTCCCATTATTCATTAGCACAATCTGAGAAGGTATTACTTTGCATTGTTTCTCTAGTTTTATTCCATCATGTTCTGTCTGTGGATGCCTCAGGCTGCTTCGGTTTAGTTGAGTCATCAGTTTCCATCAAGAGACTCTTCTTGCATGTGTAATGGACATTATTTCGGGACCAAAGGGTTACATTCCTCTAAGTGGGCACAATAGAAATAGATGAACTGAAAACACCATTATCTTGGGGAAGAGATTAACTTCCTCAGGGACTGTTAGGCTCAAAATTGAGATGTATAAAAAACATGTTTTGTATTTTATTTTTTCCTGAATGTATTTAGTAAAAGTGCATATAAACTGACATTTTCTCTGTAATCCTTGCAAGATTATAACTCTTTTAAGACATTGCTGTTTGTGATTATACCCCACACAGTTTGTTTCGCCTTACTCAGTCCAGAACATGTGTTTAAACACTTCATTCCGAGTTTCAACACTCGCTCTGTCTTCCACGATGAGCTGTGATTCTGCTATTTTAAGTACCCGCTAATAAAAAAATTCACAGTAGTCCATTTATTTCTAATGCTGGTGATGATGATGTGTGGCACAGCACTGCTGGGAGAAACAAAGAAGGTATTTTTTTGTCTTTGACACAATATTTCAAAGCCCTCCCAGGTGATGTAAAACCCAGACATTTTTTCTATTTCTTTCTCTCACTCACCATGGAAACCTACACCCTAATCAGGGGGACCACACACACCGCCATGTTGTTTTTACTGTCTTCGTGGGCCCACACTCCTAGCATTACCATATTCACATGCATTGATTTGGCAGTATTAACATGAAGTCTGTAATAGAAAAGTCAAAGCTATCTCATAAAAACAGTTCAGTGATGTGAATCTGATCAATACAGGCGAGACAGTGGGCTCACAGAGAAAGTGGGCTTTAAACAGCTTTATTCCTCTTGGGAGAAATAAAATGTGGGGGTACTTCCACTTATTGCTATGATTCATAATTATTACAGTTTAACATCAATGTCTTTAAAACCACCAAAATAATTTGAAAAAGAAAAATAGGAAGGCGTAAAATTCACAGTGAAAGAGCAAAAAAGTAAAAAAAAATGTCATGCAATTGTGACCACATAAATATTTAAGAGGCCATATGAATGAACGATCAATAAGGCCCTTACAACGAATGAACATTAAGAAATGAATATCAGTTATCAGCACTTGGAGATTGAAACCAGATGATATAACTGAGAGCCTGTTAATGTTAAGCACCAAGCATCAGCAGAATTAAGGAAGATAAGCAGCTCTAGCTGACACACTTTATTTGAAAAAAAAAAAAATGTGTTTCAGAATGTAACCTGTAATTCAGTGATTTATTTTCTGGATTATAATTATTAATTGCAGCACCTGTTGTATTAGAGCAAGGTTTTTGTGAGTGCATTTTATCATTGAAATGCCGCCTATTTGAGCACTTAGCTAATCTCAGCATGGAGCCGAAGCCTGGCCATAATGTTTAGTCTCTCACATAATCCACATTACATAGCTCTCAGCAGAGCATGCTGCTCATACAAAGACCATAACCTTGTACAATTTCACCAAACATTGAGGGTCACACTGACTCAATTAAACTACGATAATACACAGTGGCCATTTGACAGGCAGAAATTAAGGAGAGGGTTAAATGTAGGCTATTGTTCGTTTTGTGCTTTTAGCAAAGAGTCTGATCCATGAATTATCATTTGAAAGAGGTTATGATGTTAGTGGCACTGTTTTCATTTTGCTTTTTGTTTATCCCACCTGTCAGTGCTAAATGCTAAATGCTAAATAATCAAAGGGACACTAACTGGGGCAACGTCAATACAGTGAGATTCTCTGATTGGCTGCCAAGCTGCGTCAAGAATGTTAAGACCGTCAAAAGCTTAGGTAGCTGAACTTTTGCTTTGCTGGCTTTTTGCACTTTGAACATTGAAGCGCAAGAAAAACTTTAAAAGTTGAGGCAGCCAACGCACAAAAAGCGCAGCAGACTCCGACCTCTGACGGCCTCACTAGGACGGGAGATATTTTAGTGGGAACTAAAGTTATAACACTCAAAATAGGAGACAAAGACATAGAGAAGTCCAAAATGAACAGAATGATTGTCTCCTCTTTCAGCTTGCTTAAAATGATTCTGGATTTTATCCTTGAAATATCTCGTCTCTGGTCTTCAAATGCAGTGGTAAAACCTAGGATCCCAGCATGCGTTTGTGGTTTTAACTTCATATTACCACAGTTCACTGCACTTTTATCTGGAATTAGTTCCTAAGCCTCTAGAAGAGTGGACCACCTGCCTGCTTAAAGCATATCACACAGTACACCTTTGCTCTGTCATCATCCATTTACCCACTAAACCCACAACCGCCCCACAACACACTCACTTAAAAGTCTAAATACAGGCTTGGAGAGCATAAAATCTCATGCACAGACTTCACTCAACAGCCACATTCCAGGTGGGTTATCTAATTTAATTTTCCACATCTAGATGCTGCGTCTGGTGATCACTCCCTTCCAGGCTCTGCTCGTCTATGTGGCCTATTTATTACTGGGTAGAAACAGGGCATCACTCTCACACCAAGTGCTAAATGAACATACTATATCTTAAAGCACACACAGATCAACACATTAAATACCAAAGATACTTGCTGTGTTGAAAGACTAAGATGAAAATGGATTGCCTTGGCCAAACAACAGTGAAAAATTACATAGCTGAAAGGAAGGTTATGCTATGATGACTAATTCAAACACATGATCTTATCATATCCTCGATTTACTTAGATGACTCATGTCTTTTTTAAGAGTCTTTCCAAATATAACAAATCTTCACCTGAGGGGACACATATAAATTATAAAGTGTCTTTTTAGTGAAGATCTATTGTTTAAATGCCTGAGATCTACAAGTTAGCTAACACACTTTTGTTTGTATAGTAAGATGGCTGTACATCAACACCTTGAAACATTGACATGACTAATCCTCCTCCTGTATCTGACAATAAGGTTATAGTCATGACAGGTAGTGAAGTGCACTGCATTGGCTCATACAGTGTATGCAAAATCCCTGTCATATCTACTGCCCACACACCAAGCTGGGCCTACTGCACCTGTCAGATAACATCTGCTCATCTGTCTCTGTACTGGTTGTGTTCTCACCATCTGCCTCTCCTCCTCTCATTGCCCTTGTTCTCTCTCTCTCTATCTCTCTCTCTCTCTCTCCCTCTCTCTCTCTCTGATATATATATATATATATATATATATATATATATATATATATATATATATATATATATATACAGCTTATCTTTGCATCTGTATCTCACACCTGTGTTGCATCTGTGTTGCATTCAAGGGACGTTAAAAATATATGGTGAGTTCAACAATGTAGGACTTTCACTACTCATAACAAAAAACACTGAAAGTAATATAAGCCCTAAATTTGCCAGTTTGCAAGCAATGTTTGGTCCATGCTAAATATGCCCTGCTTATTTTTTAAGTACCAAAAAACAAAAAAAAGTATATATTTTAAATATATTTTTTTTCCAATGTTAATTTGATGCTGTTTTTGATGCCATGTAAAATGGCATGAAAGGTCACCTTGAATTACATTATTGCTGAAAGTGTGCTATTCAAATACATTAACTTGGCTTGTCACAAACATGGGTGCCTGGCACACAATTATACAGAAATTAACATTATTACATGTGGAAAAAAGACTTAATAACCAGTTAAATATGTGTTTTTTTCATTCAGATGCTGTTCCAGACATCTAAATTCTGGACACTAGCATTGTCTAAAGTCTGGACCAGTGAAGAAGTTACATATATTACTTTTTTTCTAAGTTAGAATGGAAAAGTTTTCAAAAAAACAGAGCAGAGGGCCAAATGCTTTTGTTTGCCTTGGGCCCCAAACTGCTAAATCTGCCACTGGTGGTCACACTGATAGGAGTCAGTGCTGAGCCTTATAGGCAAGAGCAACAGATGCTCTTTTTCTGTGCATCGAAAAGAAACAATATGAAAACAAACAGTTGGAATAAACCTGATCCAAACCTGGAGACCATATACCTTTCGTTAGCCAAACTTTTAAAAGCAAAGGCAAAGATGATTTTTACTACAGATTGATAGAGTTATTTGAGGAGAAGGATAGGTCCATGGATCTCATATACAATATCTAATAATTTGCAGTTTTACAATTTTAATAAAAAAGAGAGATCAGCTAAAAAAAAACAATAACATTTTAAAGAGTTACTCATCTCCCTACCAGAGTGTAAACCCGCCCAAATTTATTTTTGAAAAACGGTTCAAACGGAGGCGTTGCGTGGCGGACCAGGAAAAACGTGGCTGGGCATGGTCTGAGCTGTGATTGACATGTTGCAGGCAGCAGCGCAGCGTGGCCGAGACCGCACTTCTTATATACCCCATAACGTCCGGACTGCTGTCATCACTATTCCAAGCCTACGTCAATAACCGGAGATTAGCCGTTAGCAAGGCAGGATTTGAATTCCAGTGAATTGCAGTGCAGTGTAATCGTTTAACCACTTGGAGCACTAAACTGACGGTTTTTGGTACAAAATTAATATTTTCACAAAAATGCACTAAAATACATAAAATAATTACTGGAAATGTAGATAGTGCTATTATAGACTCAATTATACAGTTTATCAACAAAAAAAGTTGATTTTGGGCTAAGTTACTCTTTAAGTTAGATTTCAATTATAAGATTTATTTTTACTTTTTCCTGTTAGTATACTGTTGAATAGCTTTAAATTGATTAAAGACACATTGGAAATATTTTAAATAGCTACGTATTTCAGTAATGATCAGAGTTGAAGTATGGGCATCAATTTGATAAAATGAACACACAATGCTACCACATCTGATACAATTAACACACAATGCCCCAATCTAAATAAATAACGGAACAGATAAGGATTAGAGATTATTGTTTACAAATATTACAAGGCATTATTAACGCTTCAGAAATCCAGTGAACAACAATAAACCATTATTTATGGTGAAAATATTTAACAGAATTAAATTTGAGAAAAGACTCCAGGAAATGCATTTTTACAGCATTATAGCTTAGCGCATTCTATCTTAAATGTATCTTCAATGTTTATGTATAAATTTCATCCATCAGTAACTTATACAGAGGTTATATCCTGATGCTTTAAACAAGCATGTCCGATTATCCTTTTCACAGTTATGGAGAAAGATATAGTAATTAAGTAATTAAGAATCAGCTTTAAGTGAAAAATTATAAAAAGAATCATAAAAAATAAAAACTGGGTTAACAACAGTCAAAAGGCATTATTAAAACCTGGAGGGACAATGGTAAACAATACTGGCACAATCAAAGCTCTAGGGAGGGTGTAAAGATACCAAAATTAACAGTGACGTTCAAAGCAATGTTTCTCAGTAAAACTAAGCATGTATGTACTGTATGCATAATGTAAATTGTGAAATGTGTTCTATGTAATGGGACTTAACAGCCTTGGGAAAAGGAAAAATACTTATCAGTGAAAATAATTAAAAACAAAAGCTTCGGTTTACATGGGAGGATAAAAATTGGACTATGGAACAGTTGAAAAGGTCATCTGCTGTGATGAATGCAAATGTGTCCTGTTCTAGAGAAATGGAGGGATCAGGGGAACAGCAGCAGAAAATGAAGTGATGAACCCAAGCCAAATGCAAATTGTATAAGCCTGTGGGGTCAGTGTTATGATCTTCATATTTGTCTTAAGTTTGTCAGGTCAAGGTTTGGAACATTTTGTGACCCAGAAATAAGGCTATCTAAGCTGATTACATACATATAAAGAAGATTTGATTAATTGAAACTAGAAATATTTTTTCCAATACTTTAAAACATATTGCAGTATCACGCCAAAAACACTTATGAAAATAAACTCATGAATATCTAAAAATATAACTTATATAGCATAATTGAAAACTTAGCAATGGGCATAATTAGTACTGTATGTCCCTTTAGAGGACAAATGTTGTATTCAAATATTTGTCTTCATATGTTAACATTATTATAAAGCAAACTTTTTCATTAAAGGCTTATTTGCAAATTTTGCTGACCCAAACATAATAATTCTTAAATATAAATAAATGAACAGTGCTTTACCTTTTTAATTGGCAACGCCTAATAAATGTTTGCAAAATACTCAAAAATACACACTGTTGTATGCTGCAAAGACTTGTGGGTAGTGTGTTTGTGTTCATTGTGGAGGTTCTCCATTTTACATTGTAGTTTCTGTTCTAAGTGTAGTTGTGTTAATTAGTTGTCCTTTTGGCTATGTTATTGTGAGTGTTTGGAGGTGTTGGTTCGTGCAGCATCATGGAGATGGTGTGCAGGGAAGTGAGCTGTCTGCCCTGACTGTTACACTGTTGTTCTGTCTATGCTTGTTCATGCAAGAGCTGCAAATATAACTGCTCCCTCATGGTCATGCATTGTAAAGACTTGAGGAGTGCAACCAAATTTCTCTTTCCAGTGACTCATTTCCTGGGTGACCTTACAATATGCAGCTTAGGTGGCTGTCACAAAAATTTAGAGGCCTGCTTCAGAAAAAGGTCATTAGAAGTCCTGTTGCAACAAGTAAAGTATGGGACAAAGCACAGATTAGAAAACAAGGTTTAGATGAAGACGAACTATGGCACAATGGAAGGAGCAGTTGTCTTGCAATCAAAAGGTTTTGGGTTTGGCTCCAGTTTTCTTATGTCAGATATCGGTGTACCCCTGATAAGGCACATAGCTCCATTTGGTCCACTGATCTGTGAATCTTTGCTTTTATGAGTTTAATTGGTGAATGAATCTCTAGTTCAAAGTGGTATGAGTGGATGAAATAACGGGAAAAGCACCATAAATTCAGTATATTTACCTAATCTCTGACTGTTGGACAAATTACTTTGCGTTGCCCAAAAATAACTCTAAATATAACCCTAAGTAAGGGAGGATATTTATTGACATCTTTATCTGTCTTTTTACACAAGTGGTTGGGTGTAAGAAAAGAAATAAAATGATGAGCTGTAAAGACGCCACGAACACTTCTGAAAAAGTTAGCAGGTGAGCTCCCCGATACATGAGCACTTTAATGTCTGAAGACAGGAAGAGGTTTAGCGGGAAACTTAAAATCTCTATTGCCAGCAAAATCTACGTTATTCAAAGCCCATATGGGACTTTGGAAAAACTTTTGTCTGATTCGCCAGTGACTTGGCCACATATCCGCTGGGCAGCGGTTAACACCTAATAAATAAATAGCCCTGTACGGTTCACTCATAACAAAATTTTAAGGCTTTCAAAATTCTGGAGACCTAATACTTTTTGTTTCAAGGAGAGTTGGGCCAATCCCTGAGGAACAGGGATTGGCCCCAGCTGAAATCACAGCGTGATTAGCATAATCTGTGGGTGAATGCCAAAGAGAACTACAAAATCTTCACTGCAAACTTGGTAAGTCCTACTTAAGCAGTGTCCTTAAATGGCCTATATCAGGCAAAATCGAGTTTTTGGAGTTTTCAACCATCTGGTAATGCAATTTTCTCATAAAAAAACTCCACCAGAGTGATTTTTGGCCTAATTCACAAATTTCTGAGTAATCCTCCTGAATCGTGCTCTCTGAGCAGCTGCCCCTCCCTCTCCTCAAAAATAACTGAGTGTTCAAGCTGTTCAACTAGTGACATCACTAAGTGAAAACAAGGGAGTGCTAGAGGTGTCTGCATCGCCCCTGCAGGCAAGAGCGGCTTACCTCTGGTAGAGTTCCAAACACGCCCTCCTCCTTCTCAAAGCTCATTGCTGCCTTGGTTTTTGACATCTTAAAACACTTTTTTTTGTTGGATTTGTTACTTTCTCTGTGAACACGGCTGTTTCGCTGCATGGATTACAGGATTTTATTCTACACTCCTAAAGAACAGCAGCTAGATCAAAGGACAAACAGCCCTGATGGACAGAGAAGTAAGTAGCCTATGCCAATGTGTGTTAGCCATTTATCAAGCTGCTTATGTGATCTTATAACGGCATTGTGAAGTTAATTAATTGATCTTTAGCATCACAGAATGTTCAGTAAACGGGTGCAAATAGCACCCAATGCTTTTTCATATACTGGGCTGGAAATATTACTTACTGGACTCAGCTGTGTTGTTTTTGGCTCTGTCTAACGCCTGGAGATTTAGCAACTGAAATAAGCTTTATTGAATCTGTTTTTACACACAAAAAATAATAAACCAAACATTTGAGCGCTTAATATAACAGAGTTTCATTGTGGTACTTCGTGCTTTTCAAATTCACTGTCAGAATACTGATTGAAATAAAGCTCAGCACTGTTTTTCTCAGGGCGCTTTCACATGGTTACGGGAGTCCGTACTCGGGTACGGTATTTGGTCAAAATCCACTTATTTCGTACCATGTGAACACAGACTGTACCGTGCCAGAATACGGCCAGAGAGACCTGCCTTGGAGGTAGTATTCGAGTCCAGGTACGAGCGGCCACGTACCATGTGAACACAACCCGTACTCTGGCCGCACTCAAGACAATAGACGCGCTCCATGCGGAAATGACGACACCGCCGGCCGAAATTACAGAATCACCTCGCGACCATACAAATACCAAAACAACACGATTCAAGCATCCCACAGCAACACAGCAGGTTACAAAACGGCGGGTTTACTACAACACTCACCCTGTAGATGGCTTCAGTTAGCAGCTGACCAGTAGACCAGTTTGTTTACATTCTAGGCTGTCGCTCGTTTTATGACGTCGGTACTTCTCACTCCCTTGTTTGTTGGAGAACTAAGACCACCTGCTGTTTATTTGTAGTAAAAGACTGGATCGCAATACGGTCAGAGATCCGTGCCATGTGAACAGAAAAAATTAGCATTTTCTCTGGCCGTTTTCTGGTACGGCCACACATGTGAAAACGGCCTACGTCTGAGCTAATGCTGGGTCTGAAAGGGAGAGGAGCAGAGCGTAACAGTAACATTTTATCATATATATGTCTATCCCAGAAGTTGAAAGCTCGAAGTAGCATCAAATAGTCCCTTTAAGCTGCTCTCAGGATAGGACTTAAAACTGCTGCATGTACAGTACGCAGAGTCATTTATGTGAACACCTGATTATGACGCAAAAACAATATAATGCAAAGGATTTTAAAATATTCAAACCTGATAATTTTTACATAAACATATTCTCTAAATAACGAATACATGGTCACAATTACTTAACATGAACAAAATGAGCTTTACAAACTGTGTCAGTTGCTGCAGGATTTTAGGCTTTCATTGGAGCCTCTGGGTTTAATCTTCTGATTGCCCGCAATCTCTTTTGCTTTTCGCATTCGTTTTCGGAGGGAATTCAAAAAAAGTTTTGTTCATCAGGCCCTCAATGGGCTGTACAGTTGACCACACAGCAGAGGTGAACCATCTACCTCACTAAATGCCCCACTAAACAAGCAAAACAATGGAATTATAGGTAAGACACACCAGTGGTTCCCATACTTTCCAATCTCTGACCCACAAAATAAAAATTTAAGCAGCCCCTGAACCCATCTCCTGATGGAACATACAAACATTTTCTATGTGTTCACTTAAAAAGTGGTACAGCCATAACATAACCAACATCAACAGTGAATACTGACTATTTGTTGCTTTTATTAATTCATGTCCATTTGATAAAAAAAAAAATGGACATGCTTGCTCTTTTCCATTTCTGGTGTTGACATTATTTTCTCAAGAGAACGTAAAGACCCCACACTTACATGTTTGTGACCCCTCTTGGGGTCCCAATCCAAACTTTGGGAACTGCTGAGATACACTGTTTCTTGCCATCCAATCCCTTGATGCAGACCCGGCGCCAGAGGGCATTACCTGGGGGGGCAGTGGGTTTTTCTGGGGGGGCTCAGTAAACTGTCTTTTAATTAACCCTTTTGCATGTTTATAAATATATCTGGTGGACGTTACATACACATACTTCCGCGTCAAATCTACCGTTTTGTGTCACTAACTTGTTCTACATACCTTACTGGAAAGCTAAGAGTATTCATTGTTTGATTCAAATTATGTATACCAATTAAAGATGCAAACAAAAATTAAGACACAGTAGGCTAACCATTTTTACTGAGTCTCTAAGAAAATTATGTCCAACTCACCGTTATCAGCTGCACCTGCACATCACCGAGTCATCTCAAACAAAAACAATCCTTATGTCCAGTTAATGGTCTTTAATAAAGTACTTAGTCCATAAGTCTTCCTCTGTATCCTGCCCTGCCGCTTAAAACTTTAGTAAATTCTTCTTTTTGCCGCATTTCTCCTAATTTTTACATCAAAAATACTAGTTAGCATGCTGCTGCATTAGCTGTGTGCTTCTTTTTCTTTATCACTGCGGGTAAAAAATGACTTCATGTATTCTCGCCACCTGCTGGAAAGAAGTATGCACCACCGTTTTTTCTAAACGGAAGATTGGGGGAAAAATCTAGCGTTTTCTTTTCAAAAAGATTATTGAAAAACAGTTTCAACCTTGATATGCTTTTTAAAACATTTTAATCAAAAACACAGCAGCCACACCTGTATTCAAAATGGTTCAAAAACATTTTTAATTTTAATAGGCTTTTTAAAAACATTTTAATCAAAAATTGTAGGACTTTTTAAAATCCGAGCAAATAAATAACTGTTTATATGGCCTTTGAAATGAAATATCCTGGTTGTTTAGCAAAATAGTAATAACGACAAAAATCTTAGAAGCAAATCAACAGTGTTAAACTATAGTAGGACTATATGTAATATATAATATTGTGTTTAAAACAAATTTACTCTAGAAACTCGAGAGCAGCTTTACACAAATGTCTACTGAAAAAACAATGTTTTGGAAAGAATACTAAATATTTTAGCACATCAACACCTTTTTTGCTCAAACCTTAAAGATAAATGAAAACAAGCTCTGTGGAAAACTCTTTATAAAACATAATGGAACTCAAATATGGGATTTTCAGCTTCTCTGTGGTGAAAATGCATTGCATGCATTCATTTGCATTATCTTTTTTTGAGTTTTGAGTAAATATACTTCGAGGTCGTCTGAACAGTAATTTATGCTGGTGCTGCTGCCACCCGGTGGCGGAATTACTGTTGCTTCAGGTGCAGAAGTGCTCGTAGCAGAAGTGCTTGTTGAAGCAATTTCTGGCTGCACTTGCCCTCTTGATGTATTATCCCTACTTGTGCTGGGATTGCTTTTCTGTTTGCTAAACCAAGCTCTAATGTCCATTTTAGCAAGCTGCTGTGCCAAACTGCCAAAGGATCTTCTTTTACCGAAACTAAAACTCCTAATTAGTAATCTAGAGCGCCATCTATTGTTCGTTTTGAGCCAATATATTCACATGAAGTGTAATCTTTCCTGGGCGGGCCCGTCCTCCAGATGGGCGGGCCGGGCCCGCCCAGGCCCGCCCATGACGCCGGGTCTGCCTTGATGTAAGAAAACATTGACGTCAAAAAAGATTCTTCAATACCATTCCCACAAGAAACATGGTGGTGACAGTATAATGCTTTGGGAGTGCTTTTCTTTAGCAAGGATAGATGAGCTAGTCAGTGTTGAAAAGAGGATTTATGTTGCATGTGTTAATTACAGGGTATTTAACAGCGAAATTCTCAATTTAGGCTTGGGTTCAAAGATTGGATTCGAATATTCAAATAATGTCTCTAAAAATCTGCAATGGACTGGCGACCTGTCCAGGGTGTACCCTGCCTCTCGCCAAGTGATTGCCATTGAAAGGCCCCAGCCTCCCCACAACCCTGCTTAAGATAGAAAGGAATGAATGGATGTCTCTGATTATGGTTAAACAGTTTTCTCAATGTAAAACAAGCATACTGTACATTAGTCAACAAAAATGAGACAGGGATCTCTCAAAGATAATAAAATGATGTGAATTAATATAATTTATAAAATAAAACTTTTAATTTGCTTTTTTTTATTTTGTCAATTATTTCTATCGCCCTCATTCACTATAAAAAATGTTATGGGCATTACAACAATCAAATCCTCCTAATAATTGCTGACCAGGCAAGGCGCTTACTTTAGCTTTTACCTGGTACATAGTTAAGACAAGATAGTGCAAGCTATGTTCAGTATTCCCATTTTGACAAAATAATTGCCCTCAAAGTCAATATGGCTGGGCAACAAGGACTTAAAAGTTTGCCACCTTCATATCTTGTGGTATCTAAAGTAATACATTTAGATTTTGGATTAAGACAAAATCTAAATTCTGACAATTATATCACCATAAGGATAAGTAGTATGGTAGTTGTCCATCCCTAATAAAAGTCAATATTTTGTGCAGTGTTATTAAGTAAGTATACATTTTATCCTCCAAATTATTTTTCTATCAATCACCATTTTAAGCAAGAATGATTTAGTCCAAAGTACAAGTTATTCAACCAACTATTAGTTCAACACACTCATTTCTATCAATTTAATGAACTCATGATCTATATAAATATATAGGGTTAAAACCCACAATCCAAACCTATTTTGATAAATAAACTTTATTCGACCAATAGCTTGGTTATAATAAATCAATCTGGACTAGTTTTCACCTAGCAGTTTTTAGAATGCAACTAGACGATAAGTGTTACAAGATTCCCTGAGTTTGTTGAACTAATACAATGAAGCATAATACAGTGCAGTTCAGTCTCAATATGTGCAAATATTCACCATGAATATACAGTACAGTGTTTAAAGCGTATTATTGCTTGTTGATAACATGACAAGTAGGCCTAATATGTATTAAATGTAAAGTCAACAATCTCTGAATGTTGCTTTTATACATATTACATGTTAGTAACATCCTAATGCTAGCACAGCAATCAACTCATGATGAAAGTTCATGTTCAATTTTTGTGAATTGGCAAATAGAATACATCGAAACAAATACAGCAATTTTTTAATATTAACTTGTGATTCCTGATACTCAGAATACACTTTGAATTTACTGTATATTTTTTAAATTCCTTATGTCACAAATAAATAAAAAAATCTGTTAAATACGTTAGTCTGTTACTCTGAATTAATGCATGCATGCCTCAAATAAGATTATGTAAAATTTTAACTAGGCCATGTTCTTATTAGCATTTACTTCGATTTAAACCTGTGGAATAAAGCAATATTAAGTAAAAATGAGAGAGTAATTTTATGGGAATTAGTAAGTAGTAATTTAATCTCTGTGTAATGGAGCTGTTTGAAAAAATTACATGCTTAGATTCGTCTGTGTGGGTGATAAAGAGTAAGCGAACAGCAAGGAGTGAAAGACAAAGTCAGGAGTTAGAAGGGTCATTTGCATGTTCGTTGCAAATATTGCCATGTCCTCAGGCTTTTAATAAAATTACAGAGCTCAGACAGAATTTCCAATTCTCTGTCCACTCTGTGGAAACAAGATAAATAATTGTCATTTTTCTCACTTTTAAATAACTAAATAAGTTACACTTTGCCAATTAGCTCTGCCATTTTCCAATAATTAATACCATTCAGTAACACGTTAGAATAATGACATTTAATGAGTTCCAGTAGAATGTAATAGGATTCCTCATGCATAATTTGGATAGTATTACCATAATTGATAAAATTTTAGCACTTATTACAAACCCAGGAAGAGTATGGATCACACAAGTTTATTTTAAAGTGAGTTTCATTGAGTTTTATAAAGCAATGTGAGCTAAGCTCTGATCAAAGTATAAGTGCAGTTTGTGTGAGTTGGCCTTTAAATAATAAACAATTAATATTAATAAATTCATACAAAATAAGTACAAAAAGTCCACTTATTCACTTTCCAGTTTAAAAAAAAAAACAGGATTAGATACAACTGGAATACCCTCTACTTTGTGCTACAGTGATTTTAGACATGCTGCACTCCTCTTTGAAATACAGTATAACATCAAAAAGAGTAATACATACACCTAAAGTCACATTTGAAGACATTGCAATTGTGTGACATGATATACTGTAAGTCAGGAAGAAAAGTTTTGATTTAAGAATCAGATTGGAAAGCTTAATGAATAATTCATCCAGTGTTTATTTTCCCAGTAAGTAAACTGTAAAATTCACTCCTGCCATGCCTCCCCCTTCTCTAAGTCCTTTCTGAATTTCATCCACAGCCGCAGTGATGGATGCCATTTTAAAGTAAACTCATTAAACCTGAAAAGCAAAATGAATTGTGACAATATTTCATTCCATCAACATCGTAATGGCACAAGTGTCAGACCATTTCAAGCCATCAAAAAATTAAAAGCATAAATCAAAGGCTGTGAAGGTAAAGAAATGTGGACTGGGTCTGAAAGTTATTGTTTTTTTAACAGGATGACAAAATCATTAGAATATAATTTATGACCTTGGGGCAAAGACTTCTGTGATCTACTGCTATTGTGTTACTGTAATATCGCTGTCACTTTATGCTCATTATTTCAACAGGGATTCTCATTTTAGCTGAACATTCACTCAAAGAGGAATAATCTGCAGAGAATATCACAAACCTCTCCCTTCCTTTTTGATAAATCTTCTGAACTGGAACAGCAATGTACTGAAAATGGGAATGGAGATGAACTTGAAGGATATAGTTCCTAAATCAAAGTTTTCTAAAATTAACTTCTACATTTCAAACTAAATGGAGCTTCACAATGTTAAGAGTCAGTGGCTGTGTACTGGGTGCATGGGTGTGTCTTCTTTCCACCTACCTATCTCTGCAGTGTGTGACTGGCAGGTGCAGCTCCAGGTGTGTCAAATCAATGCTCATCAACAATACTGCTCAAAAGAGGAGTGGATCCTGCAAAATGATGACAGATGGTCCTCACTCTCTAGCATGGTACAAGGCCAAATCCTTACTCCTGTATCTAGGAAAAGGTTTAAATCTATTTTACCTAAAAATAGATATGTGCCTCCCTGTCTCCTTCGCAGATGTCAGTCCTGGATTCCTGGCCTCGGTTCCTCCCCTGTCACTCTCTGACTCCTTTTTGGCTTGGTTAGATCCTCCGCCATTGCCCTCTGTTTCCTCACCATCATTGTCCCTTCGTGGTCCCCCTCCACGCCGGTCCTCCTTGAAAAACACCCACCCTACACTCTGCCTCAATCCTTTAAATCAGCCACCCGCCTGTCCACTCTCCGTTTTATCTGCAGAGAAGAGACACAGAATAACCATTTCATACAGCTGCCCATCCCCAACCAGCCACAATACATTGTCTCCTACTTACCTCCTGCAAATAACTCAAACCTGGCTTCCAAGTAAGACTTTTACTTCTTCTGCAAATTCAGTCAAGAACTAACCACTCACCTGTTTTCCCTCCAGCCCACTCAAATCATTCAGAACCCTCACTATCTCTCTCTCCCTAATCTCCCTGCTTATTAAACATTTTAAACCTGATCTAGGGTTGTTGCCTGAATTTAGAGGTTTTTTTAAACAAAGCGTGACATATGGCTGTCCAGTTGTTTGCACTGTTGCCCTGCATCAAGAGGGTCCTGGGTTCAAATCCTGGTGAGGAATCTTTTTTGAATGGATTTTTGCATTTTGTCTCCCTTGCATGCATGGGCTCTCACTCTGGGTACTCCGGGTTCATCCTACAGACTAAACTGACAGATGAAAAAATTGTTTTATTTAAATTCCTCATAGATGTGTGTCTCCCACCTTCACTGTTACTTATGATGTCTTACCATAAGTTGCGCCCACCATCATTCCTACCAAAACACCACCAAGAATAAATTAAGTTTGATTTCGCACTCACCATACCACATACAGTTCAGATCAAAATTATTGGCACCCCTCTGTGAAAATCCTAATGAAAACTGACTTTGGGGGGGGGGGGAGTGTATGCTTCTTCCTGGCACACAGTACCATTCTATAGCCCACTAAAATAAAATCGTTACGCTAAATATGTCTGAAAATTCTAACCCTTGATATTCGTCCGAATCTCTACCCTCTGTGAAACTCCCCATTCAGTACGTCATATACCAGCCATTCTCAAGGCCTGCAAATGGAGTCTCACTCGGATATTGTTTACAGAAATTTTCAGTGTGTTGCATTTTAGTATTTGGGGGGGCGGGGATTACATAGTTAAAAAATGTTCACACAGGAGGTTGTAAGACAACATGCAAATTATCAGATATCTGACCCTGAAAGTGAGGTCTTTGAAGAACTTAAGACAATTCAGAGGCTTTAACAAGATGTGTCACTTTGTAATGTTTAACCTCTTCAGCAACCTTTTATAAATATTAATCATTATGAAGCTATGTTTTGCACTGAAATCATAAAAGCACAGAAATATGAAGCTATGTCTGGCATTTAAATCACAAATGTACAGATAAATGAAGCTATGTTTTGCATTGAAACCATAAATTCAAACATATGAAGCTTTGTTTAAATTTCAACCACAAAAGCATAGAAACATGAAGCCACATTTGGATTTTGGAGTTAAAAAATGCTTACGAAATAATGCGAGTCACAGCTCTTACCTGTGGAGGTTCCAATTGAGTAGCCTTGCCTTTAGGGCCAATCTGCGTATTAATCCACTATTAAAAAGGCTTTTGTTCAGAAAACAGTCCTCTCTGAAGTTATTTGCGCAAAGATAACATCTTTTTCAGCCTAGGGTTGTTTTCAATGATGAAGTCCAAACACTTAGCCTAGGCTAATTGTAGTAGCTGCTACTAAACAGGAGTTGTGTGGGGAGGGGACGGGGAGGGCTGCAGGCGCACTGGCTCGGCTGAGTAGGTCAGCTCGGAGGAGGGGATACCTGGAAAAAGAGGGGATTGGTGGGAGAAGGCAAAACAGCACCCTCAATGAATACCGTGCTCAGTTCTTTAAAGAAAAAACGTTTCTGTAAGTTCCTTACTGATTTGCTGGCAAAGTACCTAGTTTTATGTGAACATTATCTTTCTTTTCAGGGTAGGAGCTTGTAACATCTTCTAATATTTATTATTGGCAAATGACATGACATTAACACATCAGACATGGTGTGAAACACTGTGTAAAACCCAATGTTTACATAACACTTGCTACTGACTGCCTACACACGGGAGCAAACCTTCAGTTTACACTCTAAAATCCAATAGGGTTTTTTGTATTTTCTATGATATTGGATTGCCTTCTTCTTTTCAGTCAATATGTATCAAACAAAAAGATGATTGGGCTTGAGTTATATATATCAGTTAAAAATGTGATGCCAAGTGTTAGTTCCTTACACTCCAACAGTTTCCAACAAGCATGTTTGAGCTGCATTAAAGTTGACATTTTGTAGTTGTATCAGATCTCCCTCTAATCCTCCTCTGGATTGGCTGCAGCAGCTCATCCCTCAGGAGTGAAGGTCATCATGTGACAGGTTTAAGTAAAGAAAAAATGACCTTTGAGAAGCATGCTTCAGTGACCTCTACATTAGCTGAATGTTACCTGCAGGTACTGGATCCTCATAGGAAAGCTTGACGGACAGTAGTAATTTACATTTGCGGACTATTGTTCTGAGTAACTTAACTAGAAAAATCATGAAAATACAACATTTCTAAAATGCTTTTAACTGATATTTAGTTTTGAAGGGATGCACTGAGAAATTAGGTGATAAGTTAATTATACAATCGAAGGCCCCTGATAGGTGAGTGGGAATCTATCCATCCATCCATATGGAGGAGCTCTGGCTTTACTTGATGTCCTTCCAAATGACTAAGCTTCTCACCCCTTCTCTAAGGGAAGCCCCCAGACAAACAGCACAGGAAAATCATTTAGACTTTTTATGTCTGTGATGTTGACCATGGACGAAGGTGGAAATGTAGATCAACTGGTAAATTGATAGCTTTGCCTTTTGAGTCAACTTTCTTATTCACGACAGACTGGTACAGTGCTCATAACAATGCAGACATAAAACCAATTTGCCTATTAATCAGCTGCTCATTTTTTCCCTCATTTGCGAACAAGACCTAGAGATTTCTATGACCCTTTAATTGAGACAATATTCATTGCTAACCAAGAGAAAGCACTTTACCCTTTTTCAAATGCAAGACTTTGGAGGTGTTGATTTTTATCCTGGCAACTTCACACTTATATATGAACTACTCCAATGAAAGCTGGAGGTCACAGTTTGATGAAGCCAACAGAACCACATCATCTGGAAAGATCTGATCCTGAGACCACCATAACAGGGCTCTTCAACATCTTGAAATTGTTTCCATAAAGATTATGAACAGAATCATGACAAAGGGCAGTCATGTTGGAGACCAGCTCTGCTGAAGGTTGTCCTGGAAGAATTCCATAAGGACAAGGCTTTAGTCTCCGTTTGGGTTTTTAAAATATTTATTATGAAAAATAATAATTATGATAATTTATTATGTGTTTGAGTTGCAAGAGCTTTATGTGTCAGAATGTTGTCTTCTTTGCAAATTTAATCATTATACATGGAGTCCTTCAGTTAGATTAGAGTGGGTGAAAATCCATAACTCTTCTGCAACTATAGTAGCTATGGGTTGACTTCAGTTGAAGTTGCCTTTGCAAATAAGTACTAATCAATAAATAGAAATAATATTAAAACAATTTTCCCATAACAGGATATGGAGCCGATCCAGTGTTCCAAGGCCAGGACAAAACATGCACTCTTTCTCCAGAATATGATACTTTATTATCTGATGGACCCTCTTCTTCAGAGCCACTGAGTTTCATTTACCCCAGAGATGTAGTAGTGTAATCCTCCTGTAGTTGGACTTGTAAATTTATGTCAACCTAGGAGATTTCTTAACTTGAATCATTTAAGCATTCTGATAGATCAAGTTCTAAAAATGTTGTTTTACTATATAGGTTCTGGCCTCTAAAAACTATCTATCTATCTATCTATCTATCTATCTATCTATCTATCTATCTATCTATCTATATCTCTCTCTCTCTCTCTCTCTCTATATATATATATATATAAATATATATATATATATATATATATATATATAGATATATATAGATATATATATATATATATATATATATAGTGGGGCAAAAAAGTATTTAGTCAGCCACATATTGTGCAAGTTCTCCCACTTAAAGTAATTTTCATCATAGGTACACTTCAACTGTGAGAGCAAGAATTTGAAAAAAAAATCCAGGAATTCACATTGTAGGATTTTTAAAGAATTTATTTGTAAATTATGGTGGAAAATAAGTATTTGGTCACTTCAAGAAGGAAGATCTCTGGCTCTCACAGACCTGTAACTTCTTCTTGAAGAAGCGCTTCTGTCCTCCACTCGTTACCTGTATTAATGGCACCTGTTTGAACTCGTTATCTTTATAAAAGACACCTGTCCACAGCCTCAAACAGTCAGACTCCAAACTCCACTATGGCCAAGACCAAAGAGCTTTCGAAGGACACCAGGAAAAGAATTGTAGACCTGCACCTGACAGGGAAGAGTGAATCTACAATAGGCAAGCAGCTTAGTGTGAAAAAATCAACTGTGGGAGCAATTATCAGAAAATGGAAGACATACAAGACCACTGATAATCTCCCTCGATCTGGGGCTCCACGCAAGATCTCATCCCGTGGGGTCAAAATGATCATGACAACGGTGAGCAAAAATCCCAGAACCACACGGGGGGACCTGGTGAATGACCTGCAGAGAGCTGGGACCAAAGTAACAAAGGTTACCATCAGTAACACACTACAACGACAGGGAATCAAATCCTGCAGTGCCAGACGTGTCCCCCTGCTTAAGCCAGTGCATGTCCAGGCACGTCTGAAGTTCGCCAGAGAGCACATGGATGATACAGCAGAGGATTGGGAGAATGTCATGTGGTCAGATGAAACCAAAGTAGAACTTTTTGGTATAAACTCAACTCGTCGTGTTTGGAGGAAGAAGAATACTGAGTTGCATCCCAAGAACACCATACCTACTGTGAAGCATGGGGTTGGAAACATCATGCTTTGGGGCTGTTTTTCTGCTAAGAAGACAGGACGACTGATCCGTGTTAAGGAAAGAATGAATGGGGCCATGTATCGTGTGACTTTGAGCCAAAACCTCCTTCCATCAGTGAGAGCTTTGAAGATGAAACGTGGCTGGGTCTTCCAACATGACAATGATCCCAAACACACTGCCCGGGCAATGAAGGAGTGGCTCCTTAAGAAGCATTTGAAAGTCCTGGAGTGGCCTAGCCAGTCTCCAGACCTAAACCCCATAGAAAATCTGTGGAGGGAGTTGAAAGTCCGTGTTGCTCGGCGACAGCCCCAAAATATCACTGCTCTCGAGAAGATCTGCATGGAGGAATGGGCCAAAATACTAGCTACTGTGTGTGCAAACCTAGTAAAGACCTATAGTAATCGTTTGACCTCTGTTATAACCAACAAAGGTTATATTACAAAGTATTAAGTTGAATTTTTGTTATTGACCAAATACTTATTTTCCACCATAATTTACAAATAAATTCTTTAAAAATCCTACAATGTGAATTCCTGGATTTCTTTCCACATTCTGTCTCTCACAGTTGAAGTGTACCTATGATGAAAATTACTGACCTCTGTCATCATTTTAAGTGGGAGAACTTGCACAATCGGTGGCTGACTAAATACTTTTTTGCCCCACTGTATTATGTTGCATTTTCACCTTAAATAATTGCTTTTCTTCTTTTGAAACTTTTTTCTCAAAACCTGTCAAAGTTGTCACAAATCTGACCTTGAATTCTGTTTCAGTTCTCTGGCTCCTACCTTGACATTCCACAATTCAGCTGAGACTCAAAAATGTATTCAGCTTATCAGTTATTTCTGCCACCCAGCAGCTCCCTCTCAGTAAATATGGGTTGACTAAGTCGATATGCCTTGGAGGCGTTTTAAATATTCTCCCCCAAAATATCTATTCATAAAGGGAGAGGGTGGGGGTAGGATAACGTAATTGGGTGATTTATGACCTTTTCACACCACTGAAGCGATTAACTGAAGACATCATTCGAAGCTGTCACTCAAACTCATTGTTCACATGGAAACGAAACACCATGCAGACGAGAAGTGATCCAGCTGACTTAAATGATGCTTCCTTCTGAATCTTTTCACTGAAGTGGCCTCTTTAAGACTGTTGGATGAGCTCTTATTGTGTTAAGAAAGAAACTCCTTCTATCTTCCAGCTACACTAGCAAAGAAAAGAAACTGAGTCGAAGGCCCAGGTAAATCTGTGCTTATTTTTACATTCATATATCTATCTCAAGGAGGCCATTTTTTCAGATGAATATCATCTCATCCCAACTCTTCCACTGCTGGTCACAGATCTTGACTATGTTCAAAGTCTAATAGTACATCTGGGATACGTCTTCACATAAAGCTATCATTATATCAGATTTAATGATCAGGCATAGCAATTTGTCTTTATAGGTCTTCTTAAGCGCGTACACACCTGCATCTTCTGAGCCTTCTTTGCTAATAACACCAGGAAGAACAACTTGACATAATTGGCTCATCATTTCAAGTGTGTTCAGGCATAGAACACCCCCTCCCCTCCTCACTAATGCTCAAAAAGGTCTTAGCTTTAGAAAAGGATGAAATTGGATAGAATTGCCTCCTGGATGGGATTTCATGTCTTTGGCATCAACACGTTTTTTTTTACCAGCCTATGGAGCACGGAGCACTTAATCTTCACTGTAATCCAGAGTGTTGCTGAAAAAGCCTTTAGTACTGATAACAAACTTGCAACACAGCCTTCTCTTAATAATCCCACAATTTCCTGGAAAGCTCATATAATCATTATGTCATTATTTATTTTTGTTATATAAGGGTAGGATGTGAATGACTGTGGCTATTCATGTCCATATTAAATAGACCTGAAACACCTGTTAATACCTCTGTTTGATCTTCTGCCTCAGTTAAAGGCTTTATTCTTGCCACTTCAGTGTATAAACCTATTTTTTTCAATGTTACATTTAGACTAAATACATTTGTTTTAGGTCATGGTTGTAATTACTATCTCCAGTAGTTATTGGTTGAGACGCATGGTATGCCCTGGACAGGTTGCCATTCTATCACAAAACACAGAAAGCAGGAAAAAAACCCACACATACACAGAAAGAACATACAAACTCCATATAGAAAGACCCAGGTTAGAATTTGAACTAAGGAACTCATTGCTGCAACACAACAGGTACTTTTATAATTTAATGTTGTTAATATTAACACAAGGTAAGAAAACCAATGTAAACTAAAATCGAAAAGCAGTGCTACTGTATTCAAACCACTGTTTTGATAGGAGTAAAAAAGGAATTAACATTGTTCATGGGAAAAATGAAAGTCCTACCCTGAAATACAAAAAAACAGGCAAATATTCTTGTCATTTGCCTAAAATGTCAAAAATAAATGATAAAACACACAAAAAAGTGTAGGAACTTAGGAGGATTAATATAAACCAGTCACTCTGAAATCTTACAATCTTACGCCTTAAGTCAGACAACTTATTTAAAAAAAAAATATTTTTATCCCCAAATGATGTACCTAAACTACCTTAGCAGAGTTCATATTTTATCATGGATACAAAACAATTATTCTCAAGATGCACATATTGCCTTAGTTATAGACCCCACCACCTTAACATAAACTTTCCTTTACAGCCACATTTGACTGTAAAAGATCAGTAAACGTATTTATGTGAATGTGTAGCTGATTTCAAGACGAATTAGCTTATGACTGACACTACACTACTTTATTTGGCAAAAAACAAAAAAAAGGTTATTTTTTTGGTCAGTGATTGTACCATTCCCAAACATCAACAGGTCACACTAATAACTCTTTATGGTGTGAAAACAGTTACCTCAAGGATTATTGTATTTAAAATTTAAGTCAGAGAAACTAGGAAGCTGTAGGAAGCTATTTCTATGGGTACTGCAAAAAATAATGCTGTCAGTATTGACTGTAAGGTAGATCAGTAGTCTATAAAAGCATACAATAATTGATAAAACATTAATTATTAATTAATCAATTAATTAAAAAATAATTTATTTGCCAACATATTATCCCTTTTAACAACCGTTAAAAGGACCGAAAATGTTGTGACAGAATATATATATAATATAGTAGTAAAAGTCTTATTTAACAATTTATTCTCAATTCCTGTTAATTATGTCTGCTATTCACAGAATATGAACTGCTATTTATATAAAGACAAAGTTAACTAAGCTTTTTAACATTTGTTGATTGTGGTTGTCTTTCTTCCTCTTTTTTCCTTAGGGCTTGCTGACTCTCAAGTCCAATTACCAAAGATAATTGAAGGTGAGGCTAAATGGGGCTGATGGGGTCCAGTAAAAGGTTATTAGGTGTTCTCATTAGTGCCCAAGTGATGTGAAAGGTTTAGGGGTCTTATTCTGATCCCAATGGAAAATGTTCCTTTCGGTTTGTCTTTGTCGGGAGAGATTTTACGGTGCAGGGAGGTGGAAGAGGGACAAGTAGGGAGAAACCAAAATTGAGGAGCAAGGGTTTGTGTTTGCATGGTGATAGCTTACATTTTTACACATCATGTTATGTATTTCGCATCAGCAACTTGCATGAATAAGCTCTATTAAAATTAGTACACTACTTACTGTCAACATATATCAAAACTTCATCAGTCTCTAAAGAGAAATGTTGATATTTATAGAGTTAAATAATATCTCCAGAGTCAAAAGAAAAGCTTTATAGACTGGCTCTGTGCTCTCATTACTAGCACCAGTCTTAGAGGAAAACATTTAGCACAAAAAAGAGTATTAAACGAAGAGTTCAGAAACAGTTTTGATTAATCATCTTTCAGTACCAGAACACCAAAGATAAAAATTGGAAAGAGTGTTTACTTCCATGGAATTGACTTGCTGGTGAGGTGGGCTTGCCACCTAAGTCTCTGTCTCTTTATCTCTGTCAGGTATTAGAAAGATAGTCAAGTTTAGCTCTTCCAGCCACAAGTGACTTTTAAACATGCCAGGTGTTCTGGTCTCTCCTAGCACTAGTTTGTGAATGGCAGGAGCTTCATGGCTCCGGATTAGGAACCAAATGAGATACTTAAAGCAAATAACGTGAGGCGAGTTGCAAGTCCAAGGTGTGGTATAAAAAAATAAAACCAGACTGTTACACAGACTTTGACATACCAAAGCATACAAAAACAGTAATCAGTCCAGTCAAACACAATCAGCGGGAGCTTCTTGTTGAGTTGTGAGGTTTTGTTGTCGAGCGTTTGATCTACCAGTCAAAGGTGGACTTGGGGTATAGAAAGAAAGAACAAGTAACAGGTTCTTTTATTTTTTAAGCCTCAATCTTCAGAAAAGAGACACAAAAATGTTAACGATCTTGTCCCGTAGCCAACATACTGTCTCATTAATCTTTTTAAACATGATGAACACTCTGTTTCATGAAAGACAAAGGTCAAAGGTTTAACCTGTTAATGAATATTTAATCCTATGAGTAACTCTTGATTATATTTAAAAAAAATGTAATTCACTAAATAACATAAGACAAGCTTTGACACATATTTCAGTTAGACCTAAATGTCAAGGCAAGCACACTTTGAAGTGACTTAGAGAAAAGCACTTACTTGTGGATAAAAGGTAAACTGATGTATTCATGTGCACTAGATGTACAGCAGATAGAAAAAATAAACACTTCATCGGTAAAAAAAGACAGATTTTTGAGAAATAAAGCAGTTTTTCTTTCTCTCTTCATTCCATTTCCATTCCAACCTTAAAGATACTTCTAAAATTATTTATCATGGTCTCATTTTCACATTATGCAATCTGCCATTTAAAACAGGGGTGTATATTTTTTTTGTTCACTGTAAGCTGAATTTGTGGAATGACTGACAAGGGATATGTTAATAGCAGAAAACTCATTGTTTATGCTCTTGATAAAAAAAAAAGACAGTAACCGGGATTTTGCACAGAACAAACATTTGGACACGATATTACAATCATCAAAGCAATGTTTTATTGTAGTACTCATAGTTGCTCAGACACGTGTATATACAAATACAGATCATTTTCCTGTCAAATTTTCTTGTCATTTTATATGCTGTAAAAGAGCAGTTTGGAAACAGTCCCCACTGATGGAAAAGCCGGAGTGGAGTTGAAGGTGAGGGAGAAAGGACAGCAGGTAGGGGTTATACGAGCACAAGAAGAACGGAGGCAGTACATAAAATGAACAAGTGTTTTCATCAGCAAGAGAAGAGCTGAGAAGCTTTACCCTGCGCACAGAGCACGGATCGATGATAGGGTTCACCCCTCTAACAATACAGTTCAGGATTTGGTAGGTGGGGTGCTCTAATCCTTGAGCTGTGCCTAAGACCACCATCTAGAGTAAGAAAAAGTGATTTAGAGGTTGTTAAAAAGACAGAGAAAATTCAAGGGCCCCGTTGTACTCTCTTCGAAGCCAGAAGCTGCTCTGTGTATAAGCACAATGGCAAAAAGTGTCTTGAACCCAGTTGGGTTAGAGGCTGGGGGGCTAAGGCATGGGAAACGCTCTTCACTGCCAAACAAAGTTGCCGCTTCAATTTTACTGCGACAACAGAAAGGGAGTCACACAAATACTCAAACCTAAAGTCTCACACTGGAAAATGTCTACATTGATGCATTCATTCACAAATTCCCTCGACTGGGAGCGAAGAAAATAAAAAAAAAGAAAAGGTTGAACATGAACACCATGGATGCTTACGGAGACTATCAGTTTTAGGAAAATAAAAGATGACATTTTCTTTTTAACTACAAAATAAGCTCCTCCCAAAAACCCACTTTTAAATGTCCCAACAATGGCTCGTGGTATGTACATTTGTCATGTGTGATTACAATCTGACATCATTCGAAGGGGGGATGCAAAAACACATAACATGGAAGTGATTATTAAATCTCATACATCAGCATGTAAAAGAAAACGGCAAAAAAAGAAGAAATTCTTGAAAACTTTTGATTATTTTTTTTTTTTTTACACGTTATCAAGTTCATGCACATGCCACATAATGAAACTGATGAGATCCTTCCATTGAAAAGCTAACAATCCACTCAAAAAATGCTTCCAAAACCCTGAAGGCAAAAAAAAGTACAAATTGGCCATCAATTGAATCCCAAATGCTTCTTTTCGTAGGCAGGATCCTTCCATGAAGAGATGGTGACTGGTTTAAAACATGTAAGAGGTGAGCCTCTCATTGGCTAATGTTCCAGCTTACTGCACAGTCTGCGCAGCTCCTACAGGTTTCCCCTTTTTGTTTGAACTCAAGAGTCTCTTTAGGCATTGAGTATTAAAGCACGCACAATGCATTGTTTGAGAACAGTACACACTCCGCAAAACCCAGAGATAATACGGTATCTGCTTGTTTTTAGAAAAGACATAAGAACCAAATTAATACTTTAATATCAAACACTATATACATCGAGAAGGTTTCCTAATAATAATAATAATAGTCATAATCATTATCATCATAACAATAATAATAATCATACAGTTTTAACAATGGTTTATCTTTTTTTTTATTTGTCCTCCAGAAAGGTACAAAACAGATACTAACCTAACACTACATGTTGTATGGTTGTCTACCTCAGGATACACAGTATCCAGTATATAAGTTGATTCTCATTTCCCAGGATTGGGTTGTGTGCAGAAAAAAAAAATCATGGAATTAATAGCAAAAAGAAAAGGACAATTAGTGTTGATAAGCATAGGAGATTAAAACTGAAGCTCGTTTCTGATTATAGTCTGCTGACAATAGTCCTTGTTGAATCTTATGCAGTGCTCATATCCCTGTGGTGATATTCTGAAAATTAGTACCTCATTAAATGGCATCATCTCGTATTACCTCTCATAGTTGAGCTGCTATTCAGCTGTAATAGCATTGTTGCTGCAGTATATACAGAAACAAATGGCTGAAGGCAGAGGTTGTTTTTCAGAATTGAAACATGGAAAAAAGGTAGTCACAAAAATAAAAACAAAGCAAAACCAAAACAGTGCATGCCTCTCAGGCTAAATGGTTCTACACAGCACATTTGTCACTGAATTGACATGATTTTATTTTCCTTTATGTTGAATGGATTTTTAGATAATTTTGTAAAAAAAAACTGTTTTGTTAGGCACTAATCACTCTTCGGTCAGCTATTTTTTATGTCTTAACTTGTGTTTATTTGTGTGTGTGAACATCTCTGTATCTACTTCTTTTCTGCCTCCTTCACTCACCAGCTTTCTGGAACTGCAAGGTCATTGGTGCTTTAAAACCCCCCACAGTGAAAATCTACACTCCCGAGACCCCAACCTCCAAGCCTTTCACCATCTATTTTTAATACCTGAAATAACTTCCGTTGCTACAACATGGGGTCTGGATGCCTGTCATTTGGAACCTCATTAAGGGGTCACTTAAACCAGTAACAGTAGGAGCAGAAGGTGGGTGCACAATTGCTCCTGTGCTCCTTTTCTTGCTCTATTTCTTCCATTCTGCCCATCTTTTTGAGCCGTTTACTAAATTGCCTCCAAGTCGTTGCTCTCGTATGACATTAGAATCTAATGTCATATGTGCCTTTATCTGTATTGAATCAGTAAAGTTAAAGGCGTGGGTCAGGAATTTTAAAGCAAGGATTAATTAAAAGGTTATATGTACTCATAACGTCTTCATTTACCATAAATCCATATTGCCTTGTTCCAGAGGCTGACTAATGGTACATCAGAGAAGGGCCAAGACCAAAGTGCACTATAACCATCTTAAAAGAACCTAAATATTACAGTAATCTATTTGAACAGCATTTAAACTATTGCAACTTTTGCACTGGGCAGTTATCTACACTGAAGACAACTATTTAGAATTGGAAATGAAGAGGTGCTGCAACTGAGTTTCGAGCATTTCCGGTCGGAGTAACTGGTATAAAAGTGCAGCCAAAATATTTTAGTAGTTTTAGTTCACACTATTTTTAAAGGTATTTGCAATCGATTGCTTATTTTATAAAGGTAATAAGTCTGACTAGAAATCGTTTAGATGTTCCATTCTTAGTTTCTCAAAGGGGAAACAATTAACCAAGGAAATTGTCTAACACATCCATTTATTAGATAAATAATCATTAGCTATTTTATGTTATAATAGCTGTTATTGTCCCATGCAAACATAAGGAGAGTTTATTGGCTAATAAAATTATGTACAGATAAACTGCTTTGGAGTTGCAATTACTTTAAGAAATCTAGTTTGGTCATGACCCTTCTTAGGGTATTTATAACAAACTGGTTCCAGTTTTAAATTGATACTAAAGAAACTTCATCAATATTTCTCTCAGTCCCCACTGCAGCAATTTCTGCCTCTGGCACAAACAAACTTGCTTGTCAACTTTGAGCTGGACCACAGAAAATAATCTGTTTCATCTACAACTAAGGGTGTGTTAAAAGAAGCTCACAACCATTCAAAATCTTGTAAAAATGTTTAAAACATCAGTTAGTTTAATTTCCGATCTCTCAAGTTTAAAACACTGCACTTTAACATGACCAAAATATTGGAAAAGCAATGAAAAGACATTTAATAGTTATTTAAAACAGCATTAATAAATTAAGATGGTGATATTAGGTAATCTATTTCCCGGAATAATGAGATTAATATTTCTGTAGATAAACTGTCTTTGTGCAGTATGATCCTACACAGAAAAACTCATAACTAAAGATCAGGAGGTTCAAACATTACTGGTTGAGACATTTACAGTGGTGCAAAGACTTAGCTCTGAGCTACAATTGCTAGTGGAAAACTGAACCAGTTACAAAATAGTTAAGAACTGGCTGTAGCATCAGCTTTGTTAAATGCTTGAAACACTTTGATGACAAAAACCATATCTGACTCACCATTAGTGTCATTCTCTAGATTCAATTAATAGGGATTTATACCAATAAGGACACCCCAAAGCGTTATCTAATGTGGGTAAGCTTTAACTGCTTGTAATATTTTAAAAGACAAATTCTGAACTACTTCTTTAAGTAGAAATGTATAGCTCTTTCAAGGAAACCAAAAAAAAGATTATTAAAAAAAAAAAAAAATTAAATTCCAATATGCAAACTTACATTGTCTTTTTGTGGAATTTAACTGAATCATCGCTGATCAGTGAATTACTTTGAAGTTAGGTGCCAACATCAAACTGAACAGATCTGCCTTGAATTTAATGGGTATGTTTTCTTTCTGTTTATACAAAGTGATCTCCACTAATTGGAGCTATGCATAAATCCTTATAATGCTTTACCAAGGGCTCCAACAATCTGAGCATGATCAGCATTTAGCAAGTATTTAACTGAGCTACGATTATGTTAAATAATGAAAATAGGAAAAAAAAGTGGCTCTGTGATGGGGAAGAGTCTTTTTAAACGCTTCCCACGCATCTGTCATTGTACTTTTTTAATTGGTTCTAGAAACAAAGTTTAAACTGACTGAATAGGGAATGTTTGATGAGTGGAATAACTTGATGGTTTAGCAAAACTAAAAAGTAAAAAAAAAAAAAAAACACCACCCAGTTTCAGCTGTGAAACATTTTGAACAATCACTAGCCAGGGAATAAATAGCTTTGGATGCAAATGTATATGGGAGTGTTAATATTGACTAATGCTCAACTGGAACAGAGAAAACAATTGTGGCCCAGCTCAGTAAACATTGCACAAATGGCTGTGACTGCTGCCGTGAAATTGTGTTATCAAGTTTCAAAAGGTATTGATTCTCGATTTTAACAGCGGTTAACGAAGTGTCTGGAGAGAAAGTTTCAATTTAGTTTTGGCTTTGTGACTCTGAGTAAACACAACTGATTTTTAAAATATTTTATTGCCCATTTTTCTTGGGTTTGTCACAAGTAACGATATGTTTGCTTATTTGAAAAAGATTTGCCTTCACTCGCTCATCCACAAAATCAAACAATTCATGCTAAGGAGAAACAGGCAACATATTTGAAACCAAGAGATTGTGCATCAGTTTGCTGATATGCATATCAGATAATTTACATATTTTTTAAACTGAACATCTACATCTGTTTCTGGTTTAAGCCAGAGTTTCCAATACATAAACCCTGCAAAAGATGATTACTAGAAGGCTTCTTGAGAGGTCTCGGGGAAACTTTCTATATCTGTTTGTTGTATGTACAATAATTTCTAACACCTAGAATCTACCATGTTCCACTGTGTCTACGGCAACTGTCTAACACTGTAAAGTTGTTCTGCTGTTGGCTGCTGTATTGCATGTGCTTTTGCATTGTTGTAATGGTGTGTAATGTCAATTGTGTGTATGCCCTATAAACTATATTTACTTATTTTTCAAAGGAAAACATCAGTGCTGCAATGACATAAATATGATGTAGAGTGATGTAAGTATGTAAGGGAAAATAAGAATCACTAAGTGTCAAAAAATGGGATTTGGCATCTTAGTTGAAGGTATAAGAGGGGGAACATTCTCTCCCACTTCTAACATCAACGTTTTTAACTCACAGAAGGAGAAAGACCACTTAATTTTTCTTCTGAAAAAAATATAGTTTTTTTTTCTTGAGAAGCCTACTTTTTATGCCCAATCAAGCAAATGCAATCCACCCATATCCCACCCACTACCCTGCAGCCTAGGGTAGATTCAGGCCACGCTAGGTGTAAAGGACCTCCAGCACAGAGGGAGGCGCTATAAGGTGAAGAGTCCCACTAGCGTGACCAATAGGAGAGCAAGCAGAGAGCTTGTCTTCTGCAGACGATGTGCAGCATTCGTTTCACTCCGCGAGGGGGCAGCCGTTTCATGGCTAGTTTCATCTAAAAGACGGGAAAAAAAAACAAAAACACAGAACATGAATCAATGGTACAGATTGCTCTGTTATGATGATGAAACAAATATAAAATATAGAATAATATGATTTAAGACTTTGTTTATGTACAGATACATCTCAGTACTAGAATAGTACAGGAAGGTTAACTTATTTCACTGAATAAATTAAAAAGACAAGAATCAAGTTTTACATATAATTATGAGACATACCATGATAAATTCAATTAGTTTCTTTATGTTAGCTGTACTGATAATGGCTAATGCCTGATTCACATTGGGTTTGGTCCGGATTAGGTGTGGACTACATACAGCTACACACAGAAGAAAAAATATAGAGACCAATCAGAGCACTATCACCAGCTGCAGTGTGGCTGCAGAGCTCTAACTTTATGCATGCATCTATTTTTTCCAGATGCCGCATGTGGATTACCATGAAGATAAATAAATTACATGAGTCAGACGGGAAGTGAGATGTGAGCCAGGAAGGTGCATCTGGTTTATTTCAAAATAAAACCTGTGTTGCCTGTGGCTTTTCTATTATTATCAATGACAAGCACAAAAGACCACAGTGTATTGTATTCTTACAGGTATATCCTTAAACATATTGTGACAAATTTTGTCAATGTTTAGCAAACTATTATTAAAACTCAATGCTTTCACTTAGGGCATTCTGGAACTTTCTGCACATGAACCTCAGTCTACGTGAATGGCAGTCTGTACGGCAGCTGTATGGAAACTGGACCACATCAGTACTGCATCCGGACCACATCCGGTGTGAATAAGCATTACGGTCAATTATTTCAGTTTTGAATAAAATTAGTGATACAAAAGAAAAACTTTTTTCTTTTTAAACAGAAAAGTAGGCTTAATGAAGAGTATGTCCATGCACTGAAGGAAAAGTTGCTTTGGTATGGAACCAAAGCCATGTTTGCATTGTGGACGGTAGCTCGTCTGCCTTATTGGGTCCGGTGTCTATCTTTCTCTTGACACTACCCCATTGACTCTGTAGGCTTTAACTGAGGTGAGTTTAATGGCCAATCAAGCTATGGTGATAAAGCTAGGTAGTATGAGCTAAAACAATTAATCCATAATCTTCTTAAAGCTTGCCAGCAAAGTGCTCTAAAATGTCCCAATAGATGGGTGCACTGCCACATGACTTGATGAAGCACAGTAGTTAACATAGCTACTCAAATCATCACTGTGAAAACATCAAGCTACACCTCAAGAAGCTTACTGCAAGAAATACAACTGTACCCCATGTCCTAGAAATCTGGGTTTCAGTTTATTTCTGTTGCTTGTGCACCTTTTTCTACTACCTTCTTCATTCCATTCAACTTTCCATTAGTATACCTTTCCATTAGTATACCATTTATTTAGCAAATACCTTTTTGTGGCTTACCCTCCATGTGGAAGGTTTGACTGACTGCTTCACAGCTGTCCAGTCAGCAGCCTTCTCTACACTCATGCAGGGCAAAAGTAACATCTCTGTTTAATATTTTTTGTTTTTGATCCGATGTAACTTTGGAATTTTTTGAGACACTAAATTTTTGATTTTCATTAGATGTAGGCCATAATCCTCAAAATCAATATAACTTGTCACTTTCTGTAACATCGATATGATAATTGAGATCAGGTCTAAAATTACAAAAAATATTTATTCTATGAGATTCTAATTTTAAATTAAACTGTAATCTAAAAGTATTGGTTTCATTTCACTGACAATAATGTTAGCAACAATTTTCAGATTCATGTCATGAAGTCTGAGTTGCCATTTGAACTTCAGTTGCTGTAAAATGTTTAATCTCCCAGGTGAGTGGCCACCTGTGTCTGTCTAGCAGGGGCATCAGTATCTGTGTGCAGCCATGAGCCCGCTTCACCGTGGGAAAGTAGCTGAGCCATGCACAGCACAAGGACAGATAGACGGACCAGACGATCAGATGTTTACATAACCACACAAATGTGTCTATGTAAGATGAGTTGTAAGGACTGGGTGGACAGAGTAACAGCAGCAAAGGACGTGAATGTTTAAATTCTACTGCTTTGGATACTGTCAAACAGAAATTAGCAAAAAATTAGGCTAGCTTCTGTTGATCAGAGACAGCTTTTAAAGGATGCAAACAGGACTGCAACAGGACAGCAAGCACAAATCAAAGAGGCAGGCGTCAAACCTGTCTAAGCACTTTACTCTTCTAGAATCCTATCTACATTTCTTTGCTTCAATTATCCCATACTATAATCATTTAAAATTTCAAGTTGTCACTTTTCATGTGACTACGTCACACATAATACAAAAAGCAATCAAATGCTATAACAAATAATTAATTACACATCTTTTAAGTCTTTTAATATTGCCTCAAAGTATAAATGGGTGGCAATGCCCTACTTTAACAGCATGTAAATTGTTTAATCAAGAAGATATCTTCTGAACCATAATTAGGAGGGAGAAAAAGTTTTTAAAAAGTTACAATACCTGAAGTTATGTTACCGTGTTTTTTCTTTAAATATTGAGTTTTGACTTTTGTCTGTCTTTCCTTCTAAGTCTATACTTTGTATTATATTTTTACAGTGAGCTCTCTTTGTGTTGGTACAGGCCTTAGTGTAAACTGATGCTGAGAATGAAACAACAGCATGTGGCTTATGGGGACTGTTTCTCCCTGGTGACTGACTTGGGCTCATGTAAAACACATAAAACGTTGTGCATTCTGAGCACAACAAATAATCAATGCTGAGCTGCAGAGAGAAACAGTAAGTCAATGAAGACTTAAGCAGACTGTTAGTATGTATACCTATACTCTGCGCATACAGATAAGGTCATCTTTTTTTTTTTACAGCTGCCATATTAATTACAAAACTGAACTGATATACTAAGTAAAAGTCAGCAGCTTTTTATGTTAACAAGGATTTAATATTTTACGTGTAGGTACATCTAAAAAATATTGGGAAAAAGTTCTATATTTTACTGTCACTCTTTTTAGAAAGTAAAATTCATCGTATAGATTAGAGCCTTACTTTCTTGCAACTTTGGTTAGTATGGCCTGCAGATAATGAAAACACCAAATGTTTCAAATCTCTAAAAATTTGACATAAAATGTGTCAGTGTCATAATAATTTCCCAATTTCTACATAGGATCAATAAAACGTATATTTTACCATCCTGTAGGATAGTGTGAGAATAGCTGAAAAATAATATTTTTCTTTACACAAAGTAAAATACTATATTTTAAGTTAGGAATTTTGGAGAAAGTTTTAGGTGATTATATGGAAGATAAGCTTGATAAACATGCGGCGTAGAGTAACAAAAGAAGGGGGTAATAAACAAAAGAGACATGCAAGAAGTCACAGAGAATAACACCAAAGAAGCAGAAAGCCATACTAACCTCTTGGTAACGTACTGTCTACTCTCTCATCTACATCAAAAACACGGTCATGTGTGCCTATAGTTTTCACACAGCTGTCTACAACAGAAAATAGGGAGAATGAGAAATCATTACAGGTATGCAAACAAATATGTTAGTGACATTTGTACATCCATCTCCACATTAGCCCAAACACTCAGAGCAACAAAGCTAATGGCAACATTCAGAGGATTTCACTTGATCTGATAATCTAGCATCTTTTTCATGTTTTTAAAAGAATACAATCATTTTCTTAAAGGCAGATCTGTGATAAATGAAAGGAGCATCTTGGACATTGAATAAATAGCAAAATAAGTAAGCAAAGAATCCATACATTTAAGCGCTGATTTATTTTCATCTTCAGTCCAAAAGTGTACCTTGGCAAGCTTTGTTACAAAACCTGTGTTGCATACAGAAACTTACTTGATGGTCGGACGAAAACTTTGAGCTTCAGGCATGTTTTCCTCCCATTTGGAGCCACAGTAGAGGCTGAAAAAAATCAGAACAGAGACAGGTAAACATTGTTGGTATTGTTACATTAACAGCATGTACACTTAAAAGTCTGTACTGCAGCTTTTATCGACATGTTCTCCATCGATCAAGACTCACTGAATAAAAAAGTCTGGTAATACATTTCTGATCTAATACAGCAGTTAGCTCTAATATACAGGTGCTGGCCAGTAAATTAGAATATCATCAAAAAGTTTAATTATTTCAGTAATTCCATTCAAAACGTGAAACTTGTATATTGTATACTTTCCTTCCACACATTGTGATATATTTCAAGTGTTTATTAATTTTCATTTTTATTATTACAACTGACAGCTAATGAAAACACCAAATTCAGTATCTCAGAAAATTAGAATATTCTGAAAAGGTGCCACTCTAATCAGCTGATTAACTCAAAACACCTGCAAAGGCCTTTAAAAGGTCCCTCAGTCTTGTTCTGAAGGCTCCACAATCAAGGGGAAGACTTCTGACTTAACAGCTGTCCAAAAGACGACCATTGACACCTTGTACAAGGAGGGCAAGACACAAAAGGTGATTGCTAAAGAAGCTGGCTGTTCGCAGAGCTCTGTGTCCAAGCACATTAACAGACAGGCGGAGGGACGGAAAAAATGTGGTAGAAAAAAGTGTACAAGCTCTAGGGATAACCGCACCCTGCAGAGAATTGTGACGACAAACCCATTCAAAAATGTGGGGGAGATCCACAAAGAGTGGACTGCAGCTGGAGTCAGCGCTTCAAGAACCACCACGAAGAGACTCATGAAAGACATGGGATTCAGGTGTCGCATTCCGTGTGTCAAGCCACTCTTGAACAAGAAACAGCGTAAGAAGCGTCTCGCCTGGGCCAAGGACAAAAAGGACTGGACTGCTGCTGAGTGGTCCAAAGTTATGTTTTCTGATGAAAGCAATTTTTGCATTTCCTTTGGAAATCAAGGACCCAGAGTCTGGAGGAAGAGCGGAGAAGCACAGAATCCACGTTGCATGAGGTCCAGTGTAAAGTTTCCACCGTCAGTGATGGTGTGGGGTGCCATGTCATCTGCCGGTGTTGGCCCACTCTGTTTCCTGAGGTCCAAGGTCAATGCAGCCATCTACCAGGAAGTTTTAGAGCACTGCATGCTTCCTGCTGCTGACCAACTTTATGGGGATGCAGACTTCACTTTTCAACAGGACTTGGCACCTGCACACAGTGCCAAAACCACCAGTACCTGGTTCAAGGACCATGGTATCCCTGTCATTGATTGGCCAGCAAACTCTTCTGACCTTAACCCCATAGAAAATCTATGGGGTATTGTGAAGCGGAAGATGCAATACGCTAGACCCAACAATGCAGAGGAGCTGAAGACGACTATCAGAGCAACCTGGGCTCTCATAACACCTGAGCAGTGTCACAGACTAATCGAGTCCATGCCACGCCGCATTACTGCAGTGATTGAGGCAAAAGGAGCCCCGACTAAGTATTGAGTGCTATACATGCACATTATTTTCATGTTCATTCTTTTCAGTTGGCCAACATTTAAAAAAAAAAATGTTTTTTTCATTGGCCTTTAAAATATTCTAATTTTTTGAGATACCAAATTTGGAGTTTTCATTAGTTGTCACTTATAAATATCAAAATTAAAAGAAATAAACATTGGAAATACATTGGTCTGTGTGTATTGCATGAATATAATGTACAAGTTTCACGTTTTGAATGGAATTACTGAAATAATTCAACTTTTTGATGATATTCTAATTTTACTGGCCAGCACCTGTAGTGTAATTTGGAAAACATTAACTTTTTAAGGTAGTTAATGGACTAGTAGGGGGATTGAACGGGGTTATACATGGGTTTTTGGGGAATTATAGCTTGAAAGTATTTACAGATGTTCAGGAAACTCGACAACAAAAAGTAAAGAGTTTTTCTTCAAGATTAATTTCATTATTTTAGATTAACTATGTTAATCTAAAATAATGAAATAAACTACGAAGGATAAGGAAATTTATGAAGTATCGCCATGTTCAAAAATACAAAGAGTATTGTGAAATGTATTTTTAATACACAGGGCAAAAGTATTCAAACCCCTAGAACATTTGAACATTCTGTTACACTATAACAATATTAATTCTGTCTGTATTCAACTTCAAGTGACAGCCCATAGCAAAGCAGTTCACACTTGTCAATAGGACAGAATATTACAGAATAATACAAATGTTTCAAAATTTCAGTTGGTGACCAGCCTTGCAGAGGCCTTCGTAGAACGGATGGATTTATTTTAAAATGATGACTTCTCAAGGAGTTTAGACATCTTCAATTTTATTTAGAGGTTTAAAAAGGAAGTGAGTTCAATACAGATGCATGTCAGACTTTTCAGAATTGTAAAAGCATATTAAAAACCATGTACCATTTATCTTTTATTATGCACCACTTCAAGCTAGTTTATGTCATATAATCTGATGAAATCATATTAAAGTTTGTGGTTTTATGCTTGCAAATCGAGAAAAAATTATCTACTTTTGGAAGGCAATGTAAAGTGATGAATTTCCCTTTGTGAGGACCACAACATGGTTTCACGCTACTCAGATAGAGTTAGGATATACTGTATGTGCTGCACGTGTGGATGGTTTGTGGTCGACGTCAGGAAATGAAACCCTTCCTGCCAGGTCCACGGGGTGTGAATCTCCGGAACGTTAGTTACCATGGGGGTTGTATCAAATCCACAAAAAATATCTCAAGTGTTACACATGTGGGAGTATGAGTGGTTGACCACTAATGGTGTTGTGGTGGGGTAGCAGGTGCTGTCTCCTGCAGACCAAGACAGGGGTCAAACATATGTCAGTGAAGAACATGGTGGGTGACTGCTGCAGCGTACACCAGCTTGAAATTATAGGCTACTTTCTTGGATCAGGACCTCATATCAAGCTGAAGAGACTGTAAGCTCTATCAGCTCTTGTGATGCATTAATTTTATCTGCTATTTCCAAGTTCCAGTGTCTGTTGGTCCTAAAGATCCACCCTGGACCTCTGGGCTGCTTCTCTGATAAATACCTTCTTTGCACACCATGTTAATTTAGATGCTCCCTGTTACCCTTTGAGGATAAGTGGAATAGATCATGGATGGATGGATAACAGTCTTCCTTTATCATAAATCATTTACATACATAAGTATGAGCACATGCTTTTATCATGCATAGAACAGGACTAACACAAATGTTTCTCTATGACAGTGGGTCAGAATATTTGAGTATCGGTGCAAAAACCAGCCAGTGCTGATAAAGTTCATGATGGTACAGTAAACTGCCATGAAGAGTAAAAACCCATTTTTCCTATAAGTATTTTCTGTTAAACCATTCTTTAAATGTTTTTTTAAAAGGGAATGCAAACTATGTATGCGAGGAGTGTTTCAGTTTTTAAACTACATTAAGTCAGCATGCTGAAGGATAATTCCATCAAGTGTAGGATGCCTCACAACAGTGTGTCCTTTCTGCTGATCCAATTAAACATCCGGAGGTGTTCATTCAATTTGCACATTTTGTTAAAAGATTGCTAAAACCAATGCAGGATGCTAAAAGCAATAATGCTTATGCAACAGACACTTTGCAGTTACAATTGTATTTCAGGGTAAAATTACTCTGCTTGGGGATAAAAAGATATTTTGAACATCCCAAACTGCGAATCATTTGTTGAAAATAATCATCAGTCTCATCTAAGACACATGTGTAATTGCTGTCACTGATATTTTTCCTTACAAATATTTGTCATATTTTCATGTGAGACGATTTTTTTAACCTTTAGATATGTGGTTTGATTTTTCTACAAAAAATAAAAGTTCTCTGTAACCATTAAATGTTTGCAATGAGAAAATTATTGATTAGCAAATATGGGAAAGGTCAAAAATGAGAGCATTCTTCAGTTTTAGCAAGACATGACATGCACAGTGCATCAAACTACCTTTATTTTTAGAAATATACCTTCTCATTAAATCTATACTGTAGTCCAACCTGCTGTTTTTGCAGCTCATCCAGTTCCCTCTTCGTCCCTTGTACTTCATGACCTTACTGTCGTCATCTCAATTCTGTCACTTCATCAGCTGCCGTCCCTATCTTTCCGACAAGTCACCGCACAACATAGTTCACCTAAAATCAGATGCTGTTTGTCATGCCTCGGTTTGGAGGAGAGTCGAGGGTCGGCAGAAGGGACAGAGGGAAAGTGGGCCTCATTATTTTATGTGGAGGCATTTGATGACACGCTAATGAACCTTGGTGACCGTCGCTCATCCAGTGAGTCACACACCCCAGCACCTACGCAATTTATGTCACTCTTCGTAGAGCTCCAACTCTTTACTCTCCTCTTTTCTGAGGGCCCATAAGGTGCCCCCACAAACACGCACACACACACACAGAGACACACACATACACACACCTCGTCTCCACATGTTGTATCTTCATCATCGTTGTGGGCTGAGTTGAGTCACAGCCATCGACACCAGCCACTTAGCAAAAGCTGCTGATCATGAGAGAAGTATGGGTGTGATGACAATAGGCAAAGAACATGTGGGAGTCTCTTCCATGGCCAGCAGCTTGCTGAAGTGGATGTGTTGTTTATAGACTTAGCTATGACACTCTTAGGCCAACATAAGAGAAGACGACAGAGAAAGTGTTGAGTGGATTGCATCTGTGATTAACATATGCATAGGTTTTCACCAGCAGGTGAAAAGTTTTCTTTTAATCATATTTTTAGACTTCTCACCTGAAAAAAAAATCGTAGTTTTTAAAGCTGCATAGGAAACCTGCTGATGACCGAAATCGGCTAATTTTCAGCTCGATCGACCCTGACTGGTAATTAGTGATTAATAAATGTTCCATACATCATCATTGATACAAGGGTTTACTAACAATACTGTTGTCTCCAAGTTAGTTATTTTCAATATGATTGAGATGCTTAAAAATGAAAACGCTCGGAGTAAAAAGGATGTAAAAAGCTTTTTAAAAGGAAATTGATTTATGGACATATCAATGATTTCCTTGAGGATTTAAGAGAGAAACAGAGGGCAAGATTTCCATGAGATAACATAAAGGCTAACTGGAGTAAATCCATCGATCCAACCATTATCCTCCACTTCTCTGGGGTCGGGTCACGGGGGCAGCAGTTTAAGCAGAGACACCCAGACTATTTTACTACTATTTAAAAAATTCATCAGCACGTGTCCTGACGAAGACAAGGAGGCAGGAGCATATTACTCTGGTTTTAGAATCATTGCATTGGCTTCCCATATGTTTCAGGATTTATTTTTAAGGTTCTTTTAATTGTTTTTAAGTGTCTTAATGGTCTTGGGCCTTCTTATCTTTCAGAAATCCTCATACCGTATGAACCCTCGCGGCCTTTGTGCTCCTCTGGCAGCCGTCAATGATCAACCTTGTCAGGATGGGGTATTTCATTTTGTAATGATTTTTCATTGTTTACATTCTTTTTCTTTTTCATATTGAAGATCATCTAGGAATGAAATTTGATTAATGTGGGTTTACTATGGATCGGGTCATGGGATGATCAGGTAATTAGTTATCTTAGTTAATCAGAAAATAGGTCATCCCATTTTACGGAATGGGATTACCTCATACACAGTGGGATGTCACCTCTGCTCCCAATTGTTAAAGCAAATGAGTGAAAGCTCAAAGCTCTAAAGCTTCAAGAAATACTTGAAATGCATATCTTATACTATGTTATTGTTCACTCTACAAGCAGACAGAGACCATTCACAATGATACCTGTTTATCTTAATTAAACAGTTGCTAAGAATAGATTATTGTTCTTTTGGGCATTAGTTTCAACGTCTGCTATTCAGTATACCTTCAGGCTCCACAACCTTAAAATTTATGGCCACAGCATGGAAAACTGATTGTTTTGAAGGACAAATAGCATGATAACATGTACCAAAATGAAAGGTAGGTGCGTAACCGGGGGTTGGTCTGGCTACTTCGCCATGGCTTGTCCACTGATTAGTAGTGGCTGCTTCCTTCGGTCCACTGCATTATGCATCAGCATTAAGGCAAATGGAATGAAGCAGAATCCAATTACGGGAGAACAAACAGGTGGGCTCAGTGCAGCTTAAGCAGAGGATTGTTTCAATCACAGCCCAAGCCTAGCTTTATTGCAACAGAAATTTCATGCAGAAAACACATTTGCTGTCTCTCGTTAAAAAAAAATCCCATACCAGACAAAACAAGATCTGTGTGTTAATTAAAAACTGAAGTTGGGGTTTACTACGTTAAGAAAAGTGTGATTTAGAATGTAGCTTTTATACTTTTATATTACGCAAGACAGTATAATCATTGAGTATTTAGTCAAATTTCCCTGTAAAACATTAGGTTCAGATGTCTTACCATCATAGGACTAGACTAATACAACGGGTTACAGATGACCATAAATCAACTGGAATAAAGAGTTTTCAAATTCTGTTCAGCCCTTGAAAAGCACAAAAGCTCTGATATTTCCATCAGCGTTATTCAACGAAAAAACACACTATGCATGCACACATTCTTAAAGGACTTAAAGCTTGAGATAGAGATTAAAAAAAGGAAATAATATAACTTAATCTAGCAAAAACAAAATCCATGTTTATCCATGATTTAAGCTTCAATTATATCAGGGCTGAAAGTGGACGTTTTCATTGTTGATTTCATTACTCACAAAAAAATAAAAAGTATTGTACTTTTATTACTTCATCAAAAAGTTGTTTGAAGTTTGATAAACCTGGATTTCTTTTACAATATTCACCTAAACTATGTTTAAACAAATAGAGAAGTTGATCAATAATGTTAATTCTCTTATAAGACATGTTTGGAGTTTCTGTGATTAGCCTAAATTGTTTTGACAGAGCTAGGGGATGAATTTTTTGTTATGTGAAGTTACAATTTATTGAAATTGCTTGAAATTTTATATCCAGATGAACACATTTTAACCTTCTGTCCTCATCCTTGACAGAAACTCAGCTGTGGTGTGCTACAAATGGGTGTGGATGACCCTTTCATTTTTAATTTAAATAAACAACAAGAATAAAAAAGAGCATAAAAGAAGAACACTGCACTCTTACAAAATGTTCTCTTTTGGTGTGAGCTGCATCTGGTCTTAGTTATGTTTTACACAAGATGTGTGAATACCCAGATATAACCCTAATGAATGATAGACAGGGTAGGAGACAATAAAATAGAAATAAAAAGATGAGATAAGTCCCATTCCTTTTCACTCTAAAAATGGTTTCCCTTTTGCAACTAGGGGTCATGATGAAGATAGGAACAGTAAAACATTAACCTTTCATTTCCTAAATCAATTTACAACTATAGAGTACAACAAAACGATGTGCATTTGTTAATAACATAGTGATTCTAAATTATGTCCATTGTTTAATTATATAGATATACATCCAGTAGATGAAAGGTTTCTGTGCAAATTAGGCATAAATTGGTAGAACTTGATATCAGTGGTTTTCTGTGGTTACCCTAGTTTCCTTCTGCAGTTGAAACATACGACCATTAGGTTAATTCATTTATCTGAATTACCTTTAGAGAAATGAATTATGTGTGTGTATGTGTATCTGTGTGCATGATTGTTTGTCCTGATTGTGTCTGTGTTGCTCTGTGACAGACGGCCAACCTGTCCAAGGTGTACTTTTACTCTCGCTTAATATCAGCTGGAGATAGGCAGTAGCACCCCTCACTACCCTGCAAACGGATGGATGTAACGTGGTAGGAAAGTGCTTTCAATAAGATCCTTGGAACATGTTGAATAAGCATCAACACACATTTTGGGAATACATACACTTTGGTTATGATCTACAAGGGGTTTGATACAGATGCAACAAAACATTGTCTGGAGACCAGAAGTGACTGATTTTAACTTGAACAACTTTGACAAGTCACCTGCCAGTCAGAAACCCTGAATCCAATCTTTTTTCATTCAGTGAATGCAACAAACAGAAGTGCTATCAAAGGACAGGAACAACACTCTCCAGTATGGATGCTCTTACCAGGTAAAGAATAGTCTGTATCAGTGAGGGTTACAAATTAAGTCAGAAACATCACAGCAAAAGTTGAAGCAGATAACAAGAAGGCTGAATGGAGTGCAACAAAAGTGCTCCATTCATAAGCCGTTATATTTTATGGTAAAAACAACACTGATTTCAAGGCTGTGACTGAAGAAAGCAGACTCCAAGTTAGCTAGTTCCAGCATTAACAATATATTTAAGGGTGAAATAGTAGGAATGAGTAAAGGTGCAAGAAGTTATTCAAAAGGTAAAGGCTGCAACAGAGTGAGACTTATAGCAGATAAAGGCTGAACATAGCACAGCAAAGGTTTTTATATTCCTGTGTGCAGTGGAATATCTTGAATTACAAAATATTAGCCTTTTTGAAAACTTAACGTCAGGATTTACAAATACTTTAAAAAAAAGCCAGAAAACTGTAATCGATGCATCACAAACAATAAGTTGGTGTGATTGTGTTTATGGTACCCGACTCAAACAACTCATTGAAACATGTCCAGCAATCTACTGAGATTTTATGACAGTCATTTTAAACCGTGGTATTTAATGTCTAACATTTCAATCAGTTCCCGTTTAAAAAGGTCAAGCCTTACAGAGAGTTGCATCCCTTCTTGTCAGAATGTAACATTAACAGCATCAAATTAGCATGTCTGTAGTGTAACCTCAGCCTGATGGTCAGATGGCCTTAATTATGGTGTTTTAATCCTTATATTCCTTCTTAGGTAATGGAGGAATTGAATACGAAGCAATGTTGTGTCCAGTACAACTGCAATGTGGGTAAGCCAATCCTGTCAGCTAACAAAAGAAACAGCCCGCTGGCCTTGTCCTTTATTTACCAGGATTACTCGTATGAATTACACCGAACAAACCAAATTAGAATTTAGGTCCAGAACTCTGAGCAAACAGAGAAGTGTTTCCAAGAACTCTAAAACAAATACACAGAGCGTTTCTACTCTGAAACTTCATGCCATCATCAACTTCGGCCATCTTCACCACACATTTCCATTTGTGCAGCCTGTGGAGATTTTTTTCGTTATTTTTGGGCAGAAGTTGAATTTAACACAAACCCAACTTTCAAGAAATCATGGCATTTTTTTAGAGATACAATATTCACAGGTGGATCTCCACAAATAATTATATAATTAAGAAGTTAATTTATTTTAATTCAAAAGTGAAACTTGCACATGGATTCATCACACAAGATAATATATTTCAAAGATTTATTTCAGGTAATTCTGATTCTGTCTTATAGCACATAAAAACCCAAGATTTTTTTCTTTTCTTTCTGAAAATCATAATCTTACATAAAACCAATAAGGCAATGATTATTATGCATAAATATTATCTTTTTTTCCATGTGATGAAAAACCTAATTATCGCCAAATTTAGCCACTGAAACCCTCCAGAGGGAGAGTAGGTCACAAACAGAACAGAAAAAGGAACATGCAAAAACTTTGTTAACAAAAAGCCACAAAAGTCACAAGTATGAGGGGAATTTATTAAACACAGACTGCAGCTTGAGTTTGTGCTCCAAAGACTATCCACTCACAGAGGCATACAGGACATCGATTAAATATAATTGCCGGATTCCTTGCAAACCAGAAACAACGCTGGAAGCATCATGCCTGCATGAGGAAAATAAAGCTTATGCTGTTTCTCAAATGGTCCCTCAAACAATAACTTCTGCATTTCTTTTGGAATTCAAGGTTTGGAAAAGGAGTGGAGGTATACAAACTCCAAGCAATTTAAAGTTCTGTGTGAAGTTTTCACAGTCAGTGATGACTTGAGCTGTGATGGACTGGCCACCTGTTCAGGGTGTACCCTGCCTCTTGCTCATTGAACGCTGGAGATAGCCACAAGCCCCCGTGCGACCCTTCAAGGATAAGTGGTATGAGATATTGTAAGTATTGTCTAGAGGAAGATGGGAGACACCAAACCCAAAAATCCTCACTTGAAGAATGCTACCAAGGCAATCATGGCCTCCTGTACACATCATTAAAGCCACAGACTGACCACATCCATGCTCTGATGCAGTAAATCATGTAAAAAGAGCTCTGAACAAGTATTGAGGGCATAGCGAACAGAACATGAACAGTTTTCAGTGGGGTGACAGTTCTTTATATATAAAAAATGTTTTCATTAGCCAGAATGATTCAAAGAAACAAAATAATTAGTTGAAATGTATACTTTGTATGTGAGAGTACTCTATATGAGTTTATTAATGTATGAAATCAATTATAAAAATAACTTTAAAAGACATTACAATAATCTTTGATAGAAAAAAAAGACATTTTTATGTCTCCTACATGAGGGTGAGAAGGTCACAGGCAGTGAGAAAGAAAGTGATTACGACTAAGCTGAGAAGGGGGACTGAGTTGCATTAGATAATGGCTTATTATACAATAATTGCACTTGTTTCCTCACACTATTATATTGTACATTTGCAACTGTGAGGGGATATCATTTTTTCAATTGTTGCTTTTATGCCACAGTAGTTAAAATATCATAATTTTCTCAAAGAATGCATAATGGGACTCTTAGAAATTTATCTTTATCTCGTCAGTCTTAAGTTGTAAAAGGAGTGATTCAAAGCCCAGTGACTCTTGTTCATACACTAGAATTTGCAATAAAGGTGCTTCTTTGTTAATCTGAGGAAAAGTTTAGCTTTTTTAGGCTGAATCAAATTCCGAATAAATTTCCGCTCACAAACTAGATGCAATAGATGAAAATATTTAGAGAAAAAAAACAACCAACAAATTAAATACAAACAGCTAAAACATAGAACTTTGGTAAATCTGTGATGCATTTTGAATGTGTTAAATTACAACTATCAAGCAAATAAAAAAAAAGGTTTTTTGAAAAAAAAACAGCAAAAAAAGCAACAAACATATTCACGCCCCCACAGAGTCCTGATCTCTGCACATTCATGTCTAAAGGAAACTGAAGCTCACCAAATCTTTGTGGTAGAATGACTGCATTTATCATTGTGGAAAAGTTTTATTCAACAAGGAATATACACACTGTATATTTCAAAAAAAATTTTTGCTAATATAAATGATGATCAGATGTTGCAGTATAAATCATAAAAGAGTAAGAGGAACCTTGGCCCAAAAGCCCCTGGTTTTTCTTCAAATCTGTTGGCTTTTTGTAGCTCTTTCATTTTTTAACAGGCAGCGTGATGACCTCTATGTTGGAAGTCAACTTGATTAGAGAGTTTACTCTCTTGCCTGTCTACAACAGGGCTGTCAACAAGTGCACCATGACTTGGTTTATTGTCTTTTGTTGGAATAACCAGCAAAGACCTGTTTTCAATTTATTTTTCCAAAGAAGAGCCTTTTAAAACTCCAATTAGCTGGTTCTGGTCTCAACTTACAGTTGATTCTTTTTTCTAAATAAATGATTTCAGATCCCCCTCAGACCCAGTTCTTAATAAATTAACACAATATGTATAAACAATCTGACAAGTGTAAGATTTCTTTATAAGGCACCATTAAGAGCCACAATGATATTGAGTTTTCAGAAGCAGGAATAGCATGCCATAATTTTATAATTTTACATTTACTTATGCATTTACAGTTACTGTTAAAAATATTTCACAGATGTTCATTTGGGCTGATACTGTTGCATGTAGCTAGCAAGATGGTTTAGTTATTAGGTCTGTTGCTTCGCAGCAAGAGGGTGTCCAGATTTGGCCATCCTGAGTCAATATTTTATAGACCCATGTTTCTGTTGCAACCTCAGTTGCAGTTTCAAGTCTGTTGTAGCCTCTAGCGGGTTTTCCTACAGGATTGACCCACAGAATTCCGTTTCATCCATCTTCCCAAAAACGTCCCTCCTGAAGAAAAGTATCTCTGCTGCATGATGCCGTGCTCATTAATTTTCTATGGTGGGAATGATGTGTTTAAGGCTGATGTGCAATGTTAGTTTTCTACCACATATACTGTAGGATTTTTAATGTACATATTTTTTTGTTTCAATGTCATCTGTCTATGTATCTATTTATGTAGGCTGAAAAATTTTGTGTTGGTCATTTCTCGCAATAGCCTTTTTATTCCCTTAGTTGCCATTTTTTTCCTCTTACCACTCTGCCATAAAGGCCATATTGGTGTTTATTTACAACTAATAGCAATCCTAAAAGCATATGTTCCCATTTGAGCTTTGGATCTCTTCAGCTCCTCTACAAAATCTTACTACTACCAAGTGGGTAACTACAAATTTTATTTAGAGGTATCAAAGTACGGCTTGCAAAATATAAAAGCATGCCACACATTTCAGATTTTTTTTTGGAAAGTTGTTGGCAACTTTCCCCCCCTTTCACTCGGATTAAAATCACAAAGATAAGTACGTTTGTGTTTGCAATGAGACAAAATGTGATCAAGTTAATAGGCACAAAGTTCTGTAAATGTTTGGATCAAAATAGCCAAAGAAGATTCAACCGTGGAAATCTGTGGTCACAATTAATTCTCAAAAACTCACGATAGCCTCTGATGAAAAAAAAATCCCTGCTGGTTTGCCGAAGTGCTGGATATTGTGGAAACAATTCCTTAATTAATAATATTTGACAGCTTACAAAAGGCCTTGATGGTTACTGCATTGCTGCTTATTCACAATTAACAGTCACCTGCTGCTTTCCATTCAAACTGCGCCTGGGGATTTTTCTTCACGCAAACAAGTTCTCTTTTATGCAGAGATTCAGACTTGAGATAATTAAATTATTCTTTTGTTGGTTTAATTTTATCCATTAATTTAGTGCAATGCTGTATTTCCCATTATATTGAATTCTATTAGCAAGGCTGGTTTCCAAAGCGTGAAACACAACAATCCATATTTTTATTTACAATGTCCTGTCTTCATACTCTGCAAATCTAGGCTTCAGTTTGATGTCAAATTTTGCTATGTTTAGTCCTATTTATAGTCTTTACAGTAGTAAAAGCTGTCCTAAAATTCAAAGCGAAATTGGATGAATACACAGAGCAAGTAATGGTACAGTAATCAGGGGGAACGAAGTTGATATAGAGTCTATCCATCTATTAGGAATACAACCAGGCTTTTTAGGGAGCTGTGTGCTTATGCTATGTGCCTACTTATGGTCGTCAAAAAAAAAAAATATGTATGTGTACCCATCTCAGTGTGTCCATGCAGTCAGATCATCTCTGAGTGCTGATGACAGGGTAGATTTTTCATTTGAACGGATGAAAGGCCTGAGTTATGATGGTGTCCATATTCAGGTTCCCTGTTTGGACCGCAAATGGAGCAGCTTGGACTCTTTATCATTATTAGCAAGCCTCCCAGAGGTCCGCCAAAACACAGGGCTGCATACACCATCCCCCCTTGCCTCTATTTCATTTGTCCATTAATGCAATTTTCCTTCTGCTGTTCCCTGCTCCATCCGCTACCTCTTTCTTCCCTCGAGAGCAGCTTCAAGGGGCAAATAACATTTAAGGATTTATGATCAACAACATCTCTAGTCTCTGTTTTCAAGAACAGGTTTGAGCTTTCTTGTGCAATCTTAATAACACCTGATGGAAAAGTATTAAATTATGTTTTTCATGTGCATTTAGGAAAGGTATACTAAGACTGCTTGATTATGGCAAAAATGAAGATCACGCTTATTTTGACTGAAATTGAGATATCCGTTTTGTAACAAGATATTTATTTAACATGGACAACACAAATGTATATAACATTAACAGTGGCCTTTAAACATTGTGTTTAGGTTTTCTGACCTGTTTTTTTTTTCTCCTTATTGAGACATCTTTCTCCTATGAGAGTCGAATAAAGTTAAGCTTTATCTTGGGAAAATAACTAACCATGATAAATTATAACTAAATTGACATATGCAGTGCAAAATGAGAAGGCAAGTTAAACAGTTTTTCCAAAGTGTTGATTAGCATCTTAAATCTTGGGTTGTTCACTGTCTTGAGTTTGTTTCTGATTTGTTAAATGGTTTTCTTATATTATTTTTATATATAATTTTGGCATAAAAAACAGCTTTACAATACAGGCAGTAAGTACATATAACATCTCCAATAAACTGCTTCAACCAGCCTTTAAATCCGGCGCTCGATTGCAATTCCTTTCTGTATTTTGAGAGTCCAGTTTAGAATGATGACATGATGAATGTTTAACATTTGTCACAGAGAGGCAACCACACAGTGGATGAGGTGAGTGACTGAGCTTTGGGTGAAATCTGTGATTTGTTTAAGTGTGCAGTTATTTATTTTAAACATAAGAAATTACATTTATTTTACATATTGCACGTCCTAAGCGTGGGTTGTGCAATTAATTTTCAGCCTGAACGCAATGGGGTAAAAATACACTCTGATTGCAGCTGGACTGGTTTCCTGCCTTAAGTGCTCTGACACTGGCGAGAAGCACTACAAGAAGCACGGCTGCTCAGTGAGAAGAGTCATGTCTCATTCACTCAGACTGACTCAGTCAGTGTGAATATGTGCTTCATGTTAATCTCCAAATTTCTCCAATAACACTAGCCACACTCGCTAGTCACTTTTTTGAAAAGGAGTCGCTAAAGGTGTCTGAAAACCCCACAACGGAACAATGTAAAATTAAACCGCAAAGGAGCAGAAAATCTGATTATTTTTTATTTAAGATCCTTGAAAACCCAGATTGATATTAAAGTAATTGAGATTAAAATTCAATTATTGAAATGTTTTAAGGTATGACTGGATTTAAAAAAATGTACAGTTTCAAAACATAATATTAGCATAATATCCAAGCATATTGCATCATGCCTTTCCAATGATTTAAAATCATAAGATGCTAAAAAGAGCCTAGTGTGACATGAGAGGAAGGTCATTATTGTGCATGAACGTTTTAAATAAATGCATTCATGAATGAAACTAACATTTTTTTTGTGTTCTTGAAACTGAATAATCCTGTTTTTTGTGAACAGCTCATTCTATTTTGGGGTGAAAAAGAAATTAACACTGGGATTTTAAACTTTGAATATCTCATGCAGACAGAGTAGGAGCAATATCCCTCAAGAGTAAGCACTGAGTGACTGCGCATGTGAGCGTTCAAGCAGCAGAGATAACGTTAAGCTGTTTACATACAAGTGGGCAGTTTTGTTGTCTTTGTGAAAATCCATACTGGCAATGTAGAGCTATAATGCTTTAAAATTGACTCTGTGAAAATGTATACTTCAGAATTAACATTCCTACAAAATCAGAAATAATTTTGTACATAGCACTGAACAAAAGGGAAGTCATCAGTGAACTCAATAATACACAAGCATAATTACAGCAATCTGTCTGTGCAACTAACAAACTCAAAAACATGTTCCGATTCGAAGAAACTGGTTCTTGCAGGGTTTCCAGGTCTGATATTTTACCTACTGTTTTTCTTAAGCTCTGTCTGCAGGCAAATCCTTAGCTTCATGAACATTGTCAGCTACTTTATCATCTGAATCATCCTCAACAAACTCAGCTAAACACCACTACATCTAGTATAAACCAATCCTTCCTTTTCTGACACTGTGTACTGTCACTAGCACTGCACTCAGACTTCAGTATCAACTCTGGTTTCCTATCAGCATGTTTTTGTCATGTATCCCAGCTCAGCCTTCCAAAAAAGGAAACATTTACTTTAAAACTATAAATTACAGTCGAGTACCAGAAATATATATGTCTGCATAAAGATTTATTGCCATTGAAGCATTTCTTCAGAACAGCGGAATACTAGATTTAAAAAAAAAAAAAAAAAAAAATCAGTGATGCTTGATGTGAACTTTAAAGGATGTTACCTATATATATATATATATATTTATTTATTTCATACTACGAAAACATTAGCAATATATTTTCAAGGTATTCCACATTTCTGACTGTCATGTCAAGAATTTGTTTTGGACTTTATACAAGGAGCTGACTCCTAATCAGCAAACCGTACAGATAGTCAGACTAACAAATCAGTATGGAGTACTCTTAGGCTACGTCCACACTAAGCCGATAAGGTTATACGGGGAGTTAGACGCCTAATGTTGCAGTCTCACTCAACACGAGCATTAACGCCCCGTTTAAGGTCCCATGATTGCGCAATCCTATACCGACCTGTGCAAATACTGGGCATGCGCGAAAAGACGCACGAAACACGGGTATAATCTACGTGACGCAAGCGCCTACATAATATATACAAGAAGCTCTAAAGCACAGTACATGTCTGCTTGTACCGTTAACCGAAGAGAACAATAGCTGCTCAGAAGAAGAGGGAGTTTTTTCAGTGTGGACAGACGACGAGATCAATTTATTAATCTTCGCTGTTGTCTTTAGTAGTGTCGTATTGTTATTGACGCAGCAATCATTGACGCCACTTCCTTTCATTATCCGGGGAAGCTGTCCACACTATCTCGTTTAGCCGTTGAATTAAGATTTACACAGCTCTCTTACCTGGCTAATAGTTATCCGGCCACAGACCTTAAACGACGCCGGGTTAGTGTGGACGATAGGGGGGTGTAGACTAAATAATTATACGTTTAAGGCATTATCCGGGTTAGTGTGGACGTGGCCTTACTGTTAAGCTATTGCACATTTACCATCTTTATTTGAAAACTAGTACTGAATTTAGCAGGTCTTATTGAATAAATTGTGTAAATCTGTGTACTATAATCAAAATAAATAACTGTCGAAAATGACTTTATTGTAATTGTAACAATTATTAAATTGTGTTATAGTCAAAGTAAAATTAACTTTTTTTCCCCGAACAAAACAAGTTAAGTTATGCTTTACATATTAATTTTAAATCTTTATTTTAAATATCAAAACACAGTGAAACTATGCTATTTTTATTCAAGGTTATAATACCACCAGACTCCTGGCATATGTCTCCTCAACACGGCCCACAGTCATCTCCAGAGTGATTTACTGATTGTGAATGTTTTTTTCATTTTATAATCTAAGGTGGGCAGATTCATCACCGCCCTCTGGGTTTTGATGAGCGTTTAGAAGGAGATCATTTGGTATCAGCCTCAGACTATCCCTGGGACTTCATAGGTACACAGGGGTGTTATTGATTGTGCCAGAAGCACCTCCAGTCCACGCGGGCAGGCGAATCAGTCAGTAAGAAAACATGCTTTCAGCTGGCAATCTGCCACCGGAGGATCACAGCAAGTCGTTTCCTGCTTTCCACAAATCTTATATGCCTAAAGACGCCATAACTCCTCTCACTCATCCCTCGCAGTGAGCTGCCACTGATATTGGATTTCTGCCCTTTTCAGATTAAAATCGTTCAAATACAATCTTGTGGATTCTGGCCGTATTAGAAAAATTTGCTCCTGTCAGCGTTCTGCAAGGCGGATTTCACTTAAACCAAGAATGCACTGCGAACTCTGACCCAAGTTCTCCCTCTGTCTTCAGATTTCCCCATCTTTCTCCGAAACGAACTAACAGGTTAGAGCTGTAATTCACCCACTGCTACTGCTGTGTTTTGCTGAGTTGCTTGCATATGGAACCAGTATTAGATTACACTTGTCTTTAGATCTCTCTAAATCTATCAAATGTTACCTCCTTATTGTACTTTTCTGTTTAGTCTCTCCTTTTTGTATTGACCTAATGGAAAAACAGTGTTATCTACAAGAAATCCAGGCTCCTATCCAATTCTATCTGTCTTGTCTCCAATTAGCTACCTCAGAGACAGACGAAGAGCTGACATAAACAAAAAAATTACAAATTATGACCTCCATTTGTGTGAGTTCCTTGTGTCCTGCACTACTTGATTAAGCTGTTTCTGTTGTTGCAGCAGATAACAGCAAAAGCCTGTCCTCTTCTCCACAATTCTTTCTAAAATGCCACAAATCAACCCCCGACTCGCATCAGACTTGTAGGGCGTAAAAACACCATTAATGGGCATTTTCTCTGCAGGAATATGTTTTGACATCTTAATTTTCATCGACAAACAAGAAAGCTAATCAGTTGTGTCAGAGAGAGCAGAGCTTTTTCACTTCTCAGTCCCCCCACCAGGTCATTGGGCTACAGAAAGTTAATATAGATCAGGATAATGTTGGTTTTGAATAAAGGCTCTGCTGCTCTGTATGCACTTACACACTGCTAATACAAATTGATAGGAAATATAAATCCATTTTCTTTCTAAATTGTGTAAAGGCATAGTAATCTTAGTGGAGAAAAATGTCACAATTTAAATAAAGCAATGAAAAATTACCCCCTTAATATTTTGGTATTTATAAAATAGTGTGCCTGTGTTATCCTATGATGGACTGGTGACCTGTCCAGGTTTTACTTCGCCTCTCATCAAATGATTGGTGGAGTTATCACCAGCGGGCTCCCCCCGTGACCCTGTGATAGACAGTACAAGATAATGGATGCATGTTTTTTTTCCCATGCTTTCCCAGGTTTGTTTTTCCAGTTGAATTGTACAAGATTTTTGTCACGTTAAAGAGGAAAACTTTTACGAGACAATTAATTGTGGTCTCATCACGACCACATTACATTTTAACTGAGATGTAGGGACATTTTATAATCACTGTAGAACTAGGTGAAACTGATTTCTCCACTTATTTTTAATTTAAAAAGTAACAAGTTCATTTAATTTTCAAAAATAAAACCAGATCAATTTTATGATTTAAATTTTTGTTAGCTATAGTTGTGCTTGTTGTATTTTAAAAAATATTTGCATATAAAACATTTGATTTGTTAAACAATTGGCACAAAAAAAACTCTAGCTTTTGTATTAATGGTCAATACACAATCCAATCTAACTGATCTTAAAAAAAAAATCTTGCAAGTGGAAGAAATAACACATATTTGCAATGTATTAGGAGTATGCTGTACACTTACCCTACTGTGCTAATTCTTCCCGAAAGCAGTGTTCTTGCAGTTTTTAAAACAAAACAAAAAATCTAATTCTACACTATGTTTTTTGTTTAAAACGAGTTAATATAAAGGTTTGATAGAGATTTCTTCATTGAACTAGAAGCCTGCAGCTGTAACATACTAAATAACCTAAAATGCAATTATTTTAATACTTCACTAGGGCAGAAATGTTACTTTATCTTTCATCTGCAGGTGAGAAAATAAATAAATTATATAACAGTTATCTCATCACATAGTTAGCCATGTTTGCAAAATGTCATCCTGAAACAAAATTTTAAGTAAATACAAAGCATATTTATTTTTAATGGGACATTACTTCAAAAATCTTTTTCTGTTAATCCTAAATACATAAATCACAAAACAACACAAGTTTAAAAATATTCCAAACCAAGCTATTTTGAGAATGGAAGAAAGCAAAGTCATCTTCATATAATTAAAAAATTGTGTAATGAAAATAAGACCTGTTTCTAAAAAGAATATAAAATTTGGTCAAACTTTTCAGACAGTCTGGTATTTAGTTCTGCACTTTTAAAGGATTAGTGACAAAAGATAAAGTCTGTGTTTTTCAGTTAAGTCATTTGTGTTTGTTACAAGCCTATTATGGTAATGCCATGCCAAATATGTAATCCCTGAAAGGATTAGACAGATTAATATTGTATCGTGATCAGTTTGTTTTATCTTTTGAAAAAAAAAAAAAATCTGTGTTAATTGATTTTTTTTTTATCCCTTTCAGTAAGTTGGTAAGTTGTACAAAGAGAGAACATGTACAGTTGAAAAAGCAGATACACCATCTGATATGAATAAATGTTTGTTAACAAAACTGTGTGTTAAATGTAATAATGATCATTATCATCATCGTTGTTGTCTTAATTTTGAAGTATGGGTGTGATAGTTTTGGTGAAGGAAGAACTGAGGGCTGTTCCCAGAAGTGAGCTCAAAAAACAAAAATCAAGTCTGATTTGAAATATCCTCACTTAAATTAGCATAACAGTTCACACAGGCTTATACAGTTCCAAGAACAATGCTCAGATAGATTCAATCGTCGCTAATTCAAGCTAGGCTCAACAAGCCAGGCTCATGAGCTTCCATGCCACACTGAAGGTCACTGAAGGTCCCCTGTCAATCAAGGCTAGCAAAGTGAGAAAGGAAGGAAAGGAAAGATCAGCATTCTTATCCCAGTCTGAGAAAGACTTATAAATGCAGCCTATGAGCATCACAAGTACATCATAGCCAAAAAGGGCAACACCAGCTGCATATAAAAGCTTGTGAAGCTGCATTGAATAATAATGTGATTAGGTGTTGTTGCTTCACAGACAGTCTACAGTGTGACAGCAAAGACTGAGAAGCGCTTCTAACTATAACCTTCTAAATTTATATAAGTAAATCATATTATATCATTGGTATGAGTGTGTTGTGAATTCTTAAAACCAGCACATAGCACATGACGGAAAATATCTGACAGGATAAATGTGTTAGAACATGATTTAAGTGAGGATGTAAAAATATTTAGCAACTAAATAACAACTGTTTTAAGCCTTCAAAATGTAAAGTGACATTAATACATTATTTTAAGTTACATTTTGTTACCAGTTGCAAGGTACTTTAAGACTATTTTAACACATTCAGAATGGATAGCATGTTGATTTTATTGGTCCTTCTTAGACAAAAAAGTGATTTATTTGTTATTAATAGTGGTGTCGGGAACATTGGTAGAACAAGAAGTTTCTGGCTGCAAGAAAAGATTAAATACAGTAATGTTCTTCAAAATGGTAAAAGTAAAATCAAATTAATACTACATTTTAAAAGAAAGAAAAGTACTACTACAACCACTGTAATAACTTTATATTCAAGAATGTGCTTGTGAGGGAGAAAGGAACAGCAGAATACTAGCCCCACAGTGTGACATTACATGGCTTGTCCAATCATATTCATCAAGCTACAATCAGCCTCACAGCTAGCCTGCCACAGAGCAGGCTGGTCAAAGAGAATATTTTGCCATATTGGTGAGCAGGGCTTCAGGTTAGCCTAGTTCGTGGAACTTAATTTTGGGAAATTGAGCAAAGATTGCCAAAGTAAGCCTGGGTTTTGAGATTGGCTCAATTCTTGGAATACCCCTCTGGTGCCCTTTTAAAAAAACAGATGGCCTCAAGAAGATTAAACATTATATGGAAATATTCATCTCAAGAAATCAGACAGCTGGGGAGAAATTATTCTTTCAAATAGACAATGACCCAAAACATACTGGTAAATTAATTACAAACGGGCTTAAAGACAATAAAGTCTGCTTTGGAGTGACCATCACAAAGCCCTGATTTCATCCAAGGGAATATTTGTTAGAAGGAATGGACAAAAACATCAATAAGGTATTGAGAGAAGCCTGTTGAAGAATAACAATTTTGTCTGAGGCAATTCATTCAGTTTAAAAGGCAAGCCGACCAAATACTAAGGATAGTAACAATCTGACTTAAAAACTTTAAAAATATCTCTGTATCATATTTTCCTGGTTTTTATCTAATAAAATTGTTTTATTTTTTTATTTTAGCTAACCTAAAACAGGAACATTTAGCTTGATACTTTTACAGGCATTGTGTGTAAATATCTGGCTTCAGCTGCAATCTGATGAAAAATGTTCATAGAGGTGCTGGTGGATAATGACAACAAAAACTGCAGATGAATTGGCGGGTCTAGTAATGCAATTTCCTTCCAATATTCCTCCGTCAGCTTTACATTTTGTCCTCTAAAGTGATCGTCCAATCCATCAGAGTTATCTCCTTTGCTTCTCATGCAGAACCAAGCTGGACAAAAAGGCAGGTGGAATATCACATGTCAGATGACTTCATGGTGGATGACTTTAATATCCGCAACAGTAGCCAGCTAGGCTATACACTAAAATCCTTCAATAGCCAATGAAGCCGAAGGCCACTAAACCAATATGGCGCACTATGGCAAAATGGATGCGTTCCATGGAAACCCTGTCAGTTGCAGTGTAATTTAATCCAACCCTCAGGACAAGCATCTCTCAACAGAAATGGTAAAAAAATGTTGGCAAGTTTGGGCTCCCGAGTTATGAGACTTTCATTTCTCCCGCCTCTCATTTAAGTAAATTACAGATTGGCTGTAAAAGTAAAAAGAAAATCTGGTTACTTTTTAACAGACAAATGTTGCTAACACCAGGTTGTTAAAAGGACTGAGAGGAAAAGATGCTGGCTGGTCTGAAAGCATACAGAGGACAGGAGGGACACCACTGAGAGGGCTGTGCGATTTGAAGGGCTTAGCACACCTCATCTCACAACTATGAATTACAACAGTGTTTGGTCAAAGAGCAAAACATGAAATATATACAGCCCAGAACTCTTGACTGGCTGTCAGGTTAACTGCTTCATAAAAAAGGTGCCAATTTATAAAGCAGATCAGAGTGGGAGAAGAGTTTGGCTTAGTATTTAACAATGAGAGGGGGAAAAAAACAGACAATGCAAATTGAGCTACAGTGCCTTGAAAAAGTCTTCATACCTCTTGAATGTTTTCACATTTTATAAAATTGTAATCTTAAACAATATTTTCAATAGGGATTTTACACACAGTTATACACTATCATGAAGTGGAAAGAAAATATTTTCAAATTTGTTTTAGGATGAAAATCTGAAAAAGTTTATTGCATCAGAATTCTGAGCTTTTTACTATAATACAAAATTAAATACAGTACAACCAAATCACTTCAGAAGACAGTTGGTAAATAGACTCCCCCTATGAGGAATCATAAGATAAATGGAGCTGTTCTTGTGAAGTTCCCAGCGATGTTAGTCAACAACCAGTATAATGAAGACCAAGGAACACAGCATACAGAGAGAAATCATAATAAAATATAAATCCCAGTGAAATACACTTAAGTTTGTGATTGTAATGTGACAAAATTAGAAAAAGTTCAAGGGGTGTGATTATTATAAGTCACTGTACAATAATACTGGAGTAAACTTTGCTGATACAAAGACAGAGCGGGTGCAATAAAGTTTTTCTTTGGCAACTGTGTCTGTTCCTTTTGAATAAAGCATAACATCTATTTTGGAATAATCAGAGGATCCTTGTTTCCAATGAGCTTTAAAAGAACAGCAGCAAACACATCACCTGACAGAATCTCATCTGACACCAATATGGGTGTAGCCTGTGGAGAGAAAAAAAAAAGAAACAGCTCCACTTAATTCTACTCTATTACCCAGGTTTGATAAAACCTAATTTCCCAGGGGCTTCAACTTTAGATGAACTCAGTTTGGCTCAGTTCCACAGTCAAAGAAGCAGACAACGTAACATATACCATGAGTTGAAGAGGATGAATGCAGAGGACAAACGGACTGACCCTCCCTTTGAGCGATGTGGTCTTGTGCAGCTGGGGGAAAGTCAGCTGTAACTTTCAAACTGTCTCTATTTGGATTTCCCTATAAATTCCACTTTCACTTTAGGGGAAAAAAAGTTATCTGTATGCAACAGGAGTCATGTGACAAGCTTGCCTGAAATACTTGCTAAGACCATTGCAGTGCTACTTTAGAGCATATACATGGAGCAAACAGAAAGTCTGGTTGAGAAATAGTTTGACTTTGAGAGACCTTAGGTCAGGGAAGAGTGGTCCAACTGTTTCAGACAGGTCAAGTTATAATATGTTGCTTATTATTCTCTGCTACTGTAAATGTATTTGAGGTTTTATGGGTTCGCCTTTTTTAAATCCGAACAGTTCCCACTGCTATTGCAGTACAGTTGGCTAATAAATGAAATAACCAATTCGACTGGAAAAAAGCAGAATAAATGCTTCGCTGGAGTATAGAAAAGTTTTGGTCCATTTTAAGGAGCATTTCATTGATTTAGTTTTTTCAGGATTTATCAGGAAAATGTAGTTTATACTTTAAGTTTAGGTTAGAGTTATCCCCTATATCAGTGTTTCTCAAACTTTTTAGACTGTGTACCACCTGAGGGAATATTGAGCTCTCCAAGTACCACTATCATGACCAACCTGAATTTACAGTAGAGAAAGCTTACCCTTTTACTCCTAATAAGGATGACTTATTTTGTATGACTGTACTGCAATGGCTTTTCTTGTAAAGTGCCTTGAGATGACATCCGTTATAAAATGGTGCTTTATAAATAAACTCAATTGAATTGAAGCTGAATTTATTGGTAATGTTGCCATCCACAGCAACATTGCACAAAAAAGTAGCATTAGAACAGGTAGTTAAACTCATCCTAACATGGTTCAACCTCCCCTTACCTCTCATACACACAGCAAATGAGAACATTAAGAATAGCAGCTGTATTTCACACAGACGCACACTCACCCACCCACCCACACACACACGCACAGCAGACAGTATGCTGACAGAACCCGAACTGTTCAGTTTCTTCCAGAAATATTTTTCTAATATAGGTCACACATAACCCAAATACCAAACTGATTTTTAAATCAACCAAGATATGAAACTCATACAGATTACAAGAGTAAATCTCAATCTATAACAAGAATGAACATTTTAATTAAAACGTGAGTGCCTTATATTGTAATGAACAACCCAATAATACTTTTCATCACTACTGAAACTACTGATAATGTGGGGCCAAAAACACACCTGTCTGAAAATTATTAGGCTCAATACAGTCCTTCTTTAATCAACGTGTCCATACTGTTAACACTGCTACTCATATAACTTGTAGCAACATAGCAGGAATAATGGCCTCAATGGAGCACACTCACAAGTATTGAGAACTGGCCAGGATGTTGACTATTATGTACATACATATATTTAATGAGAGGGGTGTGCCTGTCTCTCTGCACACAGTCCTATGATGTCTGGCTCGATAGTGGTCAGCTTCAGTCTCAAGTCTGGCTCAGCATCCAACCTGCTTCTGTATTTTGTCTTAATGACAGCAAGTGAAGAGAAGCCTTTCTCGCACAGATATGTTGTCACAAAAGGAAGGAGAACGCGCACAGCCTTATCCGAGAGCGCTGGGTATTCCCTGCGTTGTTGTATCCAAAAGTCCAACAGTGACAGTTTTTTGAAACCAGTCTTCAACATTTCATCACAAGAAAGTTCTATTAAACTCTCCTGCAGTAAAATCCTGGGGCATTTCAGAGGTTTCGATGCTGAATGGATTTCTTATCCAGTTGTTCACTTCGGGCGTCTTTGGGAAGTATTCCCTGAACTGTTGTCTGAGGGATAAAAGGTGCACACCAATGTTGTCCCGGATCCTGTAATCAAGTTGCAGGTTTTGTTCGGAAAGAAAACTCTCCAAAGCAGGGAAAGCGGAAACATCACCTGCCATGACTTTGTTTTCAAACAGCTCCATCTTTTTCAGTAAAGCGCTGACTTTGTCCTGCACGTCAAAAATGTTGACATAGAGTCCCTGTAGTCCCAAATTCAGTTCGTTCAGACGAGAAAAAATATCTGACAAGTAGGCCAGTTGAATAAGCCATGCAGTATCCTCAAAAACGTCTGACATGAGAAAATGTTTATCCTGTAAGAACACCTGTACCTCTTTATGCAACTCAAACAGCCGTGAAAGGACTTTACCTCTTGATAACCATCTGACTTCTGTATGAAGCAGTAGCTGGACATGCTCGCTGCCCATCTCATCACAAAGCACGTGAAACAGTCGCGAATGCATCGGTCGGGCCTTAATAAAGTTAACAGTTTTTACAGCCGAGTCAAGCACTGACTTCAGCTCATCGGGCATCTTCTTCACAGCAAGTGCCTGCCGATGGATGCTGCAGTGTGTCCATCGCATTTCAGGAGCCACTTCCCGAATCCGGGCTGCTACTCCACTGTGCCGCCCTGTCATCGCCCTAGCTCCATCGGTGCAGACACCAACACACTTTTTCCAATCGAGTGCGTTCTCTTGCATGAAGGAGTTGAGCAGCTGAAATATATGCTCGGCTGTAGATCTAGTCTCAAGTTGTTGGCAGAACAGGAAATCCTCCTTAGCTTCCCCATTGCACACATATCTGACGTACACAAGCAAATTAGCCAAATCTGCAACATCGGTCGTCTCATCTAGTTGGAGGGAATAATACAGACTTCCTCTGATTTGCTGAATTAGTGTCTTTTTAACGCTGTCAGCCATGATTAGTATTCTCCGTGACACAGTGTCGTTTGACAGCGGCACCAAGTTTAACAGTTTAGCAGCTTTCTCTCCGCACATGATGTGTGTCATTTCTTTGGCTAATGGCAGACACAGTTGCTCGCCTATTGTGTGTGGTTTTCCTGCTTTTGCTATGCGGAGGCTGGCACGGTATGACACCTCCTGTGCTTTTGCCGTGGTTGTAACACAAGACTGCATTGTGGACTTGGACTGCTTCAGCTCTTCTCGCTTTCTTAGAAAAAAATCCAACGGTTTATCCTTCAGCTCTGTGTGTTTGGTTAAAAGGTACCTTTTGAGGTGCGCTGGTTTCATGGATTCATTGCTGAGGACTTCACCACATACCACACACTGGGGCCTCGGCTCTTTGTCAGTCCCGCGCCAACTAAATCCAAATTTGAGGTAGCTGGAGTCATATTTCCTGACTGGTTTGCGCCGCTTGGTGCTCGTAGATGCTGTGGAAACTTGACTGGCATCGCTCAAGTAGCCGCTAGCACTTGTACTCGGTTCCCCGTCATAGTCCTCTTCATTTTCACGGCAGCTGCCTGAAACATCATCCTGCTGAACAGCAGTTCTCTCCGTAATAGCTCCTGTTTGAAACCATGAGTGAAGTGTTCTTAAACCGCTCACCTTCCGTCTTAACATTTTATCCCTGCTCATCTTTTCAAACTGTTCAACTCCTAACCAGTCATGTCGCCACATAGCACGTTGTGTACGTAATCTCTGCAACGTAGCAAATTTACATTGAAACAAAAGGCAAAGGGAAGACAATTCTTAGGCTATTTTAAATATATATTTAATATACTTTAGGTATTCTTATTCAAAGTTTTGTACTAATTTGATTGAATTTTACATTTTTAAATTATTTTATTTTGTAAATGTATGACTTTCCTCCAAGTACCACTGGGGTGAGCTCACGTACCACTGGTGGTACGCGTACCACAGTTTGAGAATGACTGCCCTATATCATATGTAAGGTCAGCTTGGCACAGTTCAGCGGTGAAAGAAGGAGATGAAATAACATACTATGATCTGAACAGGAGGCGGAGCACTTATAAACGATTTTACATTGTGTTTACTTACAACCACAAGCTTAATGTGGTTCATTTGTATTTTAATTTGATTATCCAGCATAATTAAGGCATATTTGAGAAGTGGAGCAAAAAGGATACAATATTCATAATATTTATGCAAATAAAAATGAAAAAAGTGTGTATTGCACTTGTTTAAAGAACCACGATTTGCACCCATTACAGCGGTAGGTCTTTTGGGGTACGTCTCTAGCAGCTTTATAAATACACGGGGTGACATTTTTGCTTTTTGTATAAAGCTTAGATGGAGCTCAGTCAGACTGTATGGATGAACATTTTAAAGTCTTGCCACAGATTGTCAATTGAATTTAAGTCTGAACTTTGACTGGGACATTCCTCCTATGAATATATGATTTGGCTGGAAGCATTCAGCAGCTCTGGGTGTATGTTTGAAGCTGTTACCATGTTGAAAGTTAAGGCTCCTGTACTTAGCTTCATGCATCTGCCAGTATTTTACTTTAGAAAAAAGTGGTCAATACTGTTCAAATCAGGTATATCTGACCAGAAATTCCACATGTTTTGTTATGTCCCCTAAAGTGGCTTCAAAAAAGTTAAAAAGTTTAGAAAACTTCAAAGGGATATTACACCCGTAAATAATCTCCCCAGGGTTATCACACTTTTCCCCTCCACTAAATGTTCCATTAACATCCTTGGATACTATTGTTGAAGGACTTGGAAATCGATCTTAAAGGGATATCCCACCCCTAAGTAAAAATATCCCCAGGGTTAGGTTGAGAGTGAGAAAAAAAACAAAAACCATTTGGCAACCAGCTCAGTTATTCTCCTGATCTGGCAGCCGCATGCAACTAGCATGCTAGTTGTTCCCATTCACTTAAATTGGTATATACAGAGCTAAAGAAAACTGAAAAGCTCAAAATTTAGTTGTGTGTCAGGTTGCATGGTGGAACTCTGTTTCTGCTGTTCTTTCCTAATTCTCTGTTCTGTCTAGGACTTCTGTGGACCAAATATAACATTAGATTTCTTTTATCATAATATATGTTATCAAAAGGTAATCATAAAAGGAACTGACCTATCAACATTCCATGTTAATGTTCCATTAACATGCTTGGATACTATTGTTGAAAGACTTGGAAATCCATCTTAAAGGGATAATCCACCCCTAGATAAAAATTTCCCCAGGGTTAGATAAGTGAGAAAAAAGCATTTTGCAACCAGCTCATTCATTCTCCTGGTCTGTAAGCAGCATGCTACTAGCATGCTAGTAGTTCCTTTTCACTTACATTGGTTTATGCTAAGCTAAAGCAAACAGACCGCTGCCAGATGAGGGGAATGGCTGAGCTGGTTACAAAATGTTTTTTTCTCACTTATCTAATTTTTTGGAATATGGTAACCGAAATCTTTTTACTTAGGGGAGGAATATCCCTTTAAGATAGATGTCTAAATCCTTCAACAATAAAATCCAAGCATGTTAATGGAACATTTAGTGGAGGGAAAAAGTGTGGTAAAAAATGTGCAAAAATATTTGTAACATCACTTTTGAGATACTTTTTGATATTTGGGATATTGTTTTCTAAACCATAGCTTCAAACTTAACAATAACATTCTCCCTCACTTTTCTGCTGTATTCTTTGGACTTCATAATTACGGTTTGTTCAACCTTACAAACCTAAGGGGTATTAGGGTAGTTCTGAAAAAAAGAAGGCCACACTTTTTCAATTTCTATTTGCAAAAACAAATAATAATAATAATAAAGTATTCTTGTCCTTTCTATTCAAATCTATGCACAAGTTTGTGTTAATCTATTAAAAAAGATAAATTCCAGATCAAACTTTTATCTACAAAAGGAGGTAAAAGAGATTAATGTTTAAAATTGCTTTTGCAATTCTTTGTATGTGAGGACTGCAATGGACCAGTGACCTGTCCAGTGTCTTTCCCGCCTCTCGCCCGTTGAACGCTGGAGATAGACACCAGCCCCCCAGTGACCCTTCGAGGACAAGCGGTATATGATAATGGATTGATGGATGTAAGGATAGCAGGTACTCACAGATGTAATAATATTCTCTGCCCGGTCGGAACTCGAAGCCCAAAGAAAAGGGAGTGAAGAGCTGGAACTTCTCTGAAAACTTCAGTGGGCCATTTGGGGAGTGAGGCCTGTTGCACTCCCAACGCTTGAAGCCCTTGGCGGTGTGGTCGCATGTGCTGTAGCCGTCGTAGTTGACCATGTAGAGGACATAGCGCTCTGTCCGTTCCTCAGGCACGGAGTCCTCATAATGAGGACAGTAGACATCCAGGTAGTCATTTATGCACACGTCGATGTGATAATCACCACGGTGGAATCTGGATGAAAAGGAGAACAGAAAGGGTTAACATTTATTACGTGCTTTAAAAGTCGCTTGAACGTTTTAGCGCTTCATTTAAATTTAAAATAAACTCTAGAAAATGTCCTTTTCATTTCTCTTGTTTGAGAAATTTATAAGCACATGCACCCTGTTCCTCCTGCTCCAATATATTTTAAACTGGGTAGTTTATCTATAAATCTTCTCCTGAAATACATATTTACTCACACATACGCATACCATCAAATTATAGCAAACTGGAGGGTCTAGCTCAGAGAGAACATCGTAGCAAGTAAACAGATTTTTTTTTTTCTTATCAGGAAATGAAAACATTTACTTGAGCATATTACTGCAAAAAACAGTGAGTGTAAAATAGAGCTGGTCAGAAGGATACTGTATTGCAGAATGGCAAGACTGTAAATGTCATGATAGGAAAAATACGGAGCCAAGCTGTCTCCGAGGGCTGTGCAGTGAAGCATCTTTACAGCAGCAATGATCTAGAACAGGCTGTGCAGGGTCAGAGGGTTGCAATATGTACAGCGAGTTTCATCAAAGGCCACACACTGTCACTGTCAGCACACACACAGAGACTGTTTCTTCTCTGTCACCATAAACCAAGCATCTCATCTGTCGATCTTTACTGAATTTGAGCTTTTTCGGTGTCGTTAGCATTCCTGGTGTTCAAGAAGGGTTATTCCTTTATTGGATGTGGGGCTTTAAGGAGTAAAAAGCTTACACATCTGGTAACATGATAGGAATTCCTCATCTTGCAATGTATGAGTGTAACATCACATAATTACCAAACATAGAGGTGCATATTGATAAATTAGAATGTCATGAAAAAGTTTATTTAAAGGAGTCATAACATGAAAGTTTCACTTTTCCAAATGAAAACATGTATATTATGGTTTCCTAATGATTTTACACTGGCTGGGAAGCTGATTTTTTAAAAATGGAGTGTTTATTAACCCTTGGTTTCCTCAACCAGCCCGCGTGCACCCCAAGTGCACACACACTCATAAACCTGATCTCAATTTCTCTCCCGTCTTGACGTCAAATTGGCAGGATATATCATATATGGACACCGCAGACCAACACTGCTGCAAGCTAGAGCCGCTCCTTTCCCCCCTTCCCCTTGTATTCAGTTGAGCGCCATTACTAAATTCGTATTTGGAGTAGGCTACGGACTCGAGCATGGGAAAAAAAGTTAAAAAAGAAGGTGCACATCTGAGTTGCTCCTCAACCGGACCAAGCTACCAGGGACCAGTGGATTAAATTATTTTTATTGACGCTGTTCCTGGATGCAACCCTCCCCACTGGAATAGGCGTTAGTGCTAAACATTTTAAGACAGAATGCTTTGCTAATTTAAGACAATATTGGACTAAGATGACATTGAAAGCTCAGTTTGGAAAGAGGGGGCATTCCAACAATCAGAGACTTACCTGCAGACAGTAAGGCTGTGGTTTTATTACTCAACTGTGTGTATAACAAACAGCAGCTAACTGCTAATGGAGCTATAAGGAAGGGAGCCAGGGTTATAGGGGATGGTGCATGCTATGTTGGAAATACTCGGTCGAAACTGCCGAAAACAGAGAAAGCTGAAATAAGAAACATGTGTTGAATGCATTGAATAACATAGGTTGCGGTCAGGTCAGGTTCATTCATAACTTGAGCCATGTTGTTAATTTGAAGCGAGATGCTGAAGCGGTGCCTACGATGTCAACCCCTCCTTCCTCTACCAATCAATGCACCCCTCATTTGTGTTATTAAAATGACCATCTGGTACAGCCGAAATATTGCACGTAATCTCGTGAGACAATAGTGTGTTTGAAAAAAGGGACAGAAAACCCCTTTAATTTTTTTTGTACTCAAACTTTTTTGAATGGCCTGAAAGACTATAATAGAGTGTGGTTATCCACAGTAGTAATAGGATATGACTCTTTTAAGTTAGTTTAATATTTCAATTAAAAAGTGAAGTTCCTATATGGAATAATTACACAGAGAGATTAATACATAGCAGTTGTTGTTGTTAACTTCTATCCTTATGATCCCGGCTAATGAACTTGGCTGTTTACAGATGGTTGTGTCCAAATATAATAGCGATTTTAGTGTATGAAAATGTGCAAAAACAAGAGAAAAAACATGGCTTTACTCCATTAATGCAGTAATTCTTGTAAAAGAAACCAAGACCAAGAACTGAGTGCGTATGTGTCAGAATCAGGGTCAGATATACAGACAGAAGTTTTGCGTGTGCACTAGACCCAAACCTGGTGGAGAACTGCTGATCATCTGGAGTGCTACAAGTGGGTCTAACTAGAAGACTGGTGTTACCAAATGTAGCTGAAGCGAGATGGGAAGAAAGGGTAGAGGACGGGGTGAAGCCATGACGGCTAGAGGTACAGGAGACCTATCGGTCAAAGGGGGTCAGGGCTCGGGACATGGAGGAAAAAATGTCAGAGCAATAAGGAGGTGAGTGGATTTTTAAATAGGAAGTCCTGATGGTCAACTGACCATCACCTTACAATATGTTTTACAATAAAGAGACATAATGTTTAGTACGCAGACATTTTTATATAATCTTACTTAACATTCTTATCTATTGAAAAATGTAATTTGGAATTTTCATTAGCTGTAAACTGTAATCATCAAACTAACCACAGATAAATGGTTGACATTAAGCATTATGTAACAAATCTCTATATCCGTTTCACCTTTTGGATTTAATTTCCAGAATAAACTAATCTTTTCATGCTATTCCAATACATATTGAGAGGCATAAAAACTATATATGTTAGCTGTGGAAAACTTGACCTTGTCCAGCAGAAGATTGCACATGCTCTAAGACAAGTCAAGACACTCTTTTACTGAATTATGCAAGTGCTCCAATCATGCAGAGGAAGAAGGAGACAGGAACAATTTGAACCTAAAACTTTCAGAGCTTCAGGATTTCCATACAGACAGCTTTTTTGAATGGGATATAAGGAGGGGTTATAAAGAACAAAGAAATATGAGTTTTCACAAGATAGTGAGAATTACAGCAGATGGGAATATGATTTATTGGTTTACATTAATGTTTCAAACATCCTCAGATCCTGGTAAAATATATTCATTGGATATACAATGTCTTGGTCAGTGTCTCATCATTTCTTTCGTTTGTGCTACTTAATTTCTGTTTTTTTTCAGTGAAACACCAAACTTCTGAAAATGAGAATTACTTAAAATAAAATAGTTTGCTATATGTGAACTAAAAATGCTGTGGAATTAGGTCACAGAATTCCCCCCTCCCAAAGAAATTAGCATGAAAAGCTATTGGTATTACCAGATTTTATTCAAAATGTGTTTGTCTTAAAGTTATAAAGTCCTTCCTTCCTGACTGAGGGAGGTTTAAGATTATAATTCAACTCCATCACTGCTTTCATTTTGTTTCTATAAAGGTCTTACTCCTACCACCTGAACATGCAGGAGACATGGGGACTCAGTGGATCTGGCAAGATTTTTCTATCTATAATTATACCGAGTTGTTGTGCCTCCAATGTAACTTTGTCTTTCTGTTTTTAGCTAAAAGGAGTGGCGTCCAAGGTGGTATTTTGCTGCTGTAGTCTATCCACATCAACATTGGCCATGTTTTGCATACAAGTCCATCCATCCATCTACTGTATACACCCATACATCTATCGTGTCAAACCAGTCTGCCCACTGAGGAACTGTACAAACAACCATGCATGGGGTTTACATGTTCCGAATCACCTTAACTAACTTTCTTCCCTGTTCTGATGCTTAGTTTTAGCTTCAGCATACCATCCTTACCAAATCTAGATGCCAAAATGCATTTAGTTGCTGCCATATGACTGAATGATTTGAATAGTTTTACCCAATATCGTATCAGTCTAACTTATGTCCTGTTGGCATTCTGAATAAACATTAAGTTCTATAAAACAACGTTAGATGCAGGTTACAGATCAATGGGAGCATGTTCAAGTGCAGGAATCCAACACGACCCAGATCCACTTGTTCTGAAGATCAAATAGCAATTTGAGCCAAATATTGTCTTGGTGCGCTCAATTGTCATTTCATCCGATGTTTGTATAATGGAATGTTTAATGGAACAATAAAGCTACAAATTGAGCCTAGCCATCTCTCATTATTGTCGTCATGTGAGTTCTTCAGGCCCTGATCTGTATATTAATGCACATCTGTGTATATATCAGCATGAGCCAGGTTGAAAAGTTTTTTTTTTCTCCTTTTTGTTTACCTATGTAGGGTAAATACCAGGGTAAGGGTGTTTACAGCCGAGGCAGGGAGGAACTCATCTGTAACATTTCATTTAAAATATGTCTGTGGAGGTCCAGGAAGAGCCATGCATCTCTCTTACTGCTTCAAAATGTCACTGACTTGATGGTTGCATCCTCCCATCCGCTTGGCCCAGCTTCTGTGTTAGTCCACACACTGTTTGTGTGTGTGTAAGCGGAGAGACAGCATGAGAATTACAGCGAGTATGCATGTGTATATTTGTGTATGTTTGTGTGATGTTTTAGCTGCCCTTCCCTCCGTGCCTCAGCAGTCAGAATAGTAGCTGGTGGCCCTGACTGCAAATGAGCCAGAGGATGTTTGGGTGAGTGAGCTCATAAAAAGAGACAGAACAGGCATTTGTAACATGCCTCACAAACATTCACACACACACACACACACACCTATGCGGCAAACACACCCAGCTCACACCTGACGAGCATTTGCAAGTATCAGGTTTGTGTTATCAGTTAAATGAACTGCCAGGAAAAAATATAAAATAAAACTGTCAAAGGAGCAGCAGTGAGGCGGCCAAAAGCTGCTAATGGCACAAAGTAAGAAAAGAGTGAGAGTGGGTAAGTGATATGTGGTGGGGAGAAAGTATCTGGTTCCAAAAGACAAGGCATGACACAAAGAAGAGATGGCAATACTGCTGAATTTACTGCCAGGCTCTCTGAATATATGTGCAGGCTTCATCCAACCATGCAGTCATCATTTCAGGGGATTCCACTAAAATCGCATGTGCATGACCTGAAAGGGTTAGCAACCATGTCCAATTCGAGAAATCTTGCATGTTTTGGATTTGTTTTGTTCATTGTCCCCATAAACATTCTGTTATTGTGGGTCTAAAGTGGTATCAGATGCAGCTGATGTTTCATCTGTAGCAATTTGAGACTTAATTGGCTACTGCAGTTGTACAAACACTCCAGACCTTTTCACAATAGAGAGGAAACAGTTGCCCCCCACAAAACACAATTTTTTCTCAAACTTACAAAAGCCATCACGTTTAATACACAAACCAGAGTTAAAAATCTGTGTGTCTGCACTGTTTAAAAGTCTGCAAACATCTTAAATGTAATCATCTTAATCTTAGGCCATAGATATACATCCAGATTTATATTTTTATACAATGTCATAAATTAGTAAGTTCATTAATTTACTTTGCACTTTCATTTGTTAATTGCTTCTTAAAAACTGCTTTGTTGTATGTTTAGGGGATAACAATGGAAATATTATTTCTACATTAGTAGCTACTTCTATTTCAATAGCTAACAATTTGTCATAAAATTTACTGCATAGATAAGATTACATCAACATTAGGTAGTCTAAATGTATGATAATAAAGTTCTTATGCAAGAGTCATAAAACAATTGCTTAAGATCAGAAGTAATGTAAAACTCATTTTATAACTGTATTTTTTCTATTTTATGTCGGTATACAATTTAAATAACTTACCTGGATCTTACAGAAACCTACAAAAACCTTATTAAAATGTATATCCAGGAATATAACAAAGTTGATCAGTCGGTTGATCAGTCGTGCTACCTGCTCGGGTAACTAGGCCAGAGTCTGCTCCTTAACAGACATACAGCTTTTCAAACGTACTTTTAGAAAGGAGTTACCTTGACAATGTAGTGAAATAAAGCCTCAGGAATCTGACTTTTCATATACTACAATCACTGGCCTTGACTACGATTCATGATCTACAATCTTTTATTCTGCAGATGATGCCTTACAAATCAAAGTACTGTTTCATCTTTCAAATATTTGAAAGGTAATAATTGATTCCTGGATTGAAAAGGAGATAGGCACCAGCACCCCGCAACCCCTGGAGGACTAAGCGGTTCAGAAAATGGATGGATGGATGGATGTTTCCATTTACCTGACATGCAGTGCACAATGACCAGCAGGACAGGAAAAATGCAGTAATAATATATGTTCAGAATAGAGCTGAAATCGGGCCTTAAAAGTTGGGCCCAACCCGACCCGACCTGAGACCAAAGAGTATTTTTTGATTGACAGCTTATTAAAGTCCGAACCCAATTACAGCCCAACATTATTCAAAAGTCACACACCTGAGTTTCCGCGAGAAAAAAATGGCACCGGAAAATGTGACCAGTATGAAATAAGAATTATTTCAAGGAATTTTGATTTATAATCTTTTTTTTTTACTCTGCAGCTATATGAAGCTTTAACCGCTTGCCTCTGTTGTGTAACAGTCTGTCTCGCCTGTTTCTGTGTGCGCTCTTGACCACTTGCTCTAGATTACAGGAGATTTTATATGACATCTGCAACCTGAGACTCGGGATGTCTGGTCAGAGTTCAGTTACACTTCAGTATTGTCTGTGAGAGTGCAGCGCAGCAGAAGTGAAACATGTTTTCAGTTTTGATCTGAGAGGAGTGGGTCTTTGACATCATGACGCATGCGGTGTGCATGCAACATCTTGACAGGTAGATTCAGAATAATGTTAGAGGCCCACTGCAGCGCTTTGTTATAAATTATTGCGCTAATGAGATGATCAGCTGACCGCTAAAGCCCGACCTCGACCCGAGCCCGAAGACAGTGATAGAAATGAAGCCTGAACCCGACGGGTTCTGGCAAAGATCTTCAGTTCTAGTTCAGAACCTTTTAGAAGATCTTTATAAAAGAACTTTAAAGGAGCTGCACAGTAACTTATTTTTACTCACCTGTTTGTATTTATAGTCACTGATTTAATGGGATATTTTCATTTCCAAAATGTGAAAAACATTATTGTTTTGCAAATATTTTACTTCTTAATAAACAATGGTGGATAAATACTTTCAAATATGTTATACCCACACTTAATGTTCACTGAATAGTAAATAACAGTAAATATGGATCTCTTATTTGTTCAATTATTTTCAATCACTCCATAATTAGATACTTTTTGGAATACAGTTAAAATGGAAAAATTGGAACTCAAAAAAAGTAAAGCTGAAAAAGGGGAATGAAAAAAAAAAAGGATTTCATATGACCCTAAAAACCGCAATGGCCATTTCAATCTTTAGTCTATAACAGTGTCCAGTCTAATTTATTCTTGTACTCCCTTATTTCAATTGCAGTTCCTCTAAGTATTGTCTTAAAAAAAACTTTTTCAGATTTAGTGCAGGGTAAAAAAGAGCTTTGTAAATTAGAGACAGGACTAAAATCTGTTAAAGAAATAAAAAAAGTCCAAGTGGAGTTTTTTTTGAAAAGTTACCCCCCACCCCCGCCCCCCTCCCCCTTAACGCCACACACATGTACACACTCCACCCAAACCGCAGTCAGATCTCTGGAGCTTACAACATACTTCTGGCAGCAATTTTTTTGCATTCTTGTGAGAAACTGTAGCAGCAGAGATTGACAGCGGACGCCCTCGAGCAGTTAAATAGGTAATTAGGGGCAGAACTTGGATGGGAGGCTAATTGTTAAATGGTGATAATTACATGTTTTTGTTATGCCACAGCTGGTCCAATAAGCTGTAGGTCACAACACAAAGACAGAGAAATCAGCTGGACGCAACATGTGTCACTGAGAGGGACATCATTTTTATCAACCAATGCTGGCATTTTCACACCACCGCCACCTCTTCAGGGCTTTTTGGGTGAAGACTCAGAGGCTAAGTACTGTCAGCTCCCACACATAAACTTGCTCAGAGTCACAAACAGAGTGGAGCCTGGCAGAGCTGGAACAGTGGAGTGAATGCAGCGAAAGGTGGCACACCACTGCAGTCACTGATTGGCTCATTTCCATTTCAATTACACAGCCCAGTGACATTGCAGTGCGCGCACTGGGGGCACACGCACTTGCAGAGACAAACACACGCAGGGGCCCCCGCGATCACACGCAGTCCCATCAGCCACTTCCCCGAGCCGTGCATTGGTGGCTGCAGGCAGAGCAATGGGGACGGGGAGAGACAGATAACCTGAGTGAAAGAGAAAGACGTAGGAACTCTGTGGCAGGCAGAGCCGGGAAGCAATTCCAGCTTTCTAACCATCTGAATAAGTGAGAATCAACAGAAGCGAGGAAGAGGAATTTCACAATGTGTTGCTAAAGCCCAGTATCACTGTAAATACCACCACTCGATGGATTCGCCACACGTAGACAACTTTTTAACACCGTTCATTGATGCATTAATTAGATGAACGTTTAGGTTTCCATTATTTTTAAGAAAACTTTGGCCAACTTTTCACTGCAAACACATTCAGGAAGTTAGGAGGTAAAGCTTTAAAAAATATATAAAAAACATGTTTGCTGCTGATAATGTATCTTAAAAGGCTTATTTAAACTGTGATGATGATTGTGGTTCAGTATATAGTGCAGCTCTAAAGCCTTGAAGCACATGAGCTACAGCAGCAGACCACACTGGATGAAACACCTATCAGGTAAAACAGGAGACTATAGCGTAGTTTAAAGTGCTTTGTCAGCAAGTTTTCATCCACACTCACATATTAATGGAGACATTTTCCTGTTATACTTCTCCGTTCTACGTTATCTTGGGCTGACCAATAAAATAGGTGTAGTCTCTGTCGCGTTTGATGGATATTTAAATATTGGGCCCTACTCCGTGTGTCCTTGCATAAATGACGGACAGCTATAGCGTTGGATAATAGCATTACAGGTCTTCGTAACCTAAGAAGACGGAGAAATATAAACTATGCTTAACACTACAATTCAACGAGTTTCACCAAAAGAAAAAAAGAAAAAGAACTGCTTGGCTTCATTTCAATTGGAAGATTCAACTGATCAGAAATTGGTTTAAACAACATAACATTATGGATCTATGCAGCCTTGTCTGAATAATTCAGGCTGCTGCTGGTGATGGTGATATAATGATGTGGGTTACTTTAGACTTTCTGGCCCTAAGAAACAACTGAGCATTGTTTAAACCACACAGGATACCAGAATATTGCTGCTGAACACATTTTTTTACTGTTTTTATCTAGCTACTTCAAGCAGGATAATTCACTATGTCACAAAGATCAAATTATTTCAGGCTGGTTTCTAGAAGATGATAATAGATTCACTATACTCCTATTTAATGGCCTTTGCAGGCAACAGATGTCAATCCTTGAAGATGTGACAGGATGGGAGATTAACAACCTGGGGGAGCATTTGTCAGACAAATATGCCAAAATGTGTGATACCATCATCCTGATATGGACCAACATTTTTATGGAATGTTTCTGGAACATTATCAAAGCTATCCAGCTGAGAATTGTGGCTGTTTTGAAGGCAAGTTCAACCTGGTTCCTACCAAGTAAGGCATCCTAAATAAATATTAATGGCCGGTGAGACTACACTCTAAAAAGTACTACAGCAGTGATGCTGATTTGAAATACTTTATTTCACTGGTTTGGCTAAATATAATATATTTATTCGTCTAATGTATTTTTGCCTCATTTGGTTAACTCAATATTAATAAATCAGAGTCTAAAGAATAAGTCTCCATCAGTCAAAAGAATAATTCTTCATCAGTCTAAATGCCTTCAATCACGTTGACGTCTCCTTTGCATCTGGTTGGAACGTTGCTCTGTGACGTCAGCAACGTCAAGCTCACAGCCACTTCAATCCGCACAGCCAACGCCAACGGTGACGGAGGTTATACTTGCCGGAGCCCGCCATCTCTTCCGTGTTGCAATTTTACCACGAGTTCTCAAGGTAAGAATTCATCCAAGGACAGTATTTTATGCCTCAACCATTCCTCTTTAACTGCATAAACTTGAAAGTACATTTAGTTCATCGTATTATTTGATAGAAGTAATGCTAACTGTGTCGGTGGACATGTGCGTTAGCAAGATATTTTACCTCCGGTCTGTGTTTAACTTCATTAGCAGATACTTGAACCACTATATAAATGGTTAGTGGCTGTTGCTGGCTAGAAGTTCGACTATTTTTAAACATGTACGTGTAATCAGTATGCTTTAGCTAGTTAGTTACCGGCTTGCAGGGCTAGCAAGCAATGTTGCTCAGCAAGTTCTGTGTGAACATTTTGTTGTTGGTTTAGTTAAAAATATTTTATTTTTGTTGTGTAATTACTATGTTTTGGCACGCCACGCAGTGTTATGTAACGTGTCTTGTTGAGTATGTCACGTTTTTCTCGGTCATGGCGTGACACAGCGTGCTAACATTAGCTATATTTGAATATCGGAATCGCCGCAATGGTTTTTTATTGACCGCTCTTTTGACCAATTGGGAGCCTTAAGTCAAAATCTGGTGATCAACAACCAATGAGCGTCCGTGTTGCACAGGAATTCTCGCTTATTTTGTCAGTTAATCAAGGGCGGGAAGGGGGATAGCGGGGAGGGGGGGCGGGGTATTAGACGGTAGCCTTCTATCAAGTCTAAATAACCCTGAACTGATTTATCTGGTTTTCATAATAGTAATTAAAGTAATGTTAGCATAGAGCCCTGCAAAGTGTTAGTACACTTTACAGCAATGAAACAAATGTTAAAATTATTTGGGGGGGGGGGTTAATAAGTTTTAACATATAGATTGATACATAGTTTATTACAGTCAACATAATATGGATTTCTTTTTTGTGTCTAAAAATACACCTCTCCTGTAAATATCATACCCACAGACTTCCAAACACCACAAATACCAAAAAGAGCATTGTCAGTGCAGACTCATATGGTTTATTTTGAATTACATTAAAGTTATACTTTTTTATATACTTTTAATTTTTTATACTTTTTTTTGTTTTTGTTTTTGTTGATATTTCTTAATTATACAGTACCAGTCAAATGTTAGGAAACATTTCCCCATTGAAACCAGTGGGAAAAAAGTTTCCAAACTTTCGACAGTATTTCAAACTTTGTTTTCATCTTGGTATTCCACTATGGTTTATTTTGGATAATGTCTAATCTGTGTATTATGTATGGTTTAGCTTTATACATTTCTTAATATTCTGAGAAAGCTGTGGATAAAAGTTTTTTTGGTATAAAAAAATAAAATAATTGTTACAACCATGCTGTTATTCTGTAAAATGTACATGCATGTTTCTACCTTCGGAAACCTATCTGGTAATAGAATAATACTGAAGCTGTCATCCATCCGTTGTGGGAAAAACATTAAATTTTTTTCACTTTTTTTATTTGCTCCCTCAGTTGTAAACTTTGATCAACGCTACACACTTAGGTAAGTTCCTGCTTTAAAACATAGAAATGTATGGGCTGTAATAATGAATAGGCCCCTAAAAGGTGACTTTGTTTATGCCACTGGCAAAATATCTACATTATAAACAGCATATTTCCTTTGTCACTAGTAATGAATGTGGAACTGCAAAGACTGTGACCAGTCATTCACAAGACGATCTAATCTTCTGCGACACTTCAAGCTTGATCACAGGCATTTTGGACGTGGACATTCCTACCCATGTACCTACACTAACTGTCCATGCACATTCAAAACCTGGAATGCTCTGCTGAGTCACTTGTCCAGATGCCACCCTTCTGTGTCATTTAATACGCAACAAGTTTTTTTTATTTTTAAATGCCATATCTGTGAAGATAACCAGCAGTCCTCAGAAGCAGACTTTTTCCATCATATTACACAACATTTAAAGAACTTTGAGACAGTCACTTGTGTTTATGTGGGTTGCTCCTACAAAACAAATGTTTACGGGAGTTTTAAAACACACAAATGTAGAAAGCATAAATCCGAAACTGTGAACAATTTCAAACCGGGAATAGTGATAAATCCAGTCGGTGACACAGGTGACAATTCCATTGACTGTGCTGTTGAACAAATTGATGAAGACTTTGTAATAGATATAGGCCAAGATTCTAGGGACATTTTGATAGATATTGAGCATAAAGTTGCGTCTGTGTTGCTTAAGCTAGAAAATATATTTTTGGTACCAAGTGTAGCTGTGAATGAGTTGCTTAATGAGCTGCAATATTTGATTGGCAAGGTATCTGTGCCAGCAATTCGAAAAACTTTAACAGAATTGTTACAGAATCACAACTGTGAAATAGATCCGCCTGTTGTCCAAGAAATAGCTGCTGCACTGTGCACATCCAACCCTATTCAGGCTGCAATAAGCAGCGGTGGTCCATTGTCCACTGCATGGAAGAGGAGAGCATACTATAAACAATAATTTAGTGTAGTCGGGCCAATTGAATATGAAGTAGACACTAAGAACATTAGGTCTCTCCAGTATATCCCAATACTAAAATCCCTTCAGCAAATTCTGAATTGCCCGGAAATACTAGAGAATACAGTTAATTTGAGTGTTGAATACCAACAAAAAGAAGGTAGTGAATACAGATCAATTTTTGATGGACTTTATTTCAAAGAAAATTCCTTTCTCTCAAATAACTGTAGTATATCCTTGATTTTGTATTTTGATGATTTTGAGATCTGTAATCCGCTTGGCACTTCAAGGAAGAAACATAAGGTCTGTGCTGTGTATTGGACATTAGGAAATTTAACCCCTGGTTACCAGTCGTCTTTATCATCAATATATTTGGCTTCCTTGATTAACACAAATGATGTTAAGAGCTATGGCTTTGAGAAAGTGTTGGACCCATTAATTAATGATCTGTGTATATTGGAACAGCATGGAGTTTTCATTGCAAAGTTAGGTAAAACCTTAAAGGGAACTGTACAGTGTGTGGTATCAGACAACCTTGCAGCTCACAGTTTAGCGGGCTTTGTTGAGAGTTTCTCTGGAACCTATGTATGCAGATACTGTACTGGAGAAAAGCAGAAATTTAAGGAAAGTGCAGTTTCTACTGGAGCGTTTTGTGTAAGAACTGAGGCGATTCACTGAGATCAGCTCCAAACTCTTGCAGAAACTAAATCAGGGAGTTACTTTGGTGTTAAAAAAACTTGTATTCTGTCTCAAAAGCTTTCTCACTTCAAAGTGACCACTGGCTTCCCGCCAGATATTCTTCACGACATATTTGAAGGAGTTGTTCCTGTAGAGATTTCTCTCTGCCTTAAGGTTCTCATTTCAAAAAAATATTTTACTTTATCTGATCTGAATTCAGCTATTCTTAAGTTTGATTATAAGGGGTCTGACAAAACTAACCGCCCACATATTGTTCCAGCCACATATGCGTGTAAGGGAACAGTTGGGGGTAATTCTCATGAAAATTGGAGTTTATTAAGGTTTTTGCCATTTTTGATTGGTCTGAGAGTTCCAACTGATGAACCATTCTGGCAAATACTGACAGACTTGAAAGATATAGTAGACATTGTAGTTTCACCATTTCAAACTGAGGAGTCCATAGCTTATTTGGAGTTTAAAATCACAGAGCACAGAGTAAGATATCTGGAACTGTTTCCAGATTCAAATCTCATCCCAAAGCAACATTTCTTAGAGCATTATCCCCAGCTGCTCCGTAATTTTGGACCACTAGTGGCATTATGGACGATGAGATTTGAAGCAAAACATAGCTTCTTTAAAAGAGTTGTAAGGCACACACATTGTTTTAAAAATGTGCTCCATTCTATGTCAGAGCGACATCAGTTTCAGTTGGCTCATCACATTTACACATGCAGCTTCCGAAGACGACCTGTTGAAGTCTCACATGTTACAACACTTCCTGTATATCTTCTGAAAGATGATATTGTAACTGCTGTAAAGCACAAGTATCCAGATCTGGAAAATGTTTGTTTGGCAAAAAGTGTTGTACACAATGGACACAACTATAGGATTGGCATGATTGCAGCACATGGATCACTCGCAGGACTACCTGACTTTGTTGAAATAGTCCAAATAATTGTTGTTGCCGATAAGTTAAATTTCATTGTAAGGAAGCTCTCTAGCTGGTACCGTGAACATTACAGAGCATATGAACTGCAAGCAGACTCCACAAAGAAGGTGGGGCTTCTTGAAGTAGCAGAACTGACGGATCCATACCCACTCATTGACTACAAAGTTGGGGGAAAGCGGCTGGTTACTGTAAAAAGATATATACATGTATAAGGTTAGTTGATGACTAAAGCAAGAAACAAGACCTCTCTTTCAATTATGTTAATATTTTTTTTTAATGTGTTTTTCAGTGTATCGTTAACATGGCTGGGAGTACATCTGCAAGGCTCCTAGTTGTCCTGAGCGAAGAGAACTCCATGAGAATGGTACTTCCAGGTGGAATTCCTGAATCCCTGGAGGAACTTATCAATGACGTTAAAAGAGCGTGCACATTGTCTGGCAGGATAAGGCTCCAGTACAAAGACACTGACTTTGGTGAAATGTTTGTCAATTTGGCCTCTACTGCGGAAATTAAGGACCTTAGCATTGTCAAAGTCATTCAGATGGATGAGCACCCCATTGGTTCTCCCATTAGTGCCTCGGGGACCAGCTCAAGTTCATCCATTCAGGGTCGTGATTCTTGTTGTGTAGGATCTTCTGGTATAGACAGCACAATAATACTAGACAGGTCACCCTTGTCACTGAGAACCATACAGTGGCCGAAGGAGTTCCCTATTCCACGGTTTTCTCTTGAGACAGAGATTCAGCTGCAAAAAGGAAATTCAGAGTACAACACAAAAAAGCTCAGACTGGCAATTGGCTCAAAGCTGTTGTCAGATATTTTGGGAAAACTGGCTGAAGAAATCTTCAAGTACAAAGCCTACCCTAAGAATGAGGACTACAGTGAGGTTGCTCAAGCTTTAATAAAGAAACATCCCTGTCTCAGCGAACCGGGTTCCTCCAGTGCCTTCTATGGTTGGAAACAAAGGCTCAAATTTAAGATGGCCAACTACAGGACACAGCTCAAAGTCCATGGGACCCCTGAAGTAGTTGTGAATTCCCTGAAAGTTAAGGCCCCACACAGTGCCTTTCCTGCAAAGAAGGTTAAGCGACCAAGACGAGCTGAGGTAAACTACTACCCATCTCTGCCGTGTGATACATCTCCAGAAACCATGGAAAAAGAGAGAGAATTTCTTCTAACAGAAGTGAAGAAACGAGGTAGTAGAACATTTGTTGCTCAGAAAATGGAACAGACATTTGCCTTCAGAAGACAGGAAGTTCTTGATCAGGAGACAACAGTGGATGAAGTCCGGACCAGATGGCCTGCACTGTTTCAGATAACTGAGGTACATTTTATGCAAAGAGAAATTTAACCCTCAAGTAACCCCTTTACATTTTGTGACTTTCATGATCCTACAGGTGGGCTGAGTCCTAAGTTTGAGTTCCAAACTCAGGCCCTTTGCTGCATGCCCCCTCCCTACCCCCTCCTTAAAACAATAACTGCTGTCATTCCAGGTCAATGCAGAATTCCTGCGAATCACTACCATTCCTCTTGAAGCAAAGTTTATGGCTCAGCTAGATCGCCATGCTGGCAGACTGGTTGAGATCATCGGGAGAAAGGCAGGAGCTGTGCGGCAGAAAACCAGCAGATTCTTGAAGGCTTTGAACGAGGTAAATTATTAAATGATACCGGAAGCATGCACACCCAATAGGTTGTACAGGTGCAGAACATATGAAGCCCACACATTGTAAATTGACCTCCTCAGTGTTGAACGTTGATCGAAGAACAATAAACACTCATGAGAAAATTTTATGGTGTGCAGCATTGATGTGCAGACAGCGGTTAGATAGATAAAACTTTAACGCCTTGATGCCTGTTGTTGCAAATTTGTGACAAACCTTCTTGGCTTTTTATTTATTTTTAGCAAACTGATTTATATTATCCATTTGCGTTTACTCCCTCTTATTTATATATATTTTTTTATATTAGTCATTTGTAATTATTAAATGTTTATTTATTTTTAATCTTTTGTTCTAGTGTTTTTTCTTATGTGCAAGAGATTGCTGCAAACATTTATTATCTGTAAAGCAAGTTTGTGCTGCTTTAAATAATGACAAAGGATATCCTGCAGAAAATTCTTAGCAGAAACCAACAAAGATGTGGTCGTGTGTTTTGGCCGTGAAACTTGCTGGGGCACAATTAGCAGGAGGCAGCCGCCACACAAATTTGAAGGCAGGAAAAATCCTGGGATCACTAAATCAGGGGAAATAATTGTGAGTGTAGCATTTACGCCGATGTGGGGATTCACATGATGTGAAAGCCGATCTGTGCATCACTAGTGTGCAGACTTGATACCTTTTTCTTTAATTTGAGTGTGTGAAATCTTTCATGTCAATGTTTTTACATAGACTGTTGACATCCACACCCGAAGAGAGAACGTCCTGAAATCCCTGACGATCTACCTCGGTGAAGATTTTGAATGTCTCATCAAAGAATACCTGGTAATTGCTGATTATACTTATAGACTGAAATGATCATACTACTGGCCGCATTTTGAAGATGGTGTATAGTCCCAGCCTGGTAAAACTATCCTGTCACATACCTTTAAATTTCATTTCATTCTTTAGATCAGTCTGGACTTCTACCCACCTGCTTTTATTCTTAACTTTCATCTTTAAAATTTAAGTTTTATATTTGACCATTAACATTTACATATTTGCATGTTAGGTTTAAAGGAACCATATGTAAGAATTGGGTAACATCATTATTTCAAGTTATTATTAAATGGTGCTGATATATTAAAGGTAGAGATGTGCCAATCATGGTTTTTTGCCTCCAAGTCATTTGACTTTGAGTATAGGCCGATACAGAGTCCCGATCCGATACTTCTATAATACTTTAAAAATATAAGAGCAAAGAAACAGATACTGGACAACCCTTAATTTTTTTTATTCTTTTCACCTCTTGAAAATACATGTTAGTGAATCTCACAGTTTACAATAGTGATGTTGCTGTCGTCTCCCTTGAAATTGGGAAACTGCTACATAAGACTACTACGAACTTACTCACTCTTTCCTTACTCAGGCCCCATCCACACTACTGCGTTTTCGTTTAAAAACGGAGACCTTTTGCTACGTTTTCACCTCCCATCCACACTAAAACGGCAAAAACGGAGACCCAAAACGGAGAAGTTTAAAAACGCTGCCGACCCCGTTCTTCTTTTTGAAACTCCGGAGGGCGTTTTGGTGTGGACATCTGAAAACAGAGGACTTAAGAAACGATGACGCAACAGATCACACTCTGCTCTATGATTGGGTGTCCTCGGTCATGGCGTATCCTTCCCTGATTCGTCAGCCACCCATCACATGACCCGTCCCCGGAAGATAACATACAAAAACAGCCTGGAGTACATTACGTTAGAAACAGCAACATGGATAACGGAAAATCTCTGGCTTTCGACATGTTTAGCAGGTACATTAGCTTGGCTACTTTCGTCAAATCTGAGGAATGGTCAATCTGTTTCCTGTTTATACCGGCGCGCTCATGCCCAGTGTTGGAGAATGGTCACGTGATCTGCGTTTTCAGTCGTTTTAATGTGGACGGAGATCAATTCTAATACGCAGGGAAAACGCTAGTGTGGACGGAGACCGTTTTCATTTTAATGCTTTTATGCTTAAAGGTGTGGTCATTAGAAACCATGTTTCCCTTTCCCTGTTTAATGTGCATTTTGAAGATTCACATTAGAAATTAAGTAATGGAAACGCCTTTTAATAAAAAAAAAAAAAAACATCTGATTTGCTAAAGTTTTTATGCTCGCTTGTGATGGATTTTGATTTATGCGAAAAACGGTTAATGTGCATAATCTGAAAGTGAAACTTATTTCTCAAATTAATTCTGAAGTATTGCATGTTCAAGCCACATGACTGATCTGATCATTTCTGCTGCAGACGTCTTCTGATTTACTTCATAACATGAAAACATGACTGAGACCTCTGTGCGTGCATATTCATGTGCCATAGGTGGTGTACACCATGGTACCTTTTTTATTAACAAAAAAAAAAAACTGCTTGGAAGTAGGTAAATGCTGCTCAGTATAGCAGTCAACCATTAAAACTAAAGAAGAAAATATGCTACATTTAGAACTGGGTAACTTGTGCTTTTGTAAATTTACTTTACAGGATGTGAATGGAGTTGAGGCTGAAAAAGAACTGGAGCAAGAGTCCATGGCGATATTTGTCATCCATCCAGAAGGTGACCCTGATGTTCCACCGACAGATATTGGTATTGTTATTGATGGCGTCACCGTGCTGGAAAGCTTGCCCTCTGTTGCATCTGCCTGGGTCTTACTGTTTGGGTTCATATATGCTCTGAACTTGAAATACCCCAAGGCACTTGAACGCACCTTTGAGTTCATCCAAAAAGTTCTAATGGAGCTTGATCCAAGTGGGATGAGTTGCAAAGTGCGGGGACTGAACACAAAGCTGCTGTTTCCAGAATAAGCAGTTGCCTTGTCGAGAGACTAAATTGTATTGTTAAGAGGTTTTGAAGGGCTAGAGTTCAGTGACTTCAATGCAGTCTGGAATAAGTCCGGTATTTTACACATAAAGCCCATTTTTCCGATTGTTTGATGAAATCGAACGATTTTGATTGAAATTTGGACACATGCTGCTGGAACGAGCTTTTACGGTTTGGGTGCTACCACAGAAACCGTAAAAGGTTGTTCAAGCAGCATGTGTCCAGATTTCAATCAAAATCGTTTGATTTCATCATAAACAATCGGAAAATAGGGCTTTAAGTGTTAAATACCAGACTTGTCCTTTAATGTGTTTGGTATTTTTTCTAAAAGTTCTATAATGTTGTAAACCAAGAGTTGCTGTTTGTGAAATCTGTGGTATGGATCATCTGTAATTTTATCAGACAGGATCTTAAAATATTGTAAGAACTAGGGATGTATATAGTTATGATTTTATCGATACCGATATCAATAACGATATTGTTTATCGATGCCGATATTTATCAATACTCTTATTGATACAACATAATTTAGAGGTAAACGATAAAGACTTTACAAGTTATTGAAAGATTAAACTTTTTTTAAATTCCTACACCAAAGATCAAAACGGAACATGAGCTATTCTTAACATTAAATGCTACAGAAGATAACAGAAAAAATAGAATATCTCTGAAGCAATTTTGATTGCTACCAGACTGCCTGCTCCCAAGAGAGTGGCAGCCATTTTACAAAAACCAACCACCTGTGGGATTATCGTCGGTAGGATGGAAATGGAAGAATTATAACTATGTACTGAATAAACACTAATGGTAATATGTTGCCTTTGTGCTTAGAGCACTGGCAGCAATCAAAACGTACAGAAACGGAACAATTCAGACGGGGGCACTTCTCCAGCAGCATTTGGCCCTAAAAGTTTTTGTTCAGATAAAACAACATATTCATTTTCTCAGGCTGCAACCGAGACCTCTGGACAGAGTATTCTCGTTTACATTGAAGTGGGGAGGGTGTAGCTGATTTAATCCGGCGCAGTTCGCCATAGTGTTTATAAGTCGGCATGTGCGCTGTTTCTGTGTTTTTAACCAGAGTACCGTTAAGATTTGGCACCGCTACCAAACGATACCGGTACTCGGTATACATCCCTAGTAAGAACTAGTTGCTGATTATCTTGGTTATTCAGCAGAAATGTTTTAGAGCACTTGTTTTAAATACAAATGTTAGTTACAAGGCTAGTTGTTTTAAATAAGCCTGTTTTTATGGTAGAAAATCTTTGTGTTCTACAAAAATCAAAATGTATGGCCAGTAACAAATAATAAATTTGAATTTGACACTTGTACTATGTTTTTTGGTTGTCATTACAGTATGAACAATTTGAAGCAAGTAAGTTGCCATTTTCATGAAATGTATTTATTTGTTGAACATGGAGCATGTTTTAAAAGGGTTAAGAAAATAATTAATTTTCAATTATTATTGTTACATGAATTGGAAAACACTGTTTTGTTTGATCAAAATAGTAAGGTCTTATTGAATAGAAAAAAAGTAATTTGATAGAATTAAAAGTAAACATGTTACATTGGGTTCAAAATAATTTAATAGTTAGTCTCACATTAAAAATAAGTTGGTCTAAATGGAAAATTAAGATTTTCATTAATTCAAATATTTTAGATGTAATTAAAGATAACAAATTGATCCAATTAACTTTTTTTTTTTAAGTTGTTCTGAATAGACATTTTCAATTTTCATTAATTAAATAAAATATGTTTGATGGAATTAAAGATAACAAATTGATTCAATTAATTTTTATTTAGTTTTTTAAGTTGGTCCGAATAGAAATCTTTGATTTTCATCAAATAAATAAAAATGCATTGAATAGAATTGAAAATAACAATTTCATTCAATTAAATGTTATTTATTTCAATCAAATTAATTTTATTAGATGTGACCAATTGAAGAGCTTTTTTTAAGTTGATTCAATGTTTTACTTTTTTCAGTGTATTTTCCAAATTTTTTAAAACTTGTTTTTTCCGTAAAAAAATCTAATACATTAAACTAAAGCACATCAAGTTGAAGCAACCTTTAAAAAGTCCATGCAAAACAGCTATCTCAGGTTTTTTAAGCTGAGCCAAGTATTTTTCAGTGTTTGCACAAAGGATTGATGACACCGTATTAACTCAAAGTGGACAATTCGTACATGCACTGTGACAAAACAGCTTCATGTTCTTAAGAGCTTTTGATAAGAACAAGACATAAGCACTTCAACTCTGCTGTCAGCTATTTGCATTACAAATTCAGCCATGGCTCCTTCAGAACAGGGAAACTGCTTTTCCCACGTTCTGTGGCTTTTCTTGCTCCTTCTATATACAGTTAATTTCTATTTCCTTACACACTTCCTAATTCAACTTATGACCCCCAATAAAAAAATTTTAGTCTTTTTCCCCTTGTTGTTGAAATGCATACGTCCTCAGGTGTCACTCTGCTCCCTAATAAATCAAAATCACTGTAACCTAGAAAGGAATTGGAACCTAAAAACCCAGAAATCTGTTGTTTCGCTGCCTTAACATTTTAGTGTCAAACTTACATTCACATGCACATGCTGCTAAGTTAAAGAATAATTTGTTGATTTTGATCCAGAGAGGAACATAGGCTTAGCCCAAGAGGAGATGAACTCCAACTGAACCCAAGTCATGCATACACAGGCAAAAGCCTTTTCACAACCTTTCAACACATGTGCTACAAACACACATCGCAAACACTTCTCTATATAGTTTGCACAGTTGTCTAATTACAGATGATTGGCCTGGGTCTGAGGATGAAAAAGAGGGGGAGCTGAAAGAAAGAGAGCACTGACAGACATAAAAAGGCAGAGGGAAAAGGAGAGAACCTGTTGCTCTTTGTCTTTGTCAGTCTTTATTTTCCTGATTTTAGCAGTGAAAAAATGGACTTAACCTTCCCGACAGATATTTATCTTTGATTACTGATGCCAAAAGAATATAATGGTGAAACGAGAGAAAAAAAGAAAAGAAAATTGCACCAAAAAAAATTCCACTCCACAATCATCTTGATTGTGAAATTACACTTCCCACCAACCCTCAATTTCAGATTTTTTTACTGTAAAATCTAAAATATTTTCCCTTGTTTCATGGAATAGCAGAAAAAGATGACCAAAACCAATTTTCTCTGATACTCATAGCTCACTAATTATACTGGTGGAGAGGGAATGTGGTCACAAAAAAACCTGAACTAAATGCTAGCCAACATGTTGGCTAAAAATGTGACAGAATGTTTCATTGAATCAATTATTTAATAAAATACATTGTATACTGCATCTGTGTATGTGTAATTAATCTATTACAGAGCAGTGAGGTCAAGACTGTTATTGATGCACACTTGGACTTTAAAAACTTAGGGGTTTAAACTATAAAAATCCTATACAGTTGTAGAAAAGTAATTTCAATAAGATGCTAGAGAAATGACATACTGAGTAGGTTGATCTTTTTTCTAACAATTGAGGGCTGGTACTACTCATAAAGCTTTCAAGCTTACATGTTCAACACTCCCTAAAACAGATTTTCTTTTAAGTTCTATTAATTGAGGCTACAATTAATAGGTGTCTTTCCACTATTGGAACTTCAGGGTAATGTGACTGGAACGTCCCGATACCCAGCTGTCTCAACTTCCCCGGGCCAGGCGGACAGCGCTGTTTTTTGAGGCCATTTGAGGAACTAACGGAGTACCAGAATAGGGGTATGTACTCGGAAATAGCGATCAAGTCAAATCAAGCAGAAATGCAGCAGCAAGTCCTGATGCTTCCATGTTGATTCAGTAGTTATTTTTGCTGCTCTGTGTGTCTTTTACGCTGATCAGTGATGCTACTTGCTGCTAAGACAGTCAAATTACCCTGACGTTCCGATAGTGGAAACACGCATTTAGGTACGTCTATAAAGCACATCTGTAAAATCTGGAAAAAGGTTTTTCCTTGAGTTTTTTTTACAAATTTTAACAGGTACAACTGACTTTTTTATATAATTTAAATTTCAGACCTATATGAAAGTTATTAACATTTGCCTAAATATTTACCTATTTAATAACTAATAGAAGTTAAACATAACTTTTTCAACTCTTATTTGCTGTTGAACAGGTCTGGCATTTGACACAAGTGCTTTTCCACCTAGGTTGCCTAACATCAGGACCCTCCCATATTGCAAAATTCTTTTAATACAAGTTAACAACAGATTTTACCTTAATAAATCCCAATGTTTAAGCAAAACATTGCATACGTTTTTAATCAAACAGAAAATAAACAGTTAAAATAATATCCACATTTATGCATCAATGTATGTGTCCCTAATGTTTATACAAGTTGAAACTTAAAAAAAAAAAAAGTGCATGAAGGTATGTTCACTTGGTCAGTATGTTGACATATCATGAAAAAATTCTAGGTTTTGATGCATTTGATTTATCAAAAGTTGACCTGATCACTGTTTGGAGGCGAAAAAGTAGACCAAATCTGAAATTGGGCTGCATGATTTCTATAAATCCTCTAACTATTCTTTAAAATAGGTAAGACAAGAAAACATACCATTAGAGTAAAATAAATGTGTAAGACAAGAGAACATACTGTGAGAGTAAAAAAGTATGCACTGAACTTTGAAAAAACAGTGAATCCTGCCCCTCCACAGAGTGAGGTGGACTGTAAGAAGGTAAACATTTCCAAAGCTCACTTTCAAACAAACTGTTGCAAAGTGTGTCATATTTGGGTCACAAGGTCTCTATACGAACAAACACTTTTTTAAAGACTTTTGAAGTTTGCTTTTCTATCAGAGCTTCCAATTATTGTGAAAAAAATGCAAGCCTGTGTAACTTCCAATATTCATTTTTTTAATTTACAGCTGAAATCTCGTTTTGGAAAACTGTATTGTAAACACAATATATTGATCTGAGAAGCTAAAACCATGTGAATTGGATATGCAAGATGCATTTTGTACTCTAGCAAAGCTCTTCAGAGACAGCTACTGAGGAAAGGAGATCAGACAGGGGAGGAACATGTGAGAATGTAACTGTGTTGTATTAGTTGACAGCTACATTCTTGACTGGCTAAATGGCTGATAGGCTTACAACGTCAGGAGGGGTCTGGGGACAGGACATGGTAACATCAGGGCTATTGAGTATCACACATCTTACAGCGTAAATGAGGAATGATGGAGGGTGGGAGCATGCATGGATGTGGGCATATTCTGACATTTATATGGCCTGTCTGGTGTAATGGGCAAACACAGACACATCTGCCAGTCATGGTCACTTTTATTGTGTCCATCTGTTGTAGCTTTATGGATGATATACCTCAAGGCTTAAAACAGGTGGTCACCCTGGTATATTATAGGGTCTGAAGGGCGGAACATTCTTTCTCAAATCTGTATCATTCTCCCTCCCATCAAGAGCCTTTCCATCTTTTCAACATCGTATCCAACCTCTATCTTTTCACCATCACCATTGACTGCGATCTTACAATATTCATTTCTACCATTTATGTCTGTCAGTGCTCATTTTGCCCTGGGGAGACACTGAATTAAGAGCAGTGACAGACAAATTCTTGTTCTGCTTTTGGTGCTGAGTGAAGTGCAGCGATGTAAGTGTTTGATGTAGTGTGCTTCAGAATGCTGAAACTTAAGTTCAAAACAGGAGGGGGGAGGAAAAAAAGGGCAGACGAATACTTCCTCTGAGCTCATGTACTCGCTGCACTGCCAAAGGCTGATGTGTGCTCACTCTGTGAGTGTGAACCACTGAGTCTGTGTACATGGTGTATATCTGTGTGTAAAAGGATTTCTTTATGTGTTCCCCTCATCACTAAGGGAGTCAGGGGAAAAATGACATACACACACACACAAGTACACACACACACACACACAATATCCTGTTAGGCCCTGGGGCCATTCTTCTGAATCATGGCTGCCCCCAAACCCACTTCAATCCCTCTGTAAATACCATTCACTTTGAAATTTTTACCGGGACTCGTGGAGGCCCGCTTTCCTCCAGAAGCCTTTGTGTTCTCCGTTGTCGTCCACGGGTAGCAAGCATCAATTAATAATACATATTATTAATTAATAATTAATAATATGTATCACTGAATGGTAAAATGGGATGGCCATTGATCAGAACTCATTGTTTTATGGTGACAGGGTGTTTGGGAGCTGGGACAGAACAGCAGCAATGAAACAACCCTGAGTCATGTAGCATGTCCTCCTGTTTTTGAAAGAGAGACAGACAGACAGACAGACAGACAGACAGACAGACAGACAGAAAGATAGAGTGGGAGAAGGAGGAAGGCATCCAATATAAACAGAGGGGGTAGAAAGTCTCAGTCCGAGAGCTGAATGGGAAGCAGACCAACTTAACTTTGAATAGATTACAGGATCTTGTATAAACACACAACAAAGCATAAAAGTGCCTGGACTTGCCATTGGGATGAAATCATTAATGCTGATGGGATGCAATGCATGTGTGGAAGCACAAAAAATATTCTCAAGAGCAGGTTGTTTCCTACTTTAAACAGTAAGTGCTGTTGCATAAATTCCCTGGTAAAAGCTTACACACAATAGAAAAGCAAATAGTTCACTGAAAGAAGACGAGTTGCAATCATTATACACAATGTGATACTTCACAGAAATATAAAACCATTTTCCGATGCAAGGGTATATACTTAATCAGAAATTAATTTATCCCAATCTAAGGGAAGTACTTTCTTCTGGTGAAAATTATTTGTTCAGCAGTTTTTTTTATCCGTATTTTGCAATAAATTCTCATAAGCCTGTACACTGATTTAACCTGAAGTTAATTATATATGTAGCCTATTAATAACTAGAGATGGTCTGATAATTTTACGTTGATCAGCTCTAACCAAAGATCACTGAGTCAGAAAAATAACAAATCTTTTTTTTTTACCAGTTTACACACCCTACATCAGTGCCAACAGGCCAAACTACCTGTGACAACCTATGGTGTGCAAGTGGTTCCTAAAGGAAAAGGTACCAAATGAGGTTGTGTTCACAAAAGAGTTAGAGGAAGCAGAGAGCTGTATGAAACAATTTAAAAAGAAACCCCTTTCTCCAGATACATGTCGGTTATTTATTCAGCCTGCTAAAAAAGCAAGCTTCCTGATCACTTTGCTTGGTGGTAATTTTTCTCTTTTTTTAGGTTGCATCATCTGCCTATGACAAGATGTCAATTCATAACGACCTTGAGGAAAGTGTCTGAAAGTCTAAGAATAAAATTAGCTATGATCTGATTTCAGTAGTTTAGTAAATGCAGTTCCTCTTCTTGAAAGATTGTATTACATCTTCTTTTTAGTTAAATAAGTGATGAAGAGAAGAGATGGATCAATAAATCACAGGATGAACACAACCAGATTCATAATGTTTCTGATCATTAAACGTTTAAAATATATGGGTTTGAAATGGCAATTTCTTGTATCATTAAGGTGTGTAAAACCCTAAAAAAACCTAAAAGGAAAGTTTATTTTTGATGTATTCTCAAGGCTGCGAAAAACCGAGACAGAGCTTTAAATTCGAAGATAGCAAGAAGGCAGAGCTAACATCTAAAAAGTTGCTCTGCTATATCTTTTACAGCTTGCCACCTTTGTCGTAGAAATAGATAGATTTTGAAATATGGTATAACTTCTGGAAATATCAGAATTGACATTCTCTAAGGAGTATATACTGATGTTCACAGTCCAACCATACATCCATCCATTTAACCCTAACCCAAAAGGCGGAGTATACCTAGGATAGGTCGCCAGTCTATTGGAGGATGTTTATAGTCATGAATCCTAAATATACTAATCATTTAAGATAGGTCTCACCAGGTCAGAGTTTTACAAAAACCAGGGATCAGAGATATGTGACAAATATCTGATCGGTGCATCATGAATAAAATAGGGCCCTTGAGATGCTTCCTCATCATACATTGAATCATAAAATTGAACAAATGAGAAGGAAAACTAGTAAAATTACAAAGTATGCACTACACAAAGTTAAAAAGGGTACAAATTACTGACTAAAGGTTCAAACACAGGAATAAAGAGGGTAAGCATTTAGGTAAATGTACATGTTAAAATATAATAAAGAACAATAATAATAAAGATAATAAACCCACTGCACAGATCACCTAGAAATAGAATAATAATCTCTAAAATGGCAGTTTCAGTGGATATCTGTACCATTAATACACAAGGGAGCACACATGATGTACACACATTCTGGCCTTAAAGGAGGGTTGCCATGGAGCCGTAATAAGATGTTATAAAGCCAGCGCATTCAGGAAAGCCCTACCCTCTTTTCACAGTTCACAACCCTTTGACGGTATATGCTGCACCACTGTTCATGTGAGCGTATGTGTAAAGTTTGTGAGACTTAGTGGTTGCTGACACTTTTAAAAGAGGTAAATGAGCAACAGTTAGCAAAGGAACAACAAAAACGCAGAGGATCTTTTTATGTTTTAACCTCACAATCCGAAGTGGCCTTGGGCAAGAGACTTTACCCGTTGCCTACAGGTGGTAGTTGGAGGGCCTGGTGGCGCCAGTGTCCAGCAGCCTTGCCTCTATCAGTGTGCCCCAGGGCAGCTATGGCTACAACTTAGCTTGCACTCACTAGTGTGTGAATGTGTCTGTTAATGGGTGAATGAATAAATGTAGTGTAAAGCGGGGTCTGTAGGGACTAAGTCGTGTTATACAATAGTGCCATTTACCATTTACAAGAGATGCGGTAAAAAAATAAAAATAAAATCAGCTGGTGATTAAAATTGAAAAATTTTTCAAAACATTTTAAACCAATCAATTCTTTCAAGTCATGCTAATAAAAAATCTACTCTTTGTTATGGAAATTGTTATTGTGTGAGGAAAACTAAAAGTTAGCGATTTAAGTCTCTGTAGGGAGCTTAAAATGAGATCAAAGCAAGGGAAAATACTTTATTAGTTGTTTAAATTTATTATTATCATTTTGCATGTGGAGACATATCTGCAGTAAATTCAGGCTGAAAGAGAGCTTGTGAAGCTTTCAGTACATAATGGTCAGGAGAACATAAAAGTTGTTCTGTTTTAGCACATTTAAGATTTCAACCAGTCCCTCTTGTGGAACATGTTGGATTTATAAATTGTGGCAAAAGCTGGTATAACATGTCAACTGACCATATTCTGGTCCTAATATGAATCAATTTCCTTACTTTTTATGATAAAGGTCATGAAAAATTTTCTGATACTGATTATTAACATTTATATTTACAGCTCTGAAAGAAAAATCTTAATTGACTAAAATTGTCATTAATAGGTCCAAACTATTAGCAGATTTTTTACAGATCTTTAAGTATCGATTTAGATCATGTTAAATCTGGATTATATATATATAATATATATGTGGAGTTATTTCTATTGTCACCATTTACCAATGTACTGTTAAACTGAAATGAGATTCACATAAGTTCATGAATTGTTCAGAAGTTGCACTTACATCGCTCAGCTTGGACAAAATAGAGTTGGTGTTTTGTTTTTTTTATCTTTGGCAGCAACCAAGAGTTTTAGTACGAAGAAAAAAAGAAAAAAAACAAGCGTCTTGATGACTGATGGCTTTGCCTACAAAAGTTACCACAAAATATTTTTATTGTTGACAAAAAGTGATCCATTTTTTAGCTTCTGCCTTGTCAAAATGCACGCCAAACAAACATATAATGATTAAAGATGACTTGGCTCAAAATATTTTTCTTCAAACTTACTGAAGAAAGCAGCATGAGGCCAAAAGTCAGTAGAAATTGACTGTCTTAGTTCGCCAATGTCATTATCTGCCATTTGTGTGAATTTGAAACGGCAACCATCATTTTCATTTAGATTCCTCTCTATTTGTTAAACCCAATTCTGCCTTTCTCACTTTGCTGGATGCTCTTAGTTCCAGGGTCATTACTTTATCTCCATCTGTATTCCCTCAGGATACTTTCAGATTAGCGTAATCAGAGTAGTTTGATCAAAATATGTTTGTGAATGTTTTGCTAAGCAGTAAGAACTCTTCACATTAAGTTAAAACTATTTCAGAAAGCTTGCTGGGACTTTTCTTGCAAGGATTTTATCTAAGCTGATCTTTTTCTAAGGGTGTTTAAGATATAATCAATACATTCTTTCTCCCCAACTCCTGGTAACTGAAGCTCTTTTTAAATATGAAAAACTAATTTTATTTAATGAATTTTGCCAGTTCACTTACTGAGAAGATATACACTACAGTTCAAAAGTTTGGGGTCATATTGAAATTTCCTTATTTTTGAAGGAAAAGCACTGTACTTTTCAATGAAGATAACTTTAAACTAGTCTTAACTTTAAAGAAACACACGCTATACTTTGCTAATGTGGTAAATGAGTATTCTAGCTGCAAATGTCTGGTTTCTGGTGCAATATCTACATAGGTGTATAGAGGCCCATTTCCAGCAACTATCACTCCAGTGTTCTAATGGTACAATGTGTTTGCTCATTGGCTCAGAAGGCTAATTTATGATTAGAAAACCCTTGTGCAATCATGTTCACACATCTGAAAACAGTTTAGCTCGGTACAGAAGCTACAAAACTGACCTTCCTTTGAGCAGATTGAGTTTCTGGAGCATCACATTTGTGGGGTCAATTAAACGCTCAAAATGGCCAGAAAAAGAGAACTTTCATCTGAAACTCGACAGTCTATTCTTGTTCTTAGAAATGAAGGCTATTCCATGCGAGAAATTGCTAAGAAATTGAAGATTTCCTACAACGGTGTGTACTACTCCCTTCAGAGGACAGCACAAACAGGCTCTAACCAGAGTAGAAAAAGAAGTGGGAGGCCGCGTTGCACAACTGAGCAAGAAGATAAGTACATTAGAGTCTCTAGTTTGAGAAACAGACGCCTCACAGGTCCCCAACTGGCATCTTCATTAAATAGTACCCGCAAAACACCAGTGTCAACATCTACAGTGAAGAGGCGGCTGCGGGATTCTGGGCTTCAGGGCAGAGTGGCAAAGAAAAAGCCATATCTGAGACTGGCCAATAAAAGAAAAAGATTAAGATGGGCAAAAGAACACAGACATTGGACAGAGGAAGACTGGAAAAAAGTGCTGTGGACGGATGAATCCAAGTTTGAGGTGTTTGGATCACAAAGAAGAACGTTTGTGAGACGCAGAACAACTGAAAAGATGCTGGAAGAATGCCTGACGCCATCTGTTAAGCATGGTGGAGGTAATGTGATGGTCTGGGTTGCTTTGGTGCTGGTAAGGTGGGAGATTTGTACAGGGTAAAAGGGATTCTGAATAAGGAAGGCTATCACTCCATTTTGCAACGCCATGCCATACCCAGTGGACAGCGCTTGATTGGAGCCAATTTCATCCTACAACAGGACAATGACCCAAAACACACCTCGAAATTGTGCAAGAACTATTTAGAGAAGAAGCAGGCAGCTGGTATTCTATCGGTAATGGAGTGGCCAGCGCAGTCACCAGATTTGAACCCCGTTGAGCTGTTGTGGGAGCAGCTTGACCGTATGGTACGCAAGAAGTGCCCATCCAACCAATCCAAATTGTGGGAGCTGCTTCTAGAAGCGTGGGGTGCAATTTCTCCAGATTACCTCAACAAATTAACAGCTAGAATGCCAAAGGTCTGCAATGCTGTAATTGCTGCAAATGGAGGATTCTTTGATGAAAGCAAAGTTTGATGTAAAAACAATCTTATTTCAAATAAAAATCATTATTTCTAACCTTGTCAATGTCTTGACTCTATTTTTTATTCATTTCACAACGTATGGTGGTGAATAAGTGTGACTTTTCATGGAAAACACAAAATTGTTTGGGTGACCCCAAACTTTTGAACGGTAGTGTATAAGACGTTCGTTTTACACTAATAACTGTCTTTAGGGAATATAAGGGGGGCTATGGAGTGAAGTGCAACATGGTTTTGTACATTTGAAAAAATGAGTCAAATTTGAAACACTACCCTGCAGTTGCTCAACAGGCAGAAAGATGTTTGAACCCTGCCCAGGCATTCTGAGGATAAGGATGTGCTATTCATATTTACCAAGCAATTCTGTAATTATATATGCCTGTGCCAACATTATATGGAGGCATGTTTTCTGACATCAAATTTAGTTTTGATAATTTTGTCAGCACAACACTGCTTTAAAAAAAAACATTCCACAATACTTATTATGCTGACAACTATCCAAATCAATCTTCACAAATTCAATGCAAAGGTTACAAGGGTTGCCAAATAGCAAAACAAAATCAGTAAAGACAGAAACCTGACTGTGATCCAAATCCTGTTATCCATCTCAGCTGATTTGAAGACAGATATTGAGGATGACACGAGATTTCTCAATGTCTAGATTTTGTAAAGCTTTTACCTCTCAATACTGATGTAGCCCGCTATCTTTTCAACAACTAAAATAAAATATCTTGCCTTTCATCTGTTCCCCACCATCGATTATGTTCTTTAGCAGAAGAAATAACATCTCAATGCTGTTTGAGAAACCCGTTATAGTGCGATTGTAAAAAAGAAGACCTACATAATTGCAGAGTTGACATTCTAAACAGTTTTTTTTATCATTTCATATTAAAGTAGTTATATGACCAGCAGCTGCATGATGAGAGCTCTCAAGGACTAGAGGCGGGCGGGCTGTTCTAGTGAATTAAGGCCTTTGCATTTCCACTAAGACTTCAAAAAGGCTAAGAAAATAACAATACCAACAGAAAGAGATTGGATTCTAAATAGAATAAAACTGAACAATCAGTTTATCCTTTCTGTTATCTCCTGAAGGTCTTGCTCTGTCTTACTCTCTCGGAGCCTTGGTATTGTATTTCAAAGACAATGAAGCTTCCATTTAAATGATTCTGCTTGTCTCTGTGTTTCTTCTACAATTATTGTCTCAATACAAGCATGTTTCAGCCTTTGTCTGTTTGTTTGTGTGACAAAGCAAAACAATTTGTTTGTCAAGTCACAGATGCAGCTTTTTCGACACAATGGCCTCTTCACTAATTCTTCATGGCTGGTTAAAGGTTATACAGTCCTTTAGCTGTTACTCAGAGTACACGTGTATGTGTGTGTAGTTGTATATTTGTGTGTAGTTGTGTATGTGTGTGTTTTTTTTAGGGGGGGCGGGGGGGTGTAATTGGCATGAATAAAAGCAGTTCCAGGACCTTCAGGGTCAGCCTCCCATTGAGAAGCTGTCAAGGTCTCATGCAGGGGGTTAAGTGCTGTGTCGGGCACTTGGTTTCTGTTTCTTGAATAGGGCAATTCTGACGTTATATATATGGCTGCAAAGGTCACTGTGTGAAGACATATGAAGACATGAGATTGCACACAATTTGGCACATACAGAAACACACATTGGACTGTACATGGAAATATGCACATAAATCTATGAAAGTAGAGTTCTGGTTTGCTAGCATACTTGCTCTGCTCTCAAGGCTTACAGTACTATGGCCTTGGTCTCAGTCTACATCTTTTTGAGTCACCGTACTTTTTCTGTGTTAACATAAAGCACAAAAAGACTGTGTATTATGAGTTTCTGGTAAATGAATCTAGTCAAGAAAAGCAAAACTGTGAAGGACTCGTTTGTGAAATATGTTTGTAACTTGCAGATTCCTATGAGGATATGCTAAATCACTCTTTATTTCGAGTTCTACAATAGATAAGGGGTTTTAGAGAAAATATATGTACAGTGCAATCTACTATATAATTAATGTATAACAACCATAAAATATCAGTTAGAGTTACTTATTAAATGAAATGGAAGAGATAAAATCAAAAGATATAAACAGATATTTGTAGCTGTCTGTAGCTATTTTCTTGGAAAGGTGGAATTTTTTCCTCAGAGAACAACACGGTGCTTCTATTTTACAGCATGCGGCATCAGACAATGCAAAATGGGAGCAGTCAGTACTGTCCTTGCCTTTGATCCCAACTCAGCCCTGTTTAAAAAGCCCATTTTGACAAAGCAACAACCCTTTCAGTTTAACGCGCCAAAATATGTTCTGCGTCCCTTTGTTCTGGTCCACAGGTGATAAGCATTAAAAGCACACTGCAACTGTAGAGGGTGACCTTACAGAGTGGGCACAATGTGTATTCATACATAAGTCTTCCCTTAGCAGGGGTGAATTTTTTACGTTGGTATTAGAACTGAATTTCATAGACAGGTCAATAAATATAGTGGGGCAAAAGTACGTTTTTGGCAGCCACCGGAAGTGCAAGTTGTCCCACTTAAATAGATGAGAGAGATCTGTAAATATTATCACAGGCACACTTCATTTTCAATTATGGCTAAGAGAAGTAAGCATAGGTGTCACATGATGTTTTTAAACCATGAAGTAGGAAGTCGGTAATTTCTCAAGAAAGGTTCCTCAAAATACTGAAAAGGTTTGAGTATAAATTACAAAACTGCTTCAGTTACATTCATATTGGAAGACAATTGGGGAAATTGATTGTTATGTTAAAAGAAAAAAAACCTTTACCCGCAATAAATAAATATATCAAATTTAATTCTTCTGTGAGAGATCATGCATATATACATCTCAAGCAATTTCTCTCGTAATGAAATTCAGATTGATTTTTGTCAAACCAAATTAGATCATTCAAACTAATTGGCTTATTTTAGTACTCCCCCCATGGAGCGAGACAGAAGGCTTTGGCTCTGAAACAAGGTCTCTAGGTCACATCTTGTTGGGCACAAGGCTGCGTTCCCTTTAACATTTCCAACTGTGAGTTCATGAACTTTTGAACTTGTCAAACAGAGCAGGAAATTGAAGCAATGAGAATGAAATTTAAGCCCCTAAATGGGATTTGTTAAGACTAGGAAATGATTTGTGCTGTTTATCTGTTGGCTATAGATGGTGTTGGCAAACAGAGAAATAGTCGCACCTAGAAACACACACACACACATAAATACACAAAAGAGGTTATATGGAAGCATGTGGTGACATGCTGTGGACAGGTTCACCGACATGTGTGGTCTAAAGTTAGCACAGTTCCAGAATGCTTTCAGTCCTTGCGTCCATCCATCTCTGAAAATGTGGTCCTCCTCCAGCTGTCTCCTTCATTTCATCCTCTGACCTGAGCTTGCTGTCAGGGCCCTCGCCCTCAGCACAGCATACCGCACGTTCAACACATGCCTCGTCTGGGTACAGCAGCAGCTCGTAAAATAAAACTACTATCAATCCTGATTAAAGAGAGTCCAATATTAATTAACTCTAACAGGGACCATATTTGTATCCTATATGGCATGTATGGCAAAAAATATCAATTATCTATCACGGTTTATGACAAATCCGGTGCTTTTCAAAAGCAGTAATAATCCTCAATCTGTTTTGGATTTTGTCATGTTAGAGCCTAAAACTATATTGCATAAAATTAGTTTTTTTATGTTTAAAAAATATAAAGAAATGTAATGTGAAGAGGAAAGGAAAGGATATTCAAATGTTTTACAAAAATGGAAGAGCATTCGACAGCTATAAACATACCAGGACATGACTTTTCAGTCAGTCACAGGTTGGCAAGGACAGCATTAACCAGAGAAGCGGACAAGAAACACATGGAAACTCTCGAGGAGCTGCAAAGATCCACATTTCAATTGGAAGAATCAGTTTACATGACAGTTACAAGTTATGCACTCCACAAATCTAGCCTTTTTGATAGAGTGGCAGGATTGTTGATAAGATATTGTTGTTACAAGCCAAGTGGCAAACAGAGCAATCATGTGGTACAAGGCCACTTGGTCAAAAGAAACAAGTTTAACTTTTTGCCCAATATTCTAGATGATTTATGAGGTGAAAAATGAACATCTTAAATACAGGGTTGACATAGTAAAACATGAAGGTGGAAGCATCATGTTATGGGCATATCTTTCTTCAGAATACCTGTTAAGAGTTAGTGTGATTAAGATCGAGGCTAAATACAGAACAATCCAAAAAGAGTGCTTTTTTGACTGTATAGAAGTTGGAAAGGGGCTAATTGTCAGTAGAAAAACAGCCATATCTTAACATATTCATATATAAGAACAATTACGTCAAAGTACCGACCTCAACCTAAAGGAGAATATGTGGCAGTACTTTAAAACGTGTGCTCATTGCAGTATTAAAGTTAAGATCATCCCTTCATCCACTACTCTATCCACACTGCCTGTCATCCATTTTGAGTCTGACTCATTCCACCTGCTGCTTTCTCTCCACACTCTGTCAGTGGCGTGTCAAAAGCTTAAACAGCCTAGTATTGATATCCCCATCATGGCACAGCAGGGCCCCTTCATCACAGGCACAGAGATGCCTGGGTGAGATGTCCCGGTTGAGGCATTAGTTAAGTTTGTGCACACTGTTTGTGAGAAGAGGTGGTCTATATTGGGTCAGCAGTGTCGACTCTGGAGAGTCAAGCGACTTGTCCCACAGGTGAAGGGGATCAATGCAAACCCAAATCACCATCTCACAGTTTAATCCATGCTCACATACTCACCTAGTTCCCTTTGAGTTTGATATATTACACAGTTGTTATCAGATTTTTATCCTTTTTCCATTTTTCGCTGAAATGCCAGCCTGTTTATTCAGAGAGATAAGAATGTGGTTCCCACAAATTCTACAAGAAAATAATGTATTTGGAAACATTTGGGTAAAGATAAAAGGAAAAAGTACTATGGGGTCCAAGAAAAACTTTGTATTTGTTTCAGGAAAAACAGAATCCAATAAGGGTGGAAGTGCAAAAATTATGTTTTCAAAAGAGGAAGAATTTCATAACAGCAATATACAGAGAAAGAAATCACATGTTGAGAATCATATCTAATTGACCATCTCTCCAGTTCAGCATCAGTATGCATGAGCCACACAGAGAGGAGTGTGTTTAATATCAGTATCTGGCTTCATGCTGTCTGACTAAAACAGTCTTGTGAGAAAAAGAGAGTGAAGGAGGCAGAGCAAAGATGCGTTAGTTAGGCTACAGAGAGTGAACTCTTACATCTCTTTTAAGCAAATGTGACAGATGAAAGTGGATCAAAGTAACACCAGAAACAATCAGGTGTTTTACAAAACGATGAGGCAAAAGCTGAGGCTGAAACTTGACGTGCTGGCTGATGTTACAGATGGGTTGTGTTTTTTTTAGATCCCGACACAAGCAAATGTAACCCCTCAACAAGGTCACAACTCAACAGCCACTACTTAATGTATTTTCTTCAATGAATATAGAAATATTACACAAACACCTGTGATTGTGTTAAATAAACAGGGGATAGGGCATTTTAGGCAAATTTAATAAAACAACAGAGGGAGTACTACTGGTAAAATTGGTCTGAATACTTCTGCACACAACACTGGGGTTCACCTTTTACCTCTATGAGTTGGACCCAAAGACTCGGAAAGCGGTCAGTCGGAGGGTTGGCACAGGGATCTAGACACCAAAGCAACCCCTCCCAAGTCCAGAAAATATCAGAGAAAGGGGACAGCTCTCTATCTAGCCAGGTCTCTTTCACATACACCAAATCCAGCTCCAGAGAAAAGAGAGAATCGTTGAGAATAAAAGTTTTGTTCTAAAATGATCTAGAGTCTATAAGAGAAGAGCAGAAAATCAAATCCTCTTTATCTGCTGAGGGGGTCCTTCTCAGTGGTAACAGGTTGCCGTGCTCAACGCAACAGTGGGCACGATAGGTTTATAGAGGAGGAGAAATTACTTGCCAATAGGTCTGGAATGGTGCCAATCCAGGATCGGCAGGTAGAATGCAATGTAGAGAAGGATAATGACTCCAGTAGGAATAAAAATTCCTTTCCAACATCCCCAAATTGGGCTTTATTCTCACCCACATATCAGCTTTTTTTATCTGTCTCTTGGCCGCTTTGTCTTTAACGCAGTAGCCAGTACACGACACAGGACAGCAGGTATGCCAGACATTAATGGTGATGGGGTGGATGGTTTACCATTGGATTTAAACTTTAACAGTAAATCTTGTGTATGAACAATATGTAAAAAATCTAGCAATCATAAATCAGGATTGCAGAAACTTGATCCTGGCAGACAAAATGAACTAAACAGTAAAAATGAAAAAGAGAACCACATCTGACAAGTGCCAGCCAAACACACCTGCGCCATCATGCCATGTCACTCCAGTGAAGAAACAATGAAAATCCATTAAATAAAATACCTGAATTGACTATAACCTTAAAAAGCAAATCAAGAAATTTACAGTCACACGCTAACACAGAGCAGAAAACAAACGCACCCTGAAGCAGGCTGCTACCATATCAGGAGAACTATAATTCTATTGGCTGGAACAGTTGCTAGGTGACGACACTTCTCCATCCGCAAGCGAGCACAAGGAGGTTCATGAGCACAGTTTTTATTTGCGCAGAGATACACTTCGCAAGTGAGGAGAAAATTTGTGAGCAAGAAGCTTAGAATTTGGGAGAGAACAGAGAATATCTGAGCAAGAGCAGAAGTTTTGAGCGCAAGCGTTACAGGTTTTGAGGGAGAAGAGAAACTATTTGAAAGAGAGCAGAAGTTTTGAACACAGGCATAACAGATTTTGAGGGAGAAGAGATAATATTTTAAACAGAGCATACGTTTTAAGTGCAAGCATAACAGGTTTTGATGGAGAAGAGAGAATAATCCTCTCAAATTGTAATAGTATTCTCTTGATAATTGGCAGAAAAAATCCCCCATAGTCTTGGCAGGAAAACCAACCGACAGCCAGTCCCAGTGAGCATCTTGACAGAAAACAGTCTGAAATGCAAACTCTTATGGGACACGGTATTATAGCAGGCATACACCCCTGACACTGGGCGTGCTGTTGCATAAAACATCAGACATTGAGCATTTTAAGTGCTTCTGTTGTAATCAGGCCAAAGCCATAACAACTCCCATAAAGGCCTGGCGGGAGTTGTCCAAGGTCCATTTGGGTGTCCGTAACAAAAAGCATCACTTGATCAATAGACGACCTCGTTAGGGCAATATGCAGTGGTGGGCAGAATCTACAGACACACGGGGGTGATGGGGGAAAGAATTGACACACAAACATGTGTGGATTAAGTGAGATTGTCCAAGTTTTCATCTGCTTAAATGGGTTTTAGGAGAAAACCAAGAAAACCAACATACTTGGATCATTCTGCAATCAATAATCAAGTGTGTTGCACTTAAAAGGAAAATAAAAAGTAAAAAAACAACCCTAATTAGGCTTGTGTGCAACTGTGTGTGTAAGACTTTGAATGTGTGTCTGTGATCTCCAGCCACTAAAAGCTCTTTAGGGGCACCTTTGGGAGCCATTCTTCATGACTTATCAACTAAGCAGACAGACACAAGTATGCGTTTACATACACAGACAGACAAAAACACTTACATGCACTTTTCCACACAAAGTGGATCCTTAATGAAGCCTTGTCAGTTTGAAGCAAACAAAGGTTGGAAAGAAAGAGGAGCAGCTGAATGGACAGTCTAAAAAAGGAATACTTAAGAGTGGAGGAGAAGAGGGGAATAAAAGGAAAGAGGTGGAGGGGGAACAGAGGTCCTCCCAGAGCTGTTTGGCCTTGAGATCGATGGCTTATCACTGTCACCTAATCTGTCCATCTCTCGAACCCACCCAGCCACCCATCTCTCTCCTACTCCCCTCCACCCCCTCACCCGCTCCCTGTCGTTACTCCACTGCAGAAAGGTAGGGAGAAAATGAAGGGCAGACACAGATATAGGTAGACAGAATGATGGAGTGTGCAACTCTCATGAATAGAATTAGAGAGTAGAAAGAAGGAGAGGAAGTCAGTGCGGAGATGGAGTTGGAAACAAAGGCGAATAAAGACCAATAGGAAGGGAAGTCGAATGACAGTAAGTAGTAAGTGACAAAGAAGCAGCGAGAGAGAGAGAGAGAGAGAGAGACAGAGAGAGAGAGAGAGAGAGAGAAAGGAGGAAGATGAGAAGCTGTGCTGCAGCTTACTGACAAGTCTACTGTAAATCTTTTCAGGAGCACGGAAGCACACTATGTGAAAAAAAAAACACTATATGAACAAAAAAAAGGGATTCTCATGTCTCACCTTTTAAGCCTTCAAACAGAAGTGTTCATGAGAATCTGTTTCACTTGCATATGCATTTATTGGCATCACAGCTTTCTGATGACACTCAAACTCTGACTAAATAATAAAAAACGTGACAACCAGAATCCAACAAATTGATCTGTCCGACCAGATGTAAACTCAAGAATACTTTCTTTTTGTGATCTTTGAGTGCACCACACCCAAGAACCATTAGGTTATTGTTACTGAGGGATGAAGACTTAAAGCTAGTTTCAGTATCAGGGCCCTTCCACATGTTTGGCCGTGCCACAAAACCGCCAGAGAAAATGAAAAAAATTTTCTGTTCAAATGGCACGGATTTCGGCCCGTACTGCAATCTAGCGTTTTACATGAGGAACTACACCCAAACATCAGGTGGCGGTATACAAATAATTCTGTAGCTTTCCAACAAACAAGGGAGTGAGAAGTACCGACATCATAAAACTAGCGACAGCCTAGAATGTAAACAGGGTAAGTGTTGTAGTAAACCGGCCGTTTTGTAACCTGGTGTGTTGCTGTGGGATGCTTGAATCGCGTTGTTTTGGTCTTTTTATGGTCACGAGGTGATTCTGTAATTTCGGTCGGTGGTGTCGTATTTCCGCATGGAGAGCATCTATTGTCTCTGAGTACGGCCAGAGTACGGCTTGTGTTCACATGATCCGTATCCACTCGTACCTGGACTCTGATACTACCTCCAAGGCAGGTCTCTCTGGCCGTATCCTGGCATGGTCCAGGCTGTTTTTACATGGTACGAAATAAGTGGATTTTGACCAAATACGGTACACAAGTACAGACTCCAGTACCATGTGAAAACGCCCTCAGTGAGGTATCGAAAGTTAATTTAGAGAAAGCAGAGAAGTAAGAAGGATTTTTTTTTTAAAGCGTTGTAGGATATGGCAAGACATTTTTGCAGTTCATTTATCGCCCATCCACACTGAGCCGCGTATCGCTGTATACGTATACATTTTTCATCGTATTGCCATTTCGTCCACACAGATCCGGCGTTTTCGGAGACTGAAACCGCTATTTTTTGAAACCGGGTCCCAAGGGGGATAAATCTGAAAATGCCGCCCTTGCGTTTTCTTGTGTACGGCCAATCCGTGCATTTTGTGTTGACGTGTCCCCGTGTCGGCTGCGTCACACATAACAGCAACAACGATAATGGCGGAATACATGATTGTGTTCGTGCTGCAGAAGCTACTAAGCCTTCTAGCTTTATTACAGCAAAATCTATTGCTTCTATACAACTGTGGTGAGCAACAAGTGATAATGGACAACACCATACGCAAGGTTATGTGTATGCTCAAAGTCTTCTTCTCTGTGTATAGGGTTTTCTTTTTTTTCTTTTTTTTTTTTTTTTTTTTGTATAGGGTTTTCAGTTAAGTTTTCAGTTGGTTTCAGTGGTTTCATGTGTACGCAAATATTTCTCGAGACGACGACGTGTTTACGGATTATTTTTTTTAGAATGAGGGAAAAAAATGATTGGATAGGGAACGCACCGGCTTCGTGTGGACGTGGCCTTAGATTGCAGGAGATAAAATAACAAGGAAGTTGAACACAGAAAAAGGATCCCTGTTTTGTCTTACTCAGCTTTCAACCTCTTTCTTTCAAGGGGGATGTGGAGATGTTGGTAGCTTTATGGAAATCCCAGAGTAAAGCTAAGGATTCACATTCTCTAAGGAATTCCCACTGAGACTGCTGTTTTAGTGATTTTGGCCACACTAACTGCTAATATAAGTGCTAAACAGTTCAAAATGTGGAATATATATTCATATTGCTATTGCTTTAAAAAAATACAGTAAAATGTTGTTTTGTAGCAACTGGTCTCTCTTAATCACAGTGTGATGTCATACCCTAAAATAGATATGATTACTTTGCACTGACAGCTGGAAAGCCATAAATATTCTGTTCTTACATCATCTTAGTTGTTGTAATGAAAAATCTAAATCTACATAGACACATAAAAGAAAAATAAATCAATGCGTGGAAATCGGAAGTAAAAATTAGATCAGTCTATAGCTACACAAAACAAGGATAGGAACAATAACACCACAATGGGGCAGACGGGTGCATTTAAAACATGCCAAATACAACAATCATTGTCGAAGTTGTTGTGGATTTGGCTAAACAGCAGGAAAAAGTTTGAAGAACAGTAAATACAGGAAACTATGTACGTTTTGCAAAGGATATTTAGAGGGGGACTCGTCTTTATTAACAGATAAAGCACCCTATACTGACAAAGAGGCTGAAAATTGTGGTAGTGGAAAGTTTCTGTTTTGTGTTTGTAGATTGTTATAATAGTTTAAAGCAGACTTTAGTTAGATCCACACACATCATGGAATGAGCACAACAAAATGTGGAAAATATTACCCTAAGAGAGAATTGGAAAACCTCAAGCTACCATCTGATGCTGATTAAGCATTGTATTTAGCTTTTTTTTCACGTGAATAATGAACAGGATGCATAGCCTGCATGCCTACTGCCTATACATTTAAGTGAAAATTGAAGACCGATTTAAATGCCAAAACATCTTGTTTTGAAAGTTTTTAATATTTGTCTGTCCTTTTATGATGGATCTCTAAAGTCGCAGTGAGGAACATATACTTCATCCAGCAACATACACAAATATTTGTACATCTGGTAAAAAAATGTAAAAAGAAGAGGGTCATCAACCAGTCGTTTGGGGGCCATTTCTGCTTTTTTGTAAAGCTTTTAGCAGCGACATGAATTGCAGCATGTTCCAACTTTTCTTTAAGCACTTTGACATGAGAAAATATAACAATAGAACAAAAAATTTCTAAATGCAGCAGGTCCCATATCAGACAATTGGTGATAGGATTAAACAGAGTATATCTGCTTTACTCTGTTAATACTTCCTGTGATTTGCTCAAAGTCTTGCTATTTTTTTTCCAGCATGAATGAGCCACAAAATGTCTGGACAACAGAGAAAATATGTTTTCTTTTGCAATATAATTGTACACCTTTGTCTTCCGGTCTAAATTGTATGGCTCCAATTTTCAAACCTAAAGGACATCAATTTTAGGTAGTTTTTAATCTTAATATCACTTAGTAGAAATTCTGATACTAAAGGCTGTTGCTCTCAGCGTAACCTGGCAATTCTTAGTATGCTGCTTCCCAAACAAAATAGATAAATGTGTGATTTTATACCTATAAACTGCATCTGATATTTTATTATTCTGCTTTTGTGCTGTAGATCACAGGGTCAAATGTAAATAAAAGCCTATTTAATAATTTAAAGGTTTTGTTTGAAAATAGTCTCTGAGATGCTGCTCACATTTTGTCTTTAAGATGCAGCTGAAAAGTTGTTGGGTTTTTTTAGGTGTTTTTGGGCCAGAGAGGCGGGGGAAGACCTGCAGCACAGGTCACCTCGGACGGGACTCGACTGGGGACAGCCATGTCGAGGCCTGAGGCCTCTGCACATGGGGTGCCCGCTCTAACCACTACGACACGCAACACCTCTGAAAGGTTTTTTACACAGTATCTTTCTGATTGAAGCTGACTGAAAGAGATGCAAGTCTTAATAATCTGATTCAAACTCTACCAATTTTAGCTCTGTCTTCTATGGATGTAACAATCTGACTAAAGGTATCACAGTTAGAAATAACAGCCTCCTTTTCTGAAACTTGACTGTTGTGAACCAGGTAAGTTGGATCACAGGGGGGTGGCAGCAAGTATCTATTATTTATTCTTTGTCACACAGTTTAAGAAATAAAACAATTCAACAGAGACTGTAAATTTTTCTCACTTCCAAGGTTTTATTTAATTTCTTTGGGTCAAGAAGGGAGAGAGAAAGCATTTCGTCCTCCTGCCCCACTTTTTAAATCAGTGGAGCACTTAGTACATTTTTTGGGCCCATATGTCTATTTATAAACTGAATATACCCCCAAATATTCAGTGCTGATTCTATACTGTGGAGCTTCTTTGTAAGTGAAAAAATATGTGAGACAGGAAGGGAAGAGGTGAGAGGTACCCTGCTGTAACTACCTAAAGGTCGGTTTGAAACAATAGGGAACAGATGATAGTGTGAGTGAAATAATAAAAGACATTAAGGATGGTGTGAAAATTTCCTCTTTAGCAGCAGCAGGGGCACCACTTAGGGCTGCAATTAACCTGAGTACTTAACCCCCATCAGGGGATCCCAACAGAGAGATGGAGGTACAGAGAGAGAGAGAGTGAGAGAGACCGTTAAAAACTGTGGTTGCGAAACGAGGGAATGAAGAAGAAAAAAAAGTATCCCAGTTCTTTCTGACAACAGAGAATAAATTAACCAAAGGACAAATTTCATTACTCGTCTTCTCAAATGCCAAACAGAGGGATCAAAATTGACTTCCTGAACTGCAGTAAGTCTAATTTGTACAACTGAGGACACTAAGAACAGTAGTAACTATATTGTAGCAAGTGCTATTTACTAATTATGATCACAGTGAATCTACAAGGACAGATATTTGTTTATTTTTATTTTATAAAACTGTGAATACGATTTTAAAACTCACCCACGATCGCTTTATTCTCTCCTTTTCTTTGGAAACCCTGACTTTCTAGACACCCTGGCAACCAATGTCAAACTGAGAGTTTGTTCATTTTTTTATTTTAATGATCCTCTTTTAAAGCCTCAAATAGAAGATTTCTTTGAGGTTGCATAATGAACAGCTAAAATATAGCTCTAATAATAAAAACAGAAGTGTGCTCCCTAATTTTCTTCTATATATTCAGTTTTTCTCTTATTGTTGAACCTTTAATAACACAACTAATTATCACAAGTAAAGCTTAAAGGTCTGCCAAATGAGAGTCCAATAAGATTGAAGAGTAAAATTATCAATTAGTTGAATGTGATGTTATCAGGAGATTTGATTTGAAAGAACGGGGAACATTAAAGATTTAACCTTGTAACTCTGCCTTTTTTTAAAGTGCAAATCAGGCAGAATATGCATTTCGATTTCATACTCTCAGTTTCTCACTGCAGTTAATATTAGACTGATTCATCATAGTAATACCACTCTCATAATGCAGAGACAAATGTGCATGCATGCAGCAGTGAATATAAATATAGTCTATCCCGATAACAAAATTCTTCTTCACCTGCGTAAGTGCCTGTAAGATGTCGTTGTAATGAGACAGATATGCTTCTGTTTAATTGCCTTCCAATGCACCTGACCTCATCTGGGACAACCCAGTCATTAACAAACACGCCTGGCATTTTCATCAGTGGTCTTGTATTGTCAGCAGCAGAATTTACTGCAGTACAAATCAGCCAGCATCAAGATAGAGAAACTTATGCTAGGTAAAGTTAAAGGTCTTCTAACAAGGACATCAGTTTTACTTCCATTTTAACATGGCTGCAAACTGAGTAAGTTTACAACTACCCCTATGTAGGTAGTTTATGTAAAAAACAGAGATACGACAACATACTTGGTTAAGAGGAATAGATAGATTGTATCGTAAATTAAAAGTCTGGCAGTTTTTTGATCAGTGACTGCACCATATCAAGAGCTATCTGGAGTTGATACTCTGGTAGGAACACTCTTCTTAGCTATGTTCATTATAAATAGGATACATTTAATATGAGAGGATGAAGAGATGAATAAAACATTTTGAAACATATACTATTTTCTACAAACAATTAAAAATATGTATTCAAGAAATGTTTAGTGCTAATCAAAGAAGTTAAAGTTGACTCTACTGTCTTTGTTTCTGAAATATTAGTTAAACTGTTTTTAACCACATAACTGTGTAACATCTAATGCTCTCACACAGTTTGACAGTACCTTAGTCAAATAACTAATGGTAAATCATGACAAAAAGAGTGTGTAATTGGTGGCTGGTTTTTGAGAAATGATTGTGATCATAAATTCTATCCATAATGTACTTCAGTTTATTGAGAGAATATAATGAAGTATTTTAAGTTTGTACTTACAATTTTTTAGACAAATCATAACTGGCAAAAGCTGGGATATGTTTCACACAAAACAGATAAAGAAAAACCAACAATGATTCATATTTTTTCTGATATTCAGTGAGGGTAGATCTCGTGTTTTTGTCATTTGAATAATTTATCTTTTGGAGACAATAAGGGCATGAAAATCCCATAATTGTCTTGGTGAAAAATTACTTTTTCGGCTTTGTCAGTGAATTTCTTTTCTTCTCTTCCTAATAGAAATTTGACAAAACAGCACATTGTTGCTGCCATAAAACTATACTGAATTCATGGGGTTGAACTGAATCAAAACAAGTGTGAACATGGTTGTGTTGATTACTTCCAAGTAGTTTTTTCACCACTAAAAATAAGTATTTGGAAACCATAACTGATTGGGAGCCTCAGGAAAGGTCTGACCAAGAGCTGGGGCAATTTCTAGCCTGGAATGATTTTACCATGTAATGGGTTAAAGGGTAAATTGAGAGAGCTCATCTCTGTGATGTATTACCAAATACCATCTGGCAGGGGGACCACGGCTAAATGTTGACAGTAATGACAATTTAGATCATCGACCTTATTAAATAAAGAGCTCATTTGTGCAGACATATGGCCGATCGGCTTATTGCCTGGCACTTTATCACGGACACAAACACAGTCATGTCATGTGTTTGTGTACACAAAAAGCCCGAGAAGAAGTGGGCAGGTGGGTGTGTTAACACAAAACACCAACACTCCCACTTCCAAAGATCTAAAATAAGGGTTTTCACGTTTTGTCCGATGAGTATTTATCATTCCAGAAAATATAAAATTAATTTTTTTCCTCAAACTTCATCTCACCTAAAAACAAAAAAATAAATAATTAAAAAGTCTGATATTTATAAAACATCCCAGGCTGATTTAAAAGAAGAAAATAGCCCCCAACCAACATTTGCTATATGGAAAAGCACATTTTTTGTTTGTTTGTTTTCTAAACAAATGTAAGGATTATGTGATCAAAGTTATATATAAATGTTAAAATCCTTATGATAATTCAATATTTAATTATTTTGAGCAGTACAGAGTTTGATAAAGAAACTGAATGTAAGAACACCAAAAAAAGGAAAAATCTTCATTGTTTCTGTAGGTTTTTTTTGACTTATTGAGGACATTTTTTTGTTTTTGACTCAAGACGGAAGTACATATACATATATATAAACATATATATATATTCATTTTTACCTTTTACAAATAACAGTAGCATGATGTGGTTAAACTGGCATTTAAAGGATTAAGATTCTATGATTTGTTTTATGTTTTGTAGACTGACCTCATTATTGTTTAAGAGACTTATGCTGAAAAAGTAGGCAAAATACTGTTCTTTCTGTTCTTTGTGCTTATTTGGAAGTGAGCATTTGTCCTAGAGACTTACAAGGTTAGGGGGAAAAATTATTTCTGAAATATAAGACTATAACATTCAAGGCTTTCATATTAAAACACAAGATCTCATGTATCAAGCTTAATATTGTCTTCAAGTCTTCATCTATTTCTCTATGAGGTTAGAGTAGGAATAGTAAAAGAAGGGAGTAGTTTTATTACTCAGACATGCATGCATTAGGATTTCTTACACTGTGAAAAACGCAAGACAATGTGGAAACAAGAAAAGGATTTGTAATTTCTAATGTTGGGGGGAAAAGCCCCTTAGACAGCTGACCATCTTTACTGGATTCCACATAAACACCCCAACTGTTTGTGAGAGCTAGAGCCTGACTGTCTGTCTTCCACATGCCTGTTTTGTGGGTTGTGTGCAGGTGTTGATCTCTGTAACATTCCCATGATGCAGCTTCCATTTTCCACACTTGTAACTGGCACTGGGACCAGACTGAACACACACAACTGCACACATGCTGAACACAGAGGTGGGCAAAGGAACATGTGGGTGGTGGGAAAGGAGAACAGAGAAGGGCGGAGAGAAATGTCCTTTGTGTGATTTCCCAACACAACCGTCAACATCATTCATCTAATGTTGCGCCTTTCTGCTGTTCTATCAATCCTTTGCTTCTGCTTAACCTTCATCAGCCTCTGGGAACGCAATGTGATCATCTATTCGCTTCTTTTGTCCATGACCGGAAGCAAGTAAATAAAAAATAGGATTCAAAAGGAGCTTTATACACTCATTTACTTTGGATCCGGCTGGAAACACTGAAAATGTGTTCCACAGAAACACTTCCGCTATTTCAGCTGAAGGTGTAGTACCCAAATAACTGCTGTAAACAGTTACACTGAACTCATATTGGTTTGAAATACATTAATGTTTACCAACATTTATTAGCAAACTTTGTACCACAGTAGTATACACTCACCAGTCTTTTTATTAGGTAAACCTTGTTAATATTGTGTTGGACATAACTTTTCCTTTAGGACTTCCTCGTTTCTCTGTTGCATAGATTTAACATGGTGTTCTACAGTAATGCTCCTTTGTTATGATTGGTATACTCTCCTTATTCACACATCAGACAGTTTGCTACTAGAACTGCTCTTAATACATTGTTAACCTCTTGCATTTCTAAAAGTAGTTAGCACTACAACAAAGAGCAAATCTCATTAATTGATCAATTCGCAATTAGAATGTCTTCTAATCTAAGGTAATGTACATCTTTGACTTTCAAGACTAATCAAACACAGTGAGTTTCACTGCCAAGTGAGTTTTGCCCCAAATACGTCCAAAGGGAGGAGCCTGGGAGGCATCCTGGGCCACTTCAGCTGACTCCTTTCAATCCAGAGGAGCACTGGCTATACTCTGAACTCCCATCAGATGATGGAACTGCTTCTAAAGCAGAGAAGTTCCACTTTGTCACAAGGCTAAATAAATACTACCCAATTACATTTTTCAACATAAATTCTGTTCATTTGAATTAAAGTAATAACTTTGTTTTCATAAAATGGATAGCCAGTCCAAACCTTGTAATAAAATTAATCTGAGAGCGAGTGGTTAATTTCTTTTGGCAAATTGTGTCTGGCTTCATTCTTTCAAATTAACTTACAAATACCTTTGGCCACCCCACCCAATTATAAGACCTTCTTTAATACAAGTCTAATTAATATCATAAGGCTGCAACAAAAGCTCAATTTAGGTGGATTCCTTTTGCAACAAGTTTACTGAGTCCAAAGATACTGATATAAACTGAAGAACTAAATTCATTTCTGTGGCATACCCAAGCATCCCCGGTTTGTTTACATTCAGAAAAAAAAAAGATTGTTCAAAAATGAATAGTTTAATACATTTTGCACCCTTTTTTTCGCCAGTGATGGTAATAACTGTCGATGTATTTTTTTTTTCAAAAGCAGTGTGGATTTTTCTAGGCCACTCTTATTTTCCTTTTCTGCACTTAGTCCTAATTTACTTAAATAATACATGTTTTCTGTTCATCCTTTCTTTCCTCTCATCTTTTCTCCCTCTTCTTTCAACACTCCGGTATAGTTTAGATAGAACCAGAGATGGGGATTAGTTTGAGCTCTCTCCCATGTTTGCCTTTGGCACAGCGGACAAAAGAACCGGGGCCACTTCTGCCGCTCCAGCGTCTCCATTCACCTGTCTGTGTAAGGAAAGCACCCGGCCAAGGACACACACAGACATAAGCATACACACTCACCTGCATAATGACGGTGTCACCAAGCCCCAGTTCTGGACTGAATCAGCATAATCTCTTCACACTCCATTAATCAAGAAAAGGCAGGGTGTAGTCTCACTCAAAGAAGCAGAGCGACACGGATCCTCGCCCTGTGTGGTCGGCACATTTTTTGATCTGAGCCAGGCTGATATTACAGGTCTGGTGACATGACTGCTTTTCTCATACCACACATGTGTATGCACGTCTGTGGGTAAAAAGTCATTTGAGCTCAAAAGAAACGAGTCAAGGAACTGAAAATACATCAGAGTATAGTCATTCCACTGTGTGTATTAATGCATATTAGGAAAGGGGTCATCAATATAAGCGTTTTTACCAATATCAGATATACCGATATAATCTAAATATTAATGTCTGATACCAATATAAACTGATAACGCTGCTAGACATCTACCTAAACATTCAAAGTTGGCTCAGAAAAACAAAAGCCGCCATATATATTGCAAATTATGTCAAATAAACAAAAATATCTCAAAAACACAGATATCCTGTATCTGTTTATTTTAGAAATGTACATCCATTTCTAAATAACTCTTTATAAGTTCTAGAAGTACTTTTCCTTTTTATTGCTGTGCTTCCTTCATTCCTCAGACATATACATGAAAAACTCACCCTTTGATTCCGATCAATCAAATTATAACAACAAAATATCAGTACCCTACTTCTACTTTGTGCTGGAGCATTTTTTTCCAAATTCAGTGATACAACTCACATCCTAAATGTCTAAGCCTTGTCAAGTTATCCATCAACCTTTTACGTCTAGCAAGGCAATGCGTCAGGAGCGAATTGGTCAGAAAACCGGTGCAAGCAGTAATCTGGAGCTCCTATTGTTGTGATTGATTACTTATCATTGCATCAAGCTGCCGGATCGCGCTGATACTGTGCCTGGTGGGCAGTGAGTCAGCATGGATAGCCATATACAACTGGACAAAGAACACAAAACCACACACATACGCATGCACATACACACACACACACCCAAACAAACAAAGAATCCTTATATGTTTAAATGAATCAAACAGCAGAGGGGAAAGAACATATTGAAGAATAGAGAAAAAAGAAAAAGACTAGAAAAAGAAAAAAGGCAAGAGTTTAGGACAAATATGGGCTGATGGTTTTATGGGTCTCCAAGTCATAGAGACCTTGTATTTCTTTCTGTGACGTGTGTTTGTGTGCATGTGTTGCTGTTGTTTTTCTTGCACCCACCTATCAGTCAGGGCCTGAAGGCATTGAGCAGAGCAGTGTGGGTAGGAGAGGTGTCAGCTAATCTGCTGTGATTGATGTGAGAGTCCAGAACTGAAGAAACTTTACTGTACTTCACAAGTCTTTGAAAACTGCACACAAACAGAGAACGGCCTGTGCAAACTCACAGACACAACACCACAAGGAAATAGTCGTTTCTGTGGAATCACAGCAATCATGGTAAGGTGATAAGAAAACAAACAAGCTGCCTAAATCTCCAGTGCTCTGAGGCCAAGCATCCGAAAGCTGTGGCTTCAGCGAGAAGTGATTTTCATTTCACCTAATTGTGCATGAAAAATGGACAACAAAATAAACTGTGGCTGTTATTATGACCTTATGCGTGTCCAGAATGTGCTTGTGTTCGCAAAGCGTGAACAAGACAGAGAGCTTGTTCATGTGTACACTGCGAGTAATGGTATATGTAAACTGAAGATATTTGTTTTGATGTTTAATTGACAAAATAACAGTTTACTTTCAAACAGCGACCAGATGTGGAGAGACAGGAATATAATCAGAACAAGCATTGAGAGAGAGTATGGAGAAGAGAGCAAAAAGTAAATAAGTAATAATAAAATGCTTTTATCCTTTCATAAATGTTTTTATAACAATAAAAGCTATTATATCCCTTTATTTTTTCCTTTCATTTAATTTTCTTGTAAAATTCAGGTCTCAAAAGATTTTGTTCATAAACATAGACTGCAATTTTACACCAATTTCTGCTCACATACCATCTGTGAGACAAGTAAACACCTATGTCCACAGCAAACTTTTTTTCACAATGTTTTTTAAGATTTGAAAACAGTTTTTGCTTTTTTTAATTGTAGATTATAATACAATAATGGATGCATAAGCTATAATAAAATGGATGGGTTTAAAGTACAGCAAAATAAAATAATATGTATACACTGCCATGCCAAAATAATATTCTATCATGTTTTATACAGAAACGTATTTGATATTTTATGTGACACAAAACACACAATGGTGTCTAATTTGTAAGCAGACGAAAAACAAAATACATGAAAACTTGAAAAGTAAAACTTTGCAATGCATTTGTACTCAGTGCTCCCTGCTACCCCAAAATGTATTTAGTGCTAATAAGTAAAGGATGTTGAATATTGTCATATCTGACCAGAGTAGGACTTTTCATTCAATAAGGATGTGACTACAGAAAAGTTGGCTGCAATTATTTTTTCAGGGATATCAGAGTAAAGGGGGATTAACGCAAATGCAGCACACAGCTTCCAATCTGTAACACGTCCCTTTTCCTTTCAATCATGTTGGTGGGCAAGAAGCTTTATCGCATAAAATTTTAATAAAATGACGTGGAATTTGTTCAAGGGGTATAACAACCATTGGAAAGCACTATGTATGTGCAGTTTAGAGAAAAATCCAGTGATGGAGATAAATGCTAATTTGAGGTGAAATCTATTTGATTCTTTCAGCTGAGAGGCTTGTTTGGTTTTATTTTTTCCATCATTGCATTTTTTAACAGTTTGGTGCTGACTTCCTACTTTTTTCTAAAATATGAAAAACAAAAACATGAAAAAGTTAAAGTAAAGCATGAGCTTTATCAAATGTGTCTCTTACTAATAGTCTTTTTTTTCGTAAATTAACTTTTCAAAGAAATTGTCGCCTTTTTTCGAGGGACTGAATCAAAAAGTAGAATTGTGTTGAATTATTGTAATAAAACCAAGAAGATGTAATCACAAAATATCAAGTGCACTGCATGCACAGTTGTGTCATTACTGAAGCAGTTTGTATATGTCAGTAATTTTGGGTTTTGTTTTTCAGGGAACACAATTTACAGTAACTATAAGCATTATCAAGCCAAAAGAAAAAACACTTAAGCAAATATTGAACAAAGTAATTTCAATTCTGCTGCATGCATGCTGCCCCTATTCTGCACATTGTTCACAAAAATAACTATTGTTGTATGGGTAGAAATGAATACAAGAAGAAGAACCTATTAAACCTAGTAAGAGTTATGTACACTTGTGTCTACTTTCTCTTAAATGCCACTCCATCAGTTAGCCTACCTACAGCATAGGGGGGAGAGAAAAAAAAAGGGAGAGAGAAGGAAAGAGGGCGCTTTCACATGGTACGGGAGTCCGTACTCGGGTACGGTATTTGGTCAAAATCCACTTATTTCGTACCATGTGAACACAGACTGTACCGTGCCAGAATACGGCCAGAGAGACCTGCCTTGGAGGTAGTATCCGAGTCCAGGTACGAGCGGCCACGTATCATGTGAACCCGTACTCTGGCCGTACTCAAGACAATAGACGCGCTCCATGCGGAAAGGACGACACCGCCGGCCGAAATTACAGAATCACCTCGCGACCATACAAATACCAAAACAACGCGATTCAAGAATCCCACAGCAACACAGCAGGTTACAAAACGGCGGGTTTACTACAACACTCACCCTGTAGATGGCTTCAGGTAGCAGCTGACCAGTAGACCAGTTTGTTTACATTCTAGGCTGTCGCTCGTTTTATGACGTCGGTACTTCTCACTCCCTTGTTTGTTGGAGAACTAAGACTTATTTGTATACCGCCACCTGCTGTTTATTTGTAGTAAAAGACTGGATCGCAATATGGGCAGAGATCCGTGCCATATGAACAGAAGAAATTTGCATTTTCTCTGGCCGTTTTCTGGTACGGCCACACATGTGAAAACGGCCAGAGAAAACGGCGAGGGGTGCTGAACATTATGCAGGAATGCTTTTGTTCACAATCAGACCAAATCCAAATTCCCACTGCTGTTTAGAAATAAAGTTTTTAGGAACACAAGGGACAGATGCATGTACGGACATACTATTAGCACGCGCTCTTTCTTTTTTTCTGCATGGCTATTAAAACATAGAACATGCATCCAAATAAATACAAGAATTGTGCACTCTTAAAGTGCCTTCTTCAAAGGTCTCCAGAGAGAATGATCCAGGGTTAGGATTAGAACTGGAATCGAAAGGCAAGCCCATTGAGAATCTGGAGAGGCTGTATCCCTCTGGAAACTTTGAACAACTTGTTTGGTTGTGGCAGGCTGGAATTTCTTATGAGTTTCTGTTTATTTAATCTGGGAGACATCCAAGTTGTTGAAGCTTATTTAGCTAAATTCAGTTACTTTAGCTGAGGTTTGGAATAATCTAGCTGGAGAGTGGAAAAGTACCCAGTCAGACTGAATGGTTACTGGTACCAGTACACAACAGTCCAAAGTCACGCTTCCACTGAAGGAAGCTTTTCCAGGAACCAGGTAGGTTTTCTACACCCCATTGATGAAAATGTGAAGTCATCACTACAGAAAGCAGGGCCAAATCAGATTGAAAGGGTAAAATGTGTCCTAGTAAGCAGGTAGTGATGTTTAGATGTACCCTGAATTGTAGGTGGAGTTTTGTAATAGGAGGATGTATTCATTTCATATAGCATTTTTCTGCTGAATTTTTCCTGTTTAAACTGCTGTACAGGTCAACTTTTCTGTTATATTTAGATTATATAACAGGGAAACTCATTCCAGTGGAATAATTAAATCAGCAAATCATAGGGCAAATATTAATAAAATTAGTTAAATGAAGCACAGACATTTAATGTCTGTGGAAGCAGAAAGAAGACTTCTCAAAACCATTTTTAGGGCTTACAACTGGTATTGTTACAATAATTAATAGTGCTTATGAGCTGGTTAAAAATTAAATCCCTAACAATAGCTGACTTGTGAATAATAAGAAGATTTGGAGTATTTAAAATAATAATTTTTGGTGCCCTAAATTGCAGTTTTCCTGTAGATGACAGGCCAAATCGTAGAAAAATATCTTTATTTTTTTAGATACCACGCTACATGTGGATAGTGCATTAGTCAGAATACACTTAATATCTTGAAAATTGTGTTATAAATATGATAAATTGCAAATTGTTCTTATTTTGCAAAAAAAAAATTATCTAAAAAGCCAGTAAGCCAAAAGAGTCTTGCTTTCATTCCCCTTTATCAGTATATTACTCATCAACTAGTATTCAAAGACAAAAACAAAGAGTGCTACACAATCACTTGAAATGGGCTAAATGAAAAGTTTTATGATCAGTAACTTAATTCCATGGTCCCCATGTTTAAATTTCAAATTAAGCTATAATCAAAGGTCTACAACCTGATTGGTTCTTGTTGGTTTCCTGCCTGCTCTCTACTAGCATTCTTTCCTGGTGCAACAAAAGTAATTACCAGAGACCTCTACCTCGCCCTGGGGAAAGAGAGGAGAACATATGCTATTATACACACACACGCATACACACACTCAGACGTACACACACACACTCAGAGTTTTACCCACCTACATGTTCACCATCTCCAACTCTCTGGCCAGTGAATGACAGCTGAGCTAATTAGAATCTGATTTACCCATTTAATGAAAAAAGGAATAATTAGATAGCTAGATAGCAGCCAAGAGACATTTATTCTGTATGTGTTTAGAATCCCAGAGCATGGAGAGTGTGTATGTGACTTTGGGCGTGTATATGTGTATGTCACCAGGGGAGGATGTGATTTTGAAATGAGATGCCTGACTGCACCGCCCATCCAACCGATTTCTAAATGAAATTATAGTTCATTAGATACACATATGTGGAGTATTAAGCTTGCTTCTGTATAAAACAGAAGACATATCATCTCTGTATTTTTCTCTTCTCATATCCTAATGACTCTCTCTTCAAAACTAGTATGCATGTGTATATTAGATTATCATTGGCAACAAACTAATTCAGTTTAGGCCCAGGGAATTAATTTATTCTTCCTATAGTTTTGTGAAGAAGCTCTTTGCAGATCTAAAAATTATTGCCTCATAAATTAAAAACTTGTTTTCAGATGCCATCTATGTGTGAGGTCTTTGTCGTATTGGCAGCAGGGATGGCCTATTCATGAGAATCAGATAATGAATTACTTTTTTTGCAGGGAAAACAGATGGAGAGGCATAACTGGTGGCATATGATGCATCACATATAACACAACTTTACAATAAAATAAAAATACTGGCCAAATTTAGGATTAACTTTCCAGTATTGACGTAAAAATCCAGCCATGTTTAAATAAGAGGGCAAGCAAACAATGCATGAGGAAATCCAAAATTAAATGTCACCCCAAATAAACAGGAATGTCCAAACCATTCTTAATTTATATGACTTGCATCAAAGACCATGATAAAGCTCATATCCTGATCCTTACCGATATTGTACAATATGTCATTTTTTGTTTTCTCCACTCCCTTAGGACCACATGCCTATTTTCTTGTACACCACTTGCAAAACTATTTTACACCACACACTTTTCTGTGTAACAAACAGAATTGGGTTTTCTCTAACATCACAAATGTGTTTCACAATTAACAATGACATTCACGGGAAAGGAGATACTATATTAGTTAATGTAGCCTCCTGCCTATTTAATGTGAACTATTCTGCCCCGTTGAGGGGGAAAGCTGTGGAGAGAACAGCTGAAACAATCAATTGTTGCCTATATTGTTGTCAGGAAAAATGGAGATTGCAGTTTTTGAGGGCTCATTAGTGAGTTTTCAACCGCCAATATTATTAAATTATTGTCAATATAGGGAGGTACTTCCTGCTGACAATGTTTTAATGTGGAGCAATGTGCTAAGCGCTGGGCAAACACGATCATCTTTACTCTACAAATATTGTTGATAATTTAGCTTATAACATATTGCACTGCGGTTCAAGTTGATAATGTGCAGATAAAAATATAAGAAAATATTTTACATCTTCATATGCTTAACTCTATGCTTTTATCTTCATAAATTGTATTGATTGTTTCAGCTGTTCTCTCCACAGCTTTCCCCCTCAACAGGGCAGAATTGTTCACATTAAATAGGCAGGAGGCTACATTAACTAATATGGTCTCCCTTTTGCCATGAATGTCATTGTAAATTGTGAAACACATTTGTGATGTTAGAGAAAACACAGTTCTGTTTGTTACAACCACCAATATTATTAAATTATTAACGTATCATACTGAGACTTGATAATGGTAAATTCCTTATCTCATTTTTTTAACTGTGGCCATCATTTTCTGAAATGTTATAATGTAAACTTATAGCATATAAAAACACAGAACAGATTTATTTTACATAGAAAGACTTGTAGATTAAACCACTCATACAATAGAGTAGATATAGATTCAATAGAGTAGATATGTAACGTACATAAGTAAATAAAAAAGTCTCCCATTGACACATGATGAACAATAATTGTGTCAAAAAAGAAAAAAAATCAGAAGAACTAAAGGGGATGAGAATAATTGAGGAATTGCACTTACAATGCAAAATTATGCAAAATAGTTGGAAGCACTTGTAAAAGTGATGAAAGCAGGGGCTAATTTATAACATTCAGACACAAGCAAATTAATGCAAAAATCTACATTCAAAACTCTACACACAGATGGAGTGGGAGGCGTGTACTCTTTGTCCTTAAGCACAAGGCTTGGTAAATACTCAGAATTGGCCATTTCCAGGTGCGACTGTAGGCTGGTGGCCAACCGGTTTCTCTAAATATCCAACCCCCTCCCCCCACGGTCCATTTGCACATACTAATGTGTTTGTAAAGTATCCACCAGCGTTAATAAGAGCTAGGATTCTGGCAAGGTCGAACCCATTTGGGACGCAAAACGAGTCAAAACCTTCTTTTACCCTTCTGGCTCCACACTCTCCATATGGTGTAAACAAACAGAGTGAAGGGCATTTATTAATGTGATGGCATTGTTACAGTTTCTCAAGTTGATTGAAGGACTCCTTCAGGGCCACACACACACAGATAACCAGATGAAAATGTAACTCATGTGTGAACATGTGTGGATGGAAAAACAAACCGTCTCACAGACAGCTTTAGAAAACATAGTTGTACTGTACACAGTCCCAAATCTGGGAGTTCACAACAGAGCTTCTTTGTTTCACAAGGTATAATTCATGACTGTTTGTCAGATTAATTGTCTCTTGTGAAACTGGATCAGATAAAGATCGGTCTGTCACAGTATGAGCTGGTTTATGCTATTTTACTTTTCTTTTTTGTCTCAGTTTTACAGAACTGACAAGAATAGAATTTACAGTCGTGAGTAGGGATGTAAGAAGGTATCGATATGCCAATATATTGCAATATTTTATGATATGATATTGTATTAATATTCAAAAGCAAAGAATCGATTTTATTTTTTTAAAGAATTTTAATTAAACCATCCATAATTTAATTCATTTTTGTCATAATATTAAAAGTATGGCTGGTAGTTAGTGGCTGTTTTCACCTTCTTTGTTCCAGTGGATCAACTAGATGAAGTAATAAAACCAGGTTGGAGTTGTTAGAATGTTGTGACAGATTTTCTACAGCTAAATTCATTTGTAAAATTAATAATATGTAGTCTTACTCATGGTATCGTGATATATCGCAATAAATTCTATCGTCCCCTTTGTATCACGATACATATGGTATCGCCAGATTCTTGCCAATACACATCCGTAGTTGTGAGTATGTGTAACTAAGTCTTTTGTTAAAAATCATTTCACAACAAAGCTGCAAGTGCCTCTATCAGCTTTGGACAACAGCAGATTTAGATTCATGGCAGGTATTCTTTGCAAAACAACTCCAACCATGTTTGAGTGGCTGGAGAGCATCTCTTAACAGCAATTTTCTAATCTTGCCACAGATTCCTAACTGGATTCAGGTCTGGACTTTGACTATGCCATTCTAACACATACATATTTTTTTTTATCTAAACTATTCCCTTGTAGCTCTGGCTGTCACAGCGTTACTAAAATGAGAAACTCCACCCAATTAATTCTGACCAGTTTCCATATAACTATTTATTGGATCCCCACAATATAATGCTGTCACTGTGAGAAGGGAGCATTCAGGGTGACAAGCAGTGCTAGTGTCCGCCCACACATTCTGTTTGGCATGATTGCTGAAAAGTTAAATAAAGTTACAGTACAATACAAATTGGGAACAAAAGGATCCAAAAGCTTAATATCCATCCACAAACTTAAAAATTAGCTTTTTCTTTAGGAAGTTTGAGCAAGCTACTTCTAAAGCTGCAAACTCTACCTTCCTCAGAGAGTTGATGGAGCATTCACCTTAAGCCTCATTGAGCTGACTCACTGTAGCATTGCAGAGGATACAGCATATGGGAGGAAATAAATAAACAAGTGCTCCAAGTGTCCTCTTTCCATCATGGCTCTATGCCGGCTCACAGCCGGAGGATGTCCCCCCCCCCTTCGCTCAGCTACTAGCACGAGCAGCCGCAAGTGGCTACCGGGACATTGTGTTGATCCATCATGGTTCATCATTATGCTGGATCAACCACCTAGCTGATGCCTGAAGAGCAGCATGCGACACAGGCAAATGTGTCACATTTGTCTTGCTGCTCGTGCACGTGCCTGTTTTTCCGTTTCTTTCTTTTTTGCCTTCTCTGGCTCACTACTTCATGCACACCTGGTCAAACAATACCTACCTTCTTTTCCATGCCCTCCAGCATGCTAGATCTACCTGTCAAAAACCTGCCTCACACTTCCAAGACCGCACAGCAACACCTTAAATAAAGCCAAACACAACTGAACTAAATGATGGCAACTAAGTTAATACCTAGTTGCATGGTGGAACAGGTAGACGTTTGTACCCTGAGGATCACTACAAAAAAAAGACCAATATACTATACAAAAAATGGCACATTTCACATAAAATTCTATTAGGATACGAGCACAAGAAATAAGGTCTGTTGACCGTTAGTTCAACAGTAAAAAAATTCTCAATGTGATTTTTGTGAAAATGCAAGTCAGACTGATGTGTGGATCAGCTAATATTCCTACATGTGGGTGCAGTCTTTAACACCGAATATGAAACTGGCCTCAGGCAAGATGCTGTCATGGAGTCACACCACAGACAGCGAAGCAGGAAATAGAATGATTGGCATGAGGGTGTTTACTGTAAACAAGGATGAAGGCTGACAGGATGGTGATTATATAGCAATGCACACCGCTCTGATCTTCAAACCTATGTTAGCGTGTATGGAGTGAGTGTCAAGCCTGTGAAAGGCTAAAACAGCAACAGCAATACCTTCACCCTCACATTGTTTGTTTACTGTAAGTGTGTCTGTGTGGTCGTGTATTACTACCATTTTTAGGGTAGTAATCCTTTTGGGATATTCACTAACCTACTTGGGACTGATGGACCTTGTAAGGACCGAAGGCCGTTCCTAATATGGTGGACTCCCCTTTTTAGGGTTAGGGGTTAGGTTTAGAGGTATGGTGTGAATTGAGTTTTAGTTAGGTTTAGGGTTAGGAATAGACCAGTAATGGTAAGGTTAAAGAAAAGTGTCTGAGTTAGACATAAATCAAAGGAAGTTAATGGACGGCCCTAATATGGGTAGCAATACAAAAGTGTGTGTGTGTGTGTGTATGGGTGTGGGTGTGTGTGTGTGTGTGTGAATGATTTATTAAATGACTACAAATGAACAGGATGGCAACAGCACCATCTGTGGTGGTGCCAGAGAATATATTTAAATAAGGAGATATATGGAAAGATCAAAGATCTTAAAACGGTTTCATTCAATATTTTTGATGTATTCTGTCACAATATTTTTACACAATATGTGTAAAAGTTTAAAATCATGATTAGAGGGGGGTAATCAGATCCAATGTCAGTCATGTTTTGACAGATTTAACTCAAATCTAATTATTTTCACGGTAAAGTCATCACAAAGCGCTTTACATGATAAAAAACAAAATATGAACAGATAAAATATAAACAAACAAAACACATTTGAAGCAAAACCAATCATCAAACCCAGTTAAAATCTCAGCAAACACAAAACAGATACAAACTTTAAGTGAGCATACAATAAAAATAAACATCCAGAATGATACTACTGTGAGAAAATGTCATTTGGATGATCCAACCACACTGGAAGCCACCCCGAAGCCACAGAAGAGTCATAATAGGGACAGCCAGGATCAGGCCAGACAGGTATTAGAGCACAGCCATATGGCTGCAGTGCAGAGCCCCGCCCACCTCAACAAAAGCGATCCCAATGGTAGTGACCTCCATAGCTAAACTGGCAGGGCTACCAGCACAAAGGATCTTCATGAAGGAAATATTGGAATTAGTCTAAATAAAACTATTTTTAAAAACACTTTAATAACCCAGAACAATAATAACAACATCAATAAAACTAATACTACTGTATTACTACTACTACTACTACTACTACTAATAATAATAATAATAATAATAATAATAATAATAATAATAATAATAATAATAATAATGTCTTGGTCTATTAAAAAGATTTGTGATATTTGTGGTTCTAACATGACAAAATGTGAAGGTTTTGCAAAACACTGTATTTCAATCCAGATACTTGAAAACGAGATGAGCTGATTATCTTAAGTCAAAAGTGGCACCACAGAGTCAATTTTAAGATATGATCTAATCTCGATCTCTTTCATCATGTTCTCTTGTTTCCTGTCTGCATCTGTCCCAAGCCAACAGTTCTCCCCACCTTCATTAACATGGTGCCTGAAAGGTTGTTAAGTGACGATGTGAGCATCGTCTTTAAGTGTTGTTTATACTGGGCCGTATTTGGCATGGAACTTTTGATTCTGTAGTTCTGCAAGCCGTCCTCTCCAATGATTAACCACAATTTACTGTACATTTCTGATCCTATTATCTATTGTTCTTCCAGGAAACAGCTTTCCACTTATCTAAACTATTCCCCTGTGCTGGATGAGATGAACTCTTAAACACACAGAGCGATTACGCCTAAGCTTAATCATATATACAGATGGTTTTTGCTCTGATCTTCTAGCTCGTGGTGTCCCAAATGAATTTCTCATTCACAAGCTGCTATAGTAACAAAAGCCAAAACACACAGTGTACGGTTCACACGCAAAGGATTGCAACTTAAGCAGAGCTGCAGACTGCACTGATGCAAACATAGCCATTTATCCTCATTTTCCATGCTGGACACACTGAAGCTTTGTTAACATGGCAAGAAAAAACTTTTTATCAGGTAACAGATTGATATTAGCTGTGCTGGATTCATCCCAAGACGTCTGCTGTGGTTAATTGTTGTGTATGCATTCCTTTCTTCTGCCTCAGTCCTCACATCATCATCCAAAGACAGGTCCAACTCCTCTCTCGCAAAAGGGTGTGTACTGGTTTCGGTCAAGCCTTCTCTTCACTTTTATGATCTGTATTTTATTAGTCATTTTGCTATAAACAATCCACTTCTATTTAGCTCCTTTATTCTCCACACCTTCTTTGCTTTGCTGCCTCTATTCAAAAATGATATATATTTCTCTGTTGTGGACCATTTCCAGGTCCATACAGATCAACACTGCAGTGGACATCTCTAGATGAAAGTGTTTCTTTTGCTATTTTTGAGTCTTTTAAAGGAAATCAAACAGAGGGAAAATGCATAGCTGGTTCTGGTTGCTAGGAGACCGCGTGTCCATGCTTTTGAGCAGCTATTCAGCAAGCTTTTATTAACTCCCCGCTCCCCTTCTCTCTTTCCTCTTGCTCCCTGAGTTTCAATCTGATTTACTTCATTTGTTTATCATTCAAATACTATATTAACCTCTTTTAGACAACCTGAGAAAAAGCCAGACAAGAAAAGAGAGGGCAATCTACTTTTCCTTTGGAGGACTCTGAAAAAATAAAATAAGACATGCAAGAAAAATGAAAAAGAAAATCAAATCTCTCTTCACCTGATGTGTATCACACAAGTGGGAAGTATGAATCAAAAGACTCCCCTGTTTTTTCTTTTTTCCACCTTTTTTTGGTCCACTCTTCTTTTTCTGTGTATCAGACTCTCACAGTATAATAACATTGAGTACAAAACACTACAGTTTTACAGGATCACCATATTTCTGAAGTACAGTTACACACAAAACTATTATGATATTTATCAGGCGGCGCTCCTTTGTTGTGCTCACAGCTCAGTGTGAAAAAAAGCAGGTTTCTTTCAACCTGAACTCCATCCAATGTGTGTCAACAGGTGTGGGAGGTGCATTGCTGTATTAATCTAGCACATTCTCTGGGGTCTCGTTAATAGGAATTTAGACAGTAGGAACTGTATGTCATATAACTGTTGTAGTTTTGAAACAATAACTCTTTTAAAATGTGTTATACCCTGACACCAATGATGTGTCTCTTTCTCCACTTTGCTCACCAACTGCGGCACCTCCAACTAGGCATGGGCTGGTATAAGACTCTTACAGCATGGCAATCTATACACAATCTGTATCTGTATACCAAATTCTGATTTATTTTATTCAAAACAGAAATGTTTTGAAGCCTTCAAATTAGAAAACCTTTGCATACGTAACTGGACCGTGCCTACTTCCTACAAATTTACTTTTGTTTGAAACCAGTTCTGGGGGTCCTTTAGCAGTTAGAGGAGTGATGTATAGAAGCCCAACACCTTGATTTTGCTAAAACCTAGGAAGATAAAAGAGATGGGGGAGGAAACCAGGGCACCTGATCCAAGATGAGCTCAGTTGCATGTTTCCTCCCATGTTCTGTTCCACTTCGTTTTGTCCTTCCCCCCGAATGCTCCTAATGGCTTCCTAATGACAGCTTGCAGGCACCACATAACCAGCCATCTATAACCATTCAGACAGACAGACTGTGAGTGTGTGTGTGGAGTCTTTAGAAGACATTATAAAGCAGATGCACCTCATCCACACTGTGCACTCAAAAACACATGCTGTTAGCCATCAGCCTACACAGTCCCTGTGTAAACACCAGTAGCCTAAGGCGGTTGTGTGTGAACCCAGAGGTGACATAAAGACTCTTAGCATCTTGCAGGGAGTCTTTCTTGCCACATGTTGTGTGAGAAACCATTAGCAGTAGGTAGTTTCTCTAAACCTTCCACATCTATGGTAGTTTTGCATGCATTTTACAATCTAGCCCTGCTATTTTCCCCCTCTGCATATGAATCTCAAAGAAATGTATTCAAAACAAAAAAGTGACATTATACTGTCCTATTGTTTCACTGCTTGTTGTTAGAAATATGAAGTGACCTGTGAAATCTCTCAAAAATGTTCTTATCTCTCTACACAAGATGCTATTCAGATACTAAACAAGAAGATGTGGCAGGTACTGCTGTTGAAAATATGACTGTATTAATTGGCTGCAGTGTTAACCTGGCACTCGGCAGTAAAAGAAGACAAAACAGCAAACACTCGGTATTGGCATTTGAATTACTCAAGTTTCCCCTTTTTTCCTTTGCTAGATAGAGATCTTTAAGAACAAGTGGTGTCTTAGCTGATGGTGAGATCTATAAGACCTCACCATAAAGATCCACAATCTCTGCAGGGTGCAAGGTACAAGGATCAATTATGATATAGAGGAGACCACCTGATCTTAACAGCAGATAAACTAAGATGGCTATCATCTATTCTTTGAACACCAAACTGTATGACAATTCCTTTTTTTTCATTTACAGAGTCAATTCATAACAAATGTAATCTCAAGACACCTAACAAAACAACTTTATATCAAAACACATATGACCGATTACATAAATTCAACCGAATCATTTGGAGATTTTCAAATACTCTAGCATATTCCAAGTCAGTTCTGGTCATGATACATTGCTGTCAAATATATAAAGCCACAAGGTACAAACCTATTTATCAAGCCATTGATTTCACAGCAATCTCTCCTATTGATCAAGTATGTGACAACAGTGGAAAAAAAATTTTTTTTTTATTTAATAACAGGGATCATCTTGATCCATAGCCCAACAGGGGGAACCCTTTTAAATTTTATAGCTTTCTCTATGGCCCTTTTAATAATATTAATGTAAAGGAACAATGTTTTAAGTTTCAACAATTGTTTATATATGTATTGTAAAAAGCTGAAAATAAACATGTATCAAGTGTTAAATGCAAATTGGCGTAGATCTTGTTTTTTTTGTCTGCAGCTCTGTTGCTGCAGTAACAAACATAGTTCTCCAGAAGTATCCAATAACACCATAAAACGTAACCTTATTTGTCGCTAGTCGCATTTTTCTGAAAAACAGTCATTGGACGAGTCTAAACTCCTGCTAAATATAGCTACACAGTAGCTGCGTCAGCAGCGCTTTCCCCTCAGTTGGGTATTATTGTGTCTGTGTGTCACATGACTGTGCATAGTCACGTGACTCAAGGCAATGCTGATTTCTTAAAGGGGCAGGAGCACCGCTAAACTAAAACATATTTTTTCTTTTTTTTTACATACCGAATTTACCGGCACGGGCATACATTTCGGTATAGGTAAATTTTTTGTATACCGCCCAGCCCTAAATCTAAGTATGTTGGATTTTATTTTTTGATTTGCAATTACTGATGTAGTCTTGGCTTGTAGCGTGGGGTGACAAAAATGTCAGTTTCCCCCATCTGGCTACTTCGTTAAATAGATTCCATAAAAAATAAAACAGGAAACTAAAAAATAACAAATAATGCATGTGAGAAATATTACACATAATAAATTCTGATCCTTTCACTTGCACAACAATTAGCACAAATGTTTGCAAAAGGAACAGCTGTAGTGCAATGCAGGTCTTCAGTACAATGATTTAACTCATGAAAAGTGTCAAAATAAGATCTAAGTAAAGAACAGATAAGCACTGTGTTGCAACAGGCAAGGCAATGTTACCTGTCAGTGGACAAAATGTTATGGCTGTGCAGTGTATCTGAGCCAAAGGAAATAATATACGTGCCTAAAAATCATCTACTACATTCCTCCTGTGCTGATGGGGAACTCCCGTTCCCTCAAAGTGTCTTATGACTTTGTATGTGTGAAAAGGGAGGGGTGTCAGGGTTGGATCAAATCAACACCTTCTCACATGAGTCCTCTGATGTCTCAGCATGTGCTGAAAAGCCACTCTGACAATAACAAAAAGACCACAAAAAAAACTCTGACCACACACAGAAGCAGACGCAGCAGTAATCGGAGTACAGATCGGGGAGTTTTTATCTCAGCTTAATTAAGTTTTAAGACCTCAAGGTTTCAATTATGTTTTGTTGTTGTTTCATCCAATAATACCAGCATACTTAATACAAAGCAGCTGATTGTCTCATCTTACATCCCTCTGCACTGTATGTCTGCACTTGTTTGGAATAAATTAATTTCCTAATCTCATCCTAAGCTTGTGACTCTCATGAGAACGGGAAACACAAAGTTGCCTTTTGGAAGAGCATCCTCTACCATTATCACAGCCAGTAGCAGTCATATGATCACAGTGTTGACAGCTCCCCATGACCTCATCCATTTAAGTTCCTTTTTCCTTTCAGAGGCAGAAAGGGGAAAAAGGCAGCAGTGAATAGATGAATCGAGGGGTAAAGATGGATGACGGGGAAGGAAGATAGGTGGATGGACAAAAAAGGAAGAAGAGTCTAAATATGGCACCTTGCTAAAGTACTCCTCTTAAACTTTTTTCACATTTTATCACATTGAAAATGTGGTGTCCAAAAGTATCCATCCCCCTTTCCTATGAAGCTCATAAATACAATTGTACCAAATGCCTTCAAAGGTCAGCTAAACAGTGAGTCCATCTGTATGCAGAGAAGCAGCAACATGTTCCAAGGAAATTAAGGAATTGGTTAGAGCAGTAGAGATTAAAATGCTCAAGTGGAATCCTTTGACAGAACAACTACTGCACATGCACTTCACGCATGAAGGCGGTGGCATCATGCCTATGGGACGCAACACAGGGAAGCTGGTCAAAGTCGATGGTAAGATGGATGGAATTAAAAACATGGAAGTCCAGGAATAAAACTGAAAGAGATGTTAGGTTGAAGCGGAGATTCACCTTCCAGGATGAAAACAACCCCGAACATTTACAAACAGCCAAAATGGAGTAACTTACATCAACAAAGTTCATACTCTACAGACACCCAATCAAACACCTAAGTACAAAGGATAATTTTTCAGCAAGACCTGAAATTGCTATTTACAAACACTCTTCATCCAATCCGACTGATCCTAATTTACAAGAAGAATGGGGGAAAATTTCGGTCTCTAGATGTGGAGAAGTAGTAGACATACCACGAAGGAGTTTCAGCAGTCATATCAGCCAATTCTTGTTCAGCATTCAATTGAATAGGGTGACTGAAAGGGGCATGCCACACCTTTCAGATTATTGTTTGTTAACTAGTGTACGAACTGTGTCATTTAGCTCTACCCTTTTCCATGTTGGTCTGTAACAAAAAATCTTAAACTATATTGAAGTTTGCGGTTGTTACAGGACAAAATATGTTCAAGTGATATTAAATCTTTTGTAAGGTGGTGTCAGAGAAAAACAAAAACAAAACAAAACAAAACACAGGGAGAACAAAGAGCGAATGGTTGAAAGCAATACAGAGGAAGGTTGGATCATGTAGTATAATGCTGGAGAGAAAAAGAGTCTTTTAGACTTGGAAACGTAACCTGCTTTTAAGAGACATGCACATGCTGCTGAACATTCAAACGACGTGGAAGCATGCGCGACGTAAAAGAGAGCGGAAAATGTATTCGGAAACTAAAGGAGAAAGAAAGCAAGTGTGCACATGCTGCATGCATATGATGAATTTGCTGGAGATCGAGCAGGGTAATCACATTGGACACACGGATCAAGCGTATTATTGTTTCAATTTTGCAAACATTCGATACACATCGCTGTAATGCTCCTTTTAGAGTTGTGTCAGCTTCTCACGCCGGCTGTCTAATCAGCCTCTCTTCTCTTTCAGGTCTAATTCACTTAACATTGCAGGATGAGGGGAAAAAAAAGAGCTGATGAGCGAGATAATGGAGCTGACTCACAACCTGTCTATACCAACTAGTGTGTACAAGAGGACTTCACGCACCAACATTAGCATGCCCACTCATTCAAGATGATGGGCCCTGATGCATGCAGTTGCATGTATGTACACAGATGCAGAGATCGTGATGGAGTGGATAATGAAACTGCCTCTGACCCTGCTCACTTATGATCCGCTGTCCATTATCAAAATGGACACCACTCTCTTCTATTGATCACAGCCCGCTTCTCTTTCACTTCTTTGTTGCTCTTGTCATTTCTCATCTCGTTACTTCTCCACTCATCTGCATCACTCCTGCTGATGGTTTCCGCGGCCGCTGATGGGACTATAAATCAGTGGCCGCACCTAGCGATTATCACCGCTGAGGCCAGCTAAGCGCGCTCCTCGACCCTGAAAACCTCAAACGTCCTCATTGGGAATGATGCACGCCTTCTCAGACATGCACGGAAGACATCCTCCAGATCCAGCCCACCGTTTGTGAGCTTGATTTCAGCTTCTCTGAGTTATGGCTTACAAAAGCAGTAATGGGATGCCTCCGTCATCTTGAAGTGCTCGCCCTATTTTGAACCCCGTCAGCCATGAAAATGTCAGTTATGATCTAGATGCATTGGAGCAGGTTTATGACATCATCAGTGTGCTGCCACAGCTAAGATATGACATCTGGGAATGCTGAAAGTTCGATCAATCCGCGAGGCCTTGGTTTGTGCTTCATCTGAAGAGTGGTTTTGGCTCAATCAGCTATCTGGCTGAAAATGCTAACAGTTGGAGGAAAACTGCAAGTTTGTTGTGAGTGAGAGAAAGGGACATTGGATATCGGCCCTGTAAGCAAGGCATTTATCTTGTGGTGAGGGCTTTGCTCCTTCTCTGGTGTCGACCCGCACGTGTTAAGTGCCAATCCAAGCAAATTTAAAGGGCTGTAATCAGTGGAGGACAATCATTGGGGATTAATACAACATCTTTCACAAGAATGCATTCTTAAAAATATGCAAACATGTGTACCCAAAAAAAAACACAGAAATGCACATTGAACATAGTAACTGTGTTTCGCTCGTAATTTTTAAACCCGTGGCTGTCTCATTCGTGCTCATAAGAAAAGCAAGAGGCGGGAAATAATGTTTCAACGACTATCAGCAGACTAATGTCAACAAACATTCTAACAGCACATAACCTCACTCCAAAAGCAACGTTAAATTTAACAAGTGGAGACAGCATCACTTCTTAGTGTGTTTTGGACAGACTAATGGAGTTGGTTGAATTCAAGGCCTCCACCCGAGTTATTCTTTACCAGATTCCTTGGTAACACTGAGAGTAGGGTTCATACACTGTCTGTAAAAGTACAGAATGAAAAAGCATAGAAAACCAGTTGTATTTCCAGACTTTATTATGTGCATGGTCTAATTTTGTATCCATCTATCCATGAATATGTTTGTGCATCAATTTATTGAACTATTCATTTATTCATCCATTAGTCTGTCCATCAATGTATCCATCCATCCATCCATCTTGAAATTATGACCACTCCAAAAATAACAGTAGTAAATTCATGATTAACTTTAGTATTCATAGTTAAAAAAATATATAAACGGATTGAACCTATGGAAATTTCAGTCTAAAAAAAGATGGAAATTTTGACATGAAAGATGTGTAGGAGTCATGTTAATAAAACGTTTGGCCAGACATCCCTTTCAAAATGATTAAATAAAAAGAGAAATGCCAATTTTCCAAATGCACTATGGTTATTTTTCTTTTCACCAACAAAAACATAGTTGGAATACATGAAAACTGGCAGAGACAAAATCAAACACTATAAGTCCCAGAAGATTAACAAGTGTGGATGTAAATGAAAATATTTGTAAAAAAAGAGGGAATTGATGGAGGGAAAAAAAGACAGACAATAGAGCAAGAATGAGTATGAGCATAGGAGGAGCAAAAAGATGTGGAAAGTGGGAAATGAAAGGGTACAGTTAAATGAGGGTATGTAATTTAGGGTGTTTAGTAATTATACTTGGTTTGACAGAGCCATGTTGAGCCATTCCTTTCTTGATCCCCATGCTGGTTGTCTTTATGTTTTTTTTTTTTTTTTCCCCTTGTCCTCACGTTTTCCACATATAGTTTCCTTAACTTTCTCTCCTTCGCTGTAGCTTTAACTTTAAATGCTCCACAGAAGTCAGCAACATCCATCAAAAAGTTTTACCAGCTATATGTCCTCATTTTAAAAGTCTGAAATATAGAGGAAAATGTTAATATATATTTTCTAGTCAGATGGCTAGGTGTGTGAAATTTATTTATATTGCTGGATGCTGTGCCAAGGATTTGGTGGTGGGTGTATATGATCCTGTGGTGATTTATTTTATCCCAAAAGCATAATATTCTGAAGTTTGAATGTGAACTGTGGGTGTGCTCTGGCAAGCAACTGTATTCATAAGCAACATAGAACCCATTTCTACACAGTGCCTTTCAAAAATATTCACAACTCATTTTACCATATTACAGCAGCATATCGCAATGTCTTATTAAGGGTTTTACATTAAAGACCAAATATTTTCGATCTGCAGCTCTGGACAGGGACACTAAATAACTTTAGCCAAAACATCTGAGAACTGAGCAACTGTATTAAATGTAAAGTAAATAAAACAAAGCTAGGATTAGAAGTCTACATAAATCTGATATTTTCTAAGCATTCTACAACCAAATGACACAACTATTGCAAATAGAAATAGAACAACACACAGGTGGAGTCCATTTACTAATGAGGTGACCTTTGAAGGCAACTGGTTACACTGGATTGAGAAGTTTTGGAGTAAAGGAGGCTAAATTGAAACACACACCAAACTTTCAAGTATTTGTCTATCACTAAAAATCACCCAGAAAATTCACTGAAGTTTGCTTTTCTAACATAAGATTACACATTTGGGAAAAAAAGTCAATACAATGCACTGTATTCATTCCTTAACATGCTTTAAAACTGTGTCTCTGAGTTTGGCTTACTTTTTTTCCCAAACATTAATACGCACATGCAAAGTTGATAAAATTGACATTAGTGTGGCAGGAATCCAGCAATATAATACAACACATGGAAACAGTCAAGCTCCTGTGATTTGTGCAGTAGTTTAGGGGATATCCAATGAATATAAACCATGATATGATGAAAGAATAAACGGAGAATAAATTGGGGTTGAGAGGGATAGAGAAATAAAGGAGAAAGTGTCTGCAAACGTGCGCGTGATTATCTGGGATAGAGCAATAGTTCACATTACAGCGCAGCAAGGTCATGAAAACACAAAACTACATGTTTTTTTTTCAAGATTTGAATCAGTGTGGTTGTTGCAAACTAAAGCACAAATTCCAATGAGACACTGCAGGAACCATATGCAGAAATAGACTAAAAGGGTGTTGAAACGATCGTAAAAGACAGCATTAGTTGAACTCTAAAAACTGCAGCTCCAGTCTACTCCCTTATTGTGTTACAAAACCGCACATTTTTAACAACCTCCATTGGAAGCATACAAACGCATATGCAGCGAAGCAATGCACAAACCCCCCATCGTCTTAAACATATGCAGTGCGTCGCTTCCCAGTTCTACTTGACTGCCCTGGGCCCCTGACAGTGTCTGAACCCTGACCTTGTCACATTCGAGTGGCTCTGAAGGGGAAGGGGAGGGTCCTGAAGGGTTCGATTTTACACGGAGGAGGTCGCCCAGAGTTCCATCCTCAAACAAAAGCCCCAGTTGTGGCGGCTGTCTATAGGTCTCTGCAGGTCATAGGTCAACCTCTCCCCCTCTCACCCTAAACCTCTTTCTGTCTCATTTCTTCTTTTCCTCCACTCTTCCATCCATCTCTCTTTTTTTAATAAAAAAGAAGAACCAAGAGAAACAATGGCCTTCTTCTGCCCCCAATATCATCCCAACTGTGGGGATGCATACTGAGCAGGGGCCACAGCAAGCCAAGGAGTTTCTCTCACCGCTGAGCCTATTTTCTCCTCGTCACCATGCATTCACTTCCCTGTGATGCTCTCAGGGATTCATCTCCTTAGACCAAATGCCCTTAGTCTTCTCCACAATAGCCTTTTATGCTCTAGCAAATGTTTAATGTGATATAATAATATATAGAGAATATATTTACAGAGATGGTGTACAATTTGTGTGTAATATATTTATTTTTAGTGCAGTAACCTAAACTTTATGACAAAAAAATGTAATCTTCTGTTAGAGAAAAGCCCTAAGATGGACTGGCAACCTATGCAGAGTGTATCCCGCCTCTCGCTTGATGACTGCTGGAGATAGGCACCAGCCCCCTGAAAAACCCTGCATGGGAGAGACAGTATAGATAATGGTTGGATGTTAGAAAAAATGTCAATAAATGTTGAAGGAATTGTTGGTATCCCTGCTGTTGAAGTTTTAGACAAACCACATTTTCCAAATAGGATAGTACTAAATTCCTAAATCAATTTACAAGGAACAAAGACACCATACGTCCTTCAGACTAGAGTCTTCTTCAGCTCACCCCCACAGGTTTTCCATAGGATTTAACTTAGAGGACTGTGATAGCCATTAAAAGAAGACGGAATTTTATATTGAATTAGCCATACAAGCCTGTGAATATTCTTATTCATCCAGGTCATGGTTATCTCAAGGAAATTTCAATCGAACGCAACTGGACTTGGTAATTTGTCTTGGAAGACGTTTCACCTCTTTTCCAAGAGGTTTCATCAGTTCATGCTCGCCGCTGACCAGGCTGGGACTGGTCCAACTAACTGGTGTGAATAGCCTAGTCTCCACACCAGTTAGTTGGACCAGTCCCAGCCTGGTCAGCGGCGAGCATGAACTGATGAAGCCTCTTGGATAAGAGGTGAAACGTCTTCCAAGACAAATTACCAAGTCCAGTTGCGTTCGATTGAAATTTCCTTGAGATAATTAGCCATATATTTTGGACTGTTTGGATTTTCAAAGACCCAATGACAATCCAGTTTTAGTTTAATTTTAGAGTCTGCAAGATTTTAATTAAAAACTTTATTTCAGTCAAGGATCCCCTGCACTGTGACAAGGCTGCCATGGGCCCATAGCATCAAACATCCTCCATTGTACCCAACAGTAAGCATATTCAGTATTTATTTCATCATTGTAGATTAGTGATGTTGTGGCAAATTTTATTCCAGGATAGTATTATATGACTTTGGTCATTTGATTGTTTTGTCATGTTTTGTTTTAGCTTTAATGTTTATCAACTTTCCCAGAGGAAACTTGTATGAGCCAACACACTGAGATTTTTCCCTGGAGAAATAACCTTCAGTGGGGCAAAAACCCAGTCAATCCCACACTCACTTCTGTTTATGTTTTTTTTTTACTTTGACCCTTCCTATAAAACTGATGTGTTTTTTGCCTTCTGACAGAGCTTTTTACTATGACCTGCTCAACAGCTGATCATTTTAGAGTTCTCATATTCTGCAGAGGATGCTAATAAACCCAAGTGAGTGATTTTCACCTTAAGTGTACTTAGCAATATTTTTTCCACAACAGCAATCTTAGTTTCATATCACTGAAGAACATGCGTCCACAAAAAAACTCAGTTAATTTTACATTTGTGATGGTAGGAAATAAAACCAGTTGACACCATTTTGCAGCTTTTAATTGAATCTCTCTTTTATTTATTTTGCCAAAAATTTACTATGCATAGTGGTAAGATAATTCTAAGTTAATGGACGATCTGACTGTAGATATGACCATGCTTACATAAGTTGCTGTTTTACTAAAGATATTTTTTGATTAGTTAAAGTAAACACACATTTGCATGATTTGAATGGCATGTTCTCTGTTCTTACGCTGTCTCTCCCTGTGTCATGTCATATTGGGCAGTTGCTGATTCTTAATTAGAAGTTCCTTAAAACTTTTAAATAAATAAAATAAAATATTCAGTCAAGTCTTTACTGTGGATCATAACAAATTTGTGTGCATCAGTAAACATTTTTACTCAACCAAACAGTAACATTCAGATGTAGTTCTTCTTTACACATTCAAAACAATCATTACCAGCTTTCATTTTCTAGTCGTTTTTGTGCGCCTCTCCATATCCAGAGGACCTCACAGGCCTCTCTCCAGCTGGCACTACAAGCTGACCTTTGCCACAACAAAACATCTACAATACTCTATGTCTCGGCCCACATTCAGAAACACGCACGTCTAAGCTCACAAAGACCCACAGCTCTACAGCTACAAATTCTGCAGAACCGCCAGCAGGAGTGAAAGCAGTTAGGCGAGAATACAAAATGACAGCCTTGTTCCTCTTTCAACCACGAGTAAAACTAAAGAGTTCCCCTCGTTCTTCTCTGGGTCTTCCATTTTGTGCTTGTCTGACCCCACTAGTCCTTCTGGTTGCACCTTTGCAAGGTTGTTCATATTGAAAAGTGGCAGCCAATCCAAGTCCAAATGTGATTAATTTGCTGCATTCACCAGGGCTGTTTTCAGCACACAATAGAAATGAACTGTCGAGGAGTCCATTAAAAGGCCCCACAAGCCAGAGGGAGCCCTTCCCAGGCACTTGGCAACGAACAGAGGGTCACTTACTGCAGTCAAGACTTTTAAAAAGGTGTGAGAGAGAGTGTGTATACCGCAATCCCTGTGTGAGTGCACTTATAGGTTTACTTAACAAGAGAAATAATATTTCGATAGCTTAGCACATCATAATGTGTGACAATAATTCAGCATAACAAGAGGTGCTTCGCCTGCATGATTGGAAGCCATTAAAAACAATTCCTTAGGTAATTAGTCATGAAAGGCATTTATTACAATAGCTTTTAAAGTGATCTTAAATATTTGGGTCACACAACACATGTTGAGCCAATTTTAATATGTCTGCCAAGCATTTTTCCCCATTGTCAGCTTAAAACTTATAGAACCTCCAGCTTGGTCTGGATATACTGTATGTTTCGAACTCCTGTAATTTCCATCATAAAGTGAATCTACTCTGAAGGAGAAATATAAATGATTAGTTTAGAATTATCATATAATACTGCAGTAGTTGTTCAACAAGATCTCGCAATGACAAAAAGGCACAATATTTCTTGTCATAATAGTGCTGCAAAGTGTCATACACCTTCTGGCAGTGTGCAACATCTGGCGAAGTAAGTCTAAGATACTATTACCTCCACCAAGGAAGCTATATTTCCACCAGGGATTGTTTGTTTGTTTATTAATTAGCAATAGAATGTAAAAAAGTTTTACAGATTTTGATTAAATTTAATGAAATGACCGCTTTCGGACCAGGTAAAAGTGGTTTGATTTTTGGGGTGGGGAGACTGCGTTTCCTTGGTAGAGGTCCGCGCTCTCAAAGTGCTTTTCCAGTTATTGTTAAGAATTAGTTGGGCTAGCTGACAACACTGGGTTATGTTGCCATCAAAGAAGATCTTGTCACTGTAAATAAACTGTGTGGCAGCATGGTACAACATGTGGAAAAAGCTGTCACAGTTTGATGCACAAGAAACAGGTGACTTGTAAACAACTAAATTGTTTATGTGGTAGATTTTTGGATATCAAGTAGAAAAAAAGGCAGTGACAGACAAGATTCAAACAATTTGTAAGCACTAAAACAAAGACTAAACCATTAGTTGCTAAATGTGTAGAAGTTTTATTCAAAGCTTTCAATGCTTCTAAAGTGCACTGAAAGATTGAATTTAATCATCTCCAGTTTAGATGTCTATAATGCTTAGGCAGGTTTGAAGACTACACAAAATACAAAATGGGATCATTTCAATGCTTTTGGGGTCTTTGGTCTTACTTTGAAGTAGAGAGGAATGAAAACTAGACTATATGTAGCAGGAAAAAAGATTATAATATTCTATACTGAATTGACTCTTAAAATCAAAGTTTGTAATTTGTGTAAATGTTATAATACAAAAAACATAATACAACAGAAAAATAACAAAATTCATAGATTCATTAATTTTTTGTTAAAATCTCATCGTGTTTAATTTTTTTATGCAGTGCCTATTGGCACCTGCATTTGTATTTATACTTTCTGTTAACGTGTCTCATCATCTCTGTATTCCATCCATCTCCCTCTCTCACTTAGAACCATTTGGTGCAACAAAGCCGGGTGCTAAAACAGTGTCATAATTAGTCCTGATTGATGTAGCATATTAAGCAGCAAACAATTAGCGTACTGTATATTGCAACTCTGACCATCCGAAAATGAGTGATGTGACTGACCTGTATTATGCACAAGCTCAATAACAAGGTGACACACACACACAAACACACGCCCACATGTCCACACTGGCTCACCCTGCTTCACAAGCAGTGCCAAAAAATTCAAGCACATTATGCTGTAATACATTTTTTGTTCTGTTATTTTTTTTGCATAAGCAATCCAATTTGTAAGGTAAGAGGCTAAAATCCTTTCATAAGTACTTTCTAAAATGCTCAGTCTCTGAACCGATGATCTAACTCTGACAGGAGTTGTTTATGAATTAAGATGCATCATGAAAACAGTAAGTGAAATCAGGATTTAACTGAATGCTCAAGAGATAAGCTACATTTAAGATCGAAACAATTATTAAAAAATATATTAACAGTTAAGAGATGTCTGCCATCAAGCCCCAGGAACATTATGGTAACACAGAAAAATTGAAATAACAGAAATTGATATGGTTCCTGTATGTGTGGGAGGGAGAGCAAGCCTTTCAACAGATAACAAGAAGGCTGTGCATGTTAAGACAAAATCCTTCTGCTTCATCGTTTGGAGTTCTCTCTCTTAGCCTTTTGAAGTTTGAAAACTTAAGTAAAGATTTGCATTCACTTGGGTACACATGGAAATTGCTTTTCTAGTCATGCTAGTTGCACTAACCACTAAAACGTCAACTGTGTAATGTCCATCTTCCGGTTCATAAAAAGGAATTATAGTCAAATCAAACTGATGATGTTCTTACAAAGAAATGGAAATGAGAAATTTCCAAAAAAATGTGATTGATGCCACCCCACTAAATTGACAAAATATGTTTTCCTTATCAGCTTACAGTTAAGTACAATCTATCACTTCGCAGCAACATATTCAGACTGTGAAATAATAATAAAAAACTTATTTCAAACTGTTCACCATGACTATATAACAAACTAGAATAAATTACAGAGTGAATTTGATCAGCTGCTGAATGTCAGTCAGTAGATCACTGAAAACACACAACAGGGACACAACACAACAGGTACAGAAACTATGCCCTGCTTCCATTAACTCCCAAACTTTCATTTCTATCATAGGGCACAAAGCAGTTTGAGATGTTTGTTTGCACTTCTGCCTGTTTTAATGCCTCTGTTTGAGAATGATTATGCTTGTCAGTGAATTAATGTGTGCACAGCCACCTCTGTCCGACAATCCGGGGGAGCAGGGAGGCTTGATCATCAAGTTCTGTTCCTAGCATGGAACATCATACAATCCTCAAAGAACAGGCAATGAGCAAGGGGCCTCTGGAATAACCAATTGTCCTCTCCCCGTTAGACAAATGGGTTGCAGTTGTTAACATGTGGGATTGGTTTCATTCTAAAATATACACAAAATATATATTTTTTAATGTCTTTGCCTCATGAAGATATTTTCTACCTGGTTTTCTTTATCCCTTTGGTACAGAACAAGACTTTGTGCCAATATTCCAGCATCTCTAGAGTTTGCAAATCCCTGTGAGCACTCCCAGAGCTGCTTTAAGCTCTGCCTGGGGTTCCCTACCTGGGGCTTTGGGCTTAGGAGCTCTCCTTTGGGGCCTGTAGAAACGGGGAAGGCTGACTGAAAGGATAAATACAAATTTAATTCCACTAGGAGCACATAAGGCGTGAGAGTGTGAGAGAGAGCACATAAGATGTTATGAAAGCAAAGACAGTCAGAGTATAAATGACTCAGAGCTCCTGAAAAAAGGCTGAGAAAGACATCGGTGAAGTCGCTGCTAACTTAGTAGTCATGATATCAAAGTATGCTGATGTCCTCTGGGCTTGACAGGTATGACTAGGCTCATTTCCCAAAGATGCAAATCAAACAACTGGTGTATGAGGTTTTGTTCTTTAAAAGGAAAGAGCAGAGAGTTCGTTTCAGCATTTTTCCTTGTAACTTTTTTTAAACCTTGGATCCTTTTAAGACCTGTCCAGCCGGTTTCTAACCCAAATGACTTTTCACAAGTACTAACATTTACCTATCAAAGCAACTGTGATCATGTATTTGTCACGTAACTGAAGACAAACATACAGTTGTAGGACAGAAAGCTAATTGTATTCCCTGTTTCTGCCATACATGTGTTATCAGAGCACTCTACTGTAGTTCACATATATTTAAGTGTGTCTTTGAAGCACAATGGTGCTGAAACAAAACTGCAAACACAAAGCCACAGAGAGGGCACTCCTGATCTCCCGTCAACAGAAAAGGTCAAACTCTTCAATATTAACTCTGGCTTAGGTCACCACGCTGATTACGCTACAATAACCATTTTATGCACTGCATCCATGGGCCCCACTCCCCTACCCCATTTCAGCCCTGTGCAGAAATTCGTTTATTTCCCCCCTCTGCCAGTCCTCACACGTTCATTTGGAACTAGAACCCGATCGGAGACAGAGTCATGTCGGCGCCCCATGCAGACGTTCATAAACACATTCTCACACATGCGCCCACAATCGCAACTGTTTACAACGGTCTTAGCAGAAACCCAGAGCCTCGAAAGGAAACGACATGCAGTGGAAATTTAAGTAGATATGGTAGACGTGTGAAAAGGGACATATTCATGCACAGACTGTGGGAGTCACAAACGTAACACAACCTTAGGTCTGGAAGAATGTTGTGGTTTTAGACTAGGGAACCGATCTCATCATGCAGTTCACTCTCATGGCACAAAATCAAAAGCACTGTATTTATGTGAACACTAAAAGAAGGAATGAAGTGAGGAGAGGAATTGTTGCTTCTTGTCATGTGTGTACATATAACTGAACAACTTTCATTGCAAGAATGGCCCTTCTTACTCTCAGTGCATCGGAGAGAGAGCTGTTTTAGCCAATGAAAAATTGGTTTCATTTTCAAAATATAGACAGCTGAATTTATGTTTAACAAACACTAATGGTTAATGGGTCAGCATGGACAGTATAAAGGTATATCTACATAGGTTTTTAAAAGTTACAATTTAACTAATTAAAAATTATAAATCCTACCATCCCTGTACCCTCAAGTGCTTTAATAAGATCAATGGAACCTTTATTCATCTCAATCGAAGATGGTATTACAGTAAATAAAATCTTTGAGAAAACTAATAATCTTTCACGTGATAATATTAATAATACTTCTGTAAATACAGTGAAGATTTTACTGTGTTTAAAATAATCTGTTCAGTAGGAGCACATCCAATACTGGTTCTACCCATCCAAGTATTTTAAATACAAGTGCTAATATTATTATTAAAGAGTATTAAATACAGTTCAGATTTCTGAAAAACTGTGAATTTGAGCAAGTTAGAAGTCTCTAATCTGTTAAAAATGTCAGCGTCATTCGCAATGTACAACCACAGTTTTCTCTCCGCGGCTTACACTAGGCACAACACAGGAGAATGAAGCACTCCTATTTAACTGGAAAAAGAAATCAGCAATATAACCTTTATTAAAAACGATATGACTGGTCTGTCTTTTAATGGTTGTGCTGCTCCCTGAAGCAATGGCCCCCTATAATAAGCCATACCAATACCAATCAAAGACTGTGAAATTGCTGTATGTTTACTCTAGGTTACCATAATGTGAGAATTTCCTCCCACCTCAAGCCTATTCATGGGTGGAAAAGAGGGTTCCGCATTTTGTTTTAGAGACCGGAAAATTAGCAGAAAGACCTTTTTGCTGTTTTATTTTGTTTATTTTTTTGGTTTGTTTTTTAACTTTCCTTTGACTTAAAGTTTGTGTCCCAGTGAGCAAACTGATGCAACTCAAATGGTTATGTTTTGGTCCCAGCTTACTTGAAAATGGCTAATTTGACTAGATATTCAACTTTTCAGAATGATGACTCTAAGTGAAATTTATGTTGAAAAAGTATGGTAGCTATATGCTATAAAGCAGATCAGGCTGTTTTTTAGAAAATCATTTTACATAGTTTCTTGGCAGACCTGTTGACAGTTCGAGCCTCTGCAGGCCTCTAAGACATCGTAATGAGTATGTGTGAGTGTTTCAAACACTCCCCCTCTCACCTTTCGTGTCAACAATTACAGAGATTGAATGGAGTAATTTTCTTGCAAGTCGGTTTTATATGATTGCTGTCACATTAGAAAAATAATAAGACTGGAGTTAAATACAACCATTTAAAGTGTGATGAATGCAAGGAAGATGGAAAGGGAGTGAGAGAAAGACAGACTGGGGGACAATTGTGCGGGGAAAAATATATATAAATAAAAGAAAATGGAAGGAGCAGAAGTCATCATGAGTGAATTAATTTTGTCTCAGTAGTGGAACCATTTTAAATGACACCTAGTGAAATGTGTAGCTAAAGCTGTCATCTCCAGCACCTCCTTTCTGCACTGAATCATCTTAATCCCATTTTCAATACTGTGCCGCTGAATGTCTGTCTGTGCTGCCCACAATGTCGTATAGTAGCCTAGTTTTGTGTTTAATTATGTGGTGAAGCTTTTGCTTCCTCTGAAGTATCAAAGAAAAGGAACGCACTGGAGCAAAGTCAAATGGAATATTATATTTAATGCGATTATACTATTATTGACATAATGGGTACTGGTGTGCAACAGAGGTAAGAGGTATTTAAATGTTCTTCTTTTTCGTCTTCCTTTTTTATTCTAGCTGTGCAACACTCTTAGCTGAGGCCCCAGCTAAACCTCTCTAGGTTTCTTTATGCTGTATTTTTACTTTTAGTTTTGTTAAAGAATGTGTTAGATTTTGCTTTAGTTTGTATCACATCCAGAGTCCGAGCAACTTCGCGAGCAAATTTTCAGTTTGGCAAGTAAAATTTGGAGCGCTATCTGCCACATGACGAGTAAATGTTTTCATCAAATTAGTTGTGTGTATTATTCCTCGTTTAGAACGATTTCTCTGATACTCCTCTGCTGTCTGCATGCGATGTACACAAGCGCATTTGAATCGTGAACTCCACACCATACATAATTTCCAATTATCCATGTAGTGGTTATCTTTGGGTTATAACTAGCTGGAGTATTTACTAGAGCTGAGGGAATCTGGTGATTTTAGTGTGCAGTTATTTATTTTAGACAGAAAATATTTTGCATTTTCATCGGAGCACAGGTAGGATTAGCCAGCGGTGTATCCACACTTTTGACTCAGCGGGGTTAATCTGCTCCGACTAAGCAGGACCTGGGCTGGGCGAGTTAGCATTGTGGGCTGGGAGTTCTTTGGGTCGACTGCAGCTCTGCTGCTGAGTTAAGGCAGTACCAATAATACTTGTTGCATGTTAAGAGTCTCCAAGTATCCACTAACAACATAGAAAGTCACTACGTTTGTCGCTAGTCACTTTTGAAAAATCATTGCTAGAGGACTCTAAATATAGAAACGCAGTCACTATGCAGCGCTTTTACCTTCTGGATGAGATAGAGTGACATGACTGTACGTAGTCACATACAGTAATTTCTTAAAGGGGCATGAGCACAGCTAAACTAAAACACATCTTAAAATTTTTTTTAAAATATCGAATTTGCCAACACGGGCAAAATTACATGGGTAACAGTCACACATTTCGGTATCCGTCAATTTGCGGTACACCGCCCAGCCCTACTATGAAGCAGGTTAAAACTAATCGGAGGTCTAATCTAAGCCCTGAGACACTTTCTGATCTTTTCATGGTGCAACCGTGTCCTCCAGAGATCAGGGAGTATGACCCAACAAATGATGTAATGCTGTGGCACAAAGAGTGTGTCAGAAGTAGCAGGCCAGATTTCATGGACAGACAAAACAAGAAGTCGGATTTGTATAAGTGTTCATAAAAAAATATTTCTTAAAAAAAAGAACTGAACAAAACGTTGTATTTCTTAACTACTTTTGAAGTTGTCACCCCTTTCTGTTTCACTCCAAAATAAAATCATGTAACAGAATAATGTGTTTTGAGTATATCTGTGTAAAAATCATTTAGAATTTCGACTATATGTAAATATGCTTGGACGGTAAATATTTTTAATCAAAAGTGAAATTTATTTTCAAACCCTGATCACACCCCCTTTTGATTACAATACATTATTATTTTGTTTCTTTATTCGAACATCTCTTGCTGCACTCTGCCAGACAGCTAGCTGAAAGAAGACCTTCCTTTTAGTTACAGAAAAGACAGGTTTGGTTGCAGTTAAATATCGCTTGCTGTGAAAAAACAAAGACAACAAATGTTCATTATAATTATCAATGTGTTATGCTATTTTAGCAGATGTAGGGAAAAATATTACTTCTATGTTTTAAATTAATGGAAATATAACATGTTATAGATTTAAATTTCAATATTTTGTGTAAACAACTTATCTTGGATGTGTACTACCTTTACTTGGCTTATATGTCATACCCCAGGAATTTCACTACAACCCATTAATTATAAGAATCAGTGTTTCCCACAATCAACTTTCCAAAGAATCAAGGGTACATTTATACAAGCTCACTTTAACTGGACTCAAATATGTTTGCCCAGAAAGTCCAGTTAGCATGATGAGGTGTGAATACCCAATAAAACTCTAATGTGTACCAAAAAAGCAAAAAGCCTGTTTCTGTATTTATCTCGTACATTTAGAATAGAATAGAATAGAATAGAATAATCATGTAATAATCAGGTAAAAAGGATAAAAAAACGGAATTTAAGCGTCGAGAATAATATGTACATTAAGGAAAAAGTTACGAAAACCAGGGAACTGTGCAGTCATCACAAGTAAAAACAAAGTTTGCCAAATACAAATCCAAAAACCGCTAAAATCTAATGTCACTCCATGTTTTTTTACATTGCATGGAACAGGTCAATGATTTGAGAGCTTGGTGCCGTGCTAAAACATGGAAGGGGGATAAATAGGTCCTTTAAAAAATTAGCCTCATTTGGAAATGTGAATGCAAACTGCACCAGTAAAAAAAAAGCATCAATGTTGCAATTTTGGTCCCCTACCAAACAGAGTCTACAAGACTATCAAGTGGGGAAAATACATAAAACTCTATTTAGGTTATTTACAAAGCATCAGTATTATAAATCCCAAATTTGGCCAGCACCTAGGAAATGACGTGACGGATTGATTACATTTACCCCTAAAAGATGCCATAAACTTGCCGATCCGTAAGGTAAAAATTGAGCCCTGGAAATAAAAGGGAGAGTTGTGAAAGATCCTCTCACCAGTTTCATATCTGCTCCTGCTGAGATCTGGGCCCATCCGTGGGTGACAGATGAGGCTCCAGGAGCGCAACTCTAAAACTTTGTCACCGCAGAGACTGAGAAGGAGGTGCTGTCAGGTATAATCAGAGGGGGTGACACATAAAAGTAAAGAAGGGCACAATCTGAGGATGGATTAAGAGGCTGATTTCCCTCTTGTTAACACAAATTACGAATACTTCCCTGTTGGCTATGGTGGTTGGAGAAAAACAAACTAAGAAGGAATGCAATAATTTATCTGTCATATTTATGTGCTGGAGACTGTGAACAAGTTCTCACTGGCAGCAATAACAACTCCTGTCATGATAGTTTCTTCATTCTAGTACGGATGGTGGTTCTTCAAAGTGACTTTTCCAGTACATGATCGCATTAGGCAAATGCATCCTGAGGGCTTATTCACAATCAGTTGCAAAAATAACACATTATACAAACTAGTGCATCAAACTCTGCACTTATAGAGAGCATGGTAAACTCACCATCTAGTTTACATTTCAAAGTCATTGTTGCATAATCAATCATAAAAGTAAAGCAAGTTGGGACTGCAAAATCTCAGGATCTTCTGGTTTGCATCGAGAGCTGATTAAATATTTTGATTGTGAGAACATGCTTAATTAAATTGGCACCATCAGCCTAATATTGTTGCCAAATCCTTGTTCTTTTTTTCCGCCTTTATAATAGTTACTGGTATATTCTTCACTGAGGTAGTTCATAAAGAATCTTTGTCAATAAAGACTCTATACTCCAAACACTATAAAGCTAAGACGCTGGAGGAAAAAGATAATTTAAAGCAATCAATGATTTCATTTGTTTTGTCCACTTTAAAAGAGACAATGAGAGACAGAAAAAGCCGGAGGCAGACAACAGATGATTCATACCAGTACAAAGAGAATGAAAAATGGGGAAAAAAGAATGTATGACAAACATAACATCATCAAGCCTGTGAATATTCTCATTAATCCAGGTCATGGTTATCTCAAGGAAATTTCAATCGAACGCAACTGAATTTGGTAATTTGTCTTGGAAGACGTTTCACCTCTTATCCAAGAGGCTTCATCGGTTCATGCTCCCTGCTGACCAACCTGGTTCGATTGAAATTTCCTTGAGATAACATCATCAAACATGAAGACTATTCCGCAAAAGTGGCCAGATCTAAATTTTTTACCATATAAGGTTTGATAGGTCCAAGTCAGTTCATACCTTCACCATAATCCAATTTCACCTCCACTTCTTGTCATTTCATCTCAATATGTTATTGTTCCCATTGAAACATTTTCATTTAATTATTTTGGTTAGTTGAATGTGGTTTAATCTATTATGCAGATGATAAACAGTCTCAAGCATGTTTTAGATGCTTCCCTGCTTTAACACACCTGATTCAAATTATTGCAGTTCAGCAAAACACAGTTAAACAGCCATCAACTGAAGTGCTGAAGTACGGGACCATCTTATACATGCAGGGCAGGCTAATGTGGCTTGAAGACCAGGGTAGTAAAACACTTTCCTAGAAATAACAGATTCTGAAGTTTGATCAAACATTTAGGTGAGATTATTGCACACTAAGCAGAAATGGAGCTCTGAAGAGACAGTTCCTATGAGAAGACACCTTCCATGATACAAACAGTGGTGCTAGTATTATCTGTACAGTTACATGCAAATCTAAATCAAGCTTTTGGCAGTAATCAGACGAATGGTTAGCCAGAGTTGAGGGTCATGTCCCAGTTTACATTTCACTCATAAAATCGAATTATAGAATGAAGTGCATTCAACTTCACAATGCTAGGTGACTACATGCGCCCTCTTGCGCTGACATTATTCTGGTGTACTAGTCACACAGATAGTAAGCAAATTCTAAAGTCAGTGAAGCAGATGGAGTAAAAGCAGGATATGAGCAAAGAAATGGACAACAACAACAACACTGCAGCACAGAACATTGTATAAGTACTGTACAGTTTTAAATGTGCTACTTTTGCAACTTGTTGTTGCTGCTGGGTTCTGTTGCTCTTCCCACTTTTTTATTTACTCCAAAAGATCCATAATGAAAGTGTTCATAAACACAAACATGTTAAGTGTTGGACCAGGTCTTAAGTTGTTAAATGAATGCTTTTTATTTGAGTTTGAAAATCAGGTACAGGCTGAGGCTTATGTTGCTTATTTAACACACCTTTTTTTGTGCTAACTAAGGAAGCTAAATGAAAAATACAGAGCAAAGATTTTATGTTCTGCCTTTAACATGCTCCAGCATCTATAATATTTGAAAGGAAATAGAGAGTTCATTTATCTATTTTCCACCCTCAAACCTCGAGATGGAATCAGAAAGCTGCCCCAGCGTCCAGTGCCCCCCAAAAAAGGGCACAAGTTCTTGGGCCACCTTTTCACCATGAGGACCCAACAACTGGAGTCCTCCTGAGGGAATGAAAGAGAGGAGACAGATGAAAGCAGGAAAGAGTTGATGACTCCCCTGATCCTTTCCTCTCTTCTCCGTCACCCACCCGGAGGAAAATTTAATAAAGTCCACATACCAAGAGCCACACAAGAGAGAGATGAGAACACATGAAAGGAAAGATGGAGAGAAGGAAAAATGGAAAGAGGGGGGGAAATGGAGGGGCGGCACTGATGAGTGAAGCCTCTCCCACGGTGTCATCTGTGACCTTCAGGATAGCCAAAAAGCACTGAACCTCAGGAGGTACGATGAAACAGTGAAACCACACACAAACAAGGAAAAAAGACAAGCAATACTGTCTTCAAAACAGAGCTTGGACGCTAGACATGGGCCGGCCTCAAGGCACTTGCAAGTTTTGTTTTTATTCATTTATTTTTTTTACTTTTACTTTGAGGTTTTAATCAGTTATGGCTGAGATAACATAAACATGTACAACACACTTCCTATCAGTTAAAGTCATTTTAACATGATTCTAGAGAAAATGTTGGAATTAATGGAGTTTTCTTCGGCTGTATGGAGCATAAAACAAAACGGTTATGTTATGCTGCTTTGAATATTAGATGTGATCGCATAAAATAAGTAAGTAAAAGCTTATCATTTTCACAGAAAGATGTCACAAAGTGATTCACAAGTACAGAAGACAAATATAACACAATAAAAAATGCGTACCATACCACTTTTTAAAATATGTGTGCCGTATCCATAATGGGACGAGAGTCATGAGATGTGAAACAAACTGATGTGCACACACGAACCAAGAAGTATGGTCTGAGCGGTTGTGACCTTGAAAGAGAATTTGGTGGGGGCCTAGTTGGCATCTTAGACCACTCAGCCAACAAAAGACAAGAACACAGCAGTTTTAATTGTGGTTCCAATAACTTGTCCTCTTTCATAGATAATTAAACACAGCAGGAGATGTGGGGAATCTCCTTAATGACCGGCTTTCACACCCAGGGTCTACACCGAACCAGAGAGAAGGAGGGAGATATTCTGGGGAGGACGGAAAGCAAAAGTTAGGGATAAAGGACAAAAAGGGAAAGAGAGAGATGGCATTAAGAGCAGGCAAGCAATACAGTGTAAAATGAAAAAATGAGGGAGGGTGAATAGGAGTAAAACAGAGGAAAGATGGGAGACATAAATCATAGTTACAGCTAAGAAAAACAGGTCAGGACAGATAAAAGAAAAATAGCATGAAAGGATGAAGGTGAATGTCAGAGGAGTCACAAGAAACCAAAAGGAGTAAATAATCCTGAAATTGTAGATCAGCAACATAGATGTGAAGGATATGTGTTAGTGTGTTTGCTGGAGGGCAATATTATTGTTGAGTGCCATCCAACAGATTGTGTCGAATCTATAGAAGCCAACCCCAGCCCGTCATGGCACAGCGAGAACTAAGACCCCAAGTGATGCTCACATACTTATCAACCATCAGACGACTAACACTCCCCAAAACAACCTCATGTGAGACATACTCTGAAACATGTAGAAGGACTAAGGCAAACCTTAAAGGGAAAATTAAGACTATCACAGCATAGTGCCGCCACAGAAATATCTAGTCAAGCTGCAAATTTGTTCGGAAGTGAGAGAACAACCCCAGACATGATTATAAAAAGCTTTTTTAATGACAAAAAGAAAAAAATTCCCTCAAACAGATGGCATGGCCCCTACAGCGCCCTCATCTCAACATTTTTAAAGCAGCCTGGGATTACATGAGCAGACAAGTCACAGAGGCAGCCCACTATCACAGGAAGCACTCTGCTAAATGCTTACTTTCTTTATACTTTTGCTTCTTCTTATCCACTATCAGCTCTATTTATAATGTTTTAGCAGTTGTTGTTTTTTTGGAGCATCGCTAACAAACATGTTAGTAAAATAACCAGATCTAATGTTTTATGCTTCCCGAGTAAAAATATTAAACAAATTCCCCGAAAAAAAATTCTGACAAAGCTTTGATAGCAATGCTTTTTATGTTCCTTTTAAATTAGGAAAGCGTGGATTTACTAAATGCAGTACAGACTTCAGCATTTAATCTTTTGAAAACAAAGATGAATCTTTTTGATGGCTAAAACTGCAATAATAACACCGAAATGCTCTCTAATAGTTTTGATATTTTGTATACTTGGTATTTTGGATTTAGATCAGATGCAAATAATGTATATTAGGTATGTATTTCACCACACCAACCTGTTCATACAAAAATTCTAATCTTCTCATTTCTGATGAAAAGAGATGGAACATCCCATTTCAGATGTTCTGATTGCATTAAACTGGATTTGCTTGCAGATTTGTAACCATTTACATGTGCACTTACAGGCAAAACATGAAAATTTAGAATATCATGCAAAAGTTAATTTATTCAGTATTTCAACTTAAAAGGTGCGACTAATATATGATAGTCTCATTATATGAAAAGTGAGATATTTCAAGCCTTTATTTGTTAGAATTTTGTTTGAGCTCACGACGTACTGCAACAGAGGAAGCCCCGCCCATGTGCTCCTTTTTACTCAGAAGCAAACGTTGGCAGCCAAAAAGTACATATGTCAAACTTCATCCGTTGAGTCCGTTGCCTGACGCAGACAAACTGTGCGGTGTGAACGCAGCATTAGTGCATCACGAGCCACCACACACAGACAGATCCTGTACATGGGCTTCAAATGAGGTACCCCTCTTGTCAAGCCCAAATTGTTACTATACATCCTGTAGCACGAATCATTGTTACTGTTCTTACTGAGCAGCGGTGCTGCAGCAGACCCAGTGTGCTGACAGCATGCTGCAGCCCTGCACATCTGCCAGGCCAGGCCCTGCACAGTCAGGGCAGATATTTACCCCGCTGAGTCAAGAATGTTAATAAATCATGCGAGCTCGGAGCTGCCGCTGGCTGATCATACACGCACTTAGCTCATTAAATACTCTAAAAACGCATGTAAATAAATACAGCGCTCTGTTTTGCTCTTCTCTAGACCTCTGAGTTTTGTAAATCACCAAGAGACCATATTAGATAAACTGACCTTGCCATATAAAGCATCTAGTACCCAAAAGCTGTATTGACTATTAATTAATTAATCGACTGTAGGGCACCGTTCTGGTGAAGTTATCTGGGGCTGATGTTGGGCTGACCAACCACAGGCATGCGCTCTCTTTTACGTTTGACAGATAGTTAAATACTTGGGGAGAAAAAAAAAAAAAGCTGGTGGGGTAGTTATCTCCCATTTATCGCCATTGAGGTTAACAACTCAATATATCGTGATATCGACCTGAGGCCATATTGCCCAACCCTAGCTGATAGCATCCATGCCACACCGCATTGAGGAAGTTATTTGTGCAAAAGGGGCACAAACAAAGTACTGAGTAAATATGTATGATTATACTTTTCGAAGGTCTGACATTTCTCTATATAAAATTTTTATTTTTATTGATTTCATGTAACATACTAATTTTCCAAGATTTTGAATATGGGGCTTTTAAAAGCTGTAAGCCATAATAATCAAAATTATAACAGCTAAAGACTTTATATAACTTGCTGTGCATGAAATGAGTCTATATCATATACTTGTTTCCCTTTTAAGTTGAATTACTGATGTAAATTAACTTTTGCACAATATTCTATTTTTTTATGTGTCACCTGTAATACTGAAGTAGTAACATCAATTGACAAAATTGGACAGGAGTGAGAGAAAGGCTGTATTTGACCAAGATCTTAAACGAAAGTATAAGATCTTGTAAGCTGAACACCCAAAAGGAGCAGGGTTTGAGGAAGATTGAAAGATTTTCCGTTGGTTAAATGTTTTAAAGGGCATTGATCAATGCTGTGAAAAAATCAAATCAGAACCTATTGAAGTTCCCTTACTGTGCTGAACATAGACATCTCAGTGGATCCTTTCTAAAAACTATTAAACTCAAAAGGTTTGGCATAATTGGGTAGACTCGTTATTCTCCGCTTATCTACAATGATTGGCTGAAACATCTTCACCGCACTGCTGCATCGTGGTGTTTGATAGGTACGGCACATTTAGCACAGAACTCAAATTTCTGCTTTTTTTCGTAGTTTAGAGGGGTGAGTCGTACCATTGTACGAAGATGTAAAATTATGTAGTTGTTATGCAAAATACAGTACGTAGTCTACAGTTTGGCTGGTTTAAATTTTATAGCCGTGGCGCTGGAGACACTGCATGAACGAATCCTAATCTAGACATAATCATTTCCTCCTTTTTGTTTCGATTTGTTTTCCTCATTATACTAACTTTTGGTAAAACGGCCTGCATTTGTATAGCGCTTTACTCAGTCCCTACAGACCCCAAAGCGCCTTACACTACATTCAGTCATCCACCCATTCACTCACACATTCACACAACTTTTCTTTGAATGTTATAAAGTCCCCTCCCAGTTCTTTTTTCTTGACCTTTTGAGACTGCCTATTTATTCTGTTTTGACATGACTTTACACACTGGTTTTACTTGTGAGGAGAAAATGAAGACTGCCACATTATTGATGATGTTTCACATCAGTCTGACGCAAAGATGTAATTAATATGCGCATTGGCTTGTGACGTCATCTGGCGACATCTAACAACTTTCTGTCAGCTACTTTCTGTCGGAGACAGTTGGCAACACTGGAGCCAAGACCTGCAAGATTAGAATAGCCTTGATACAAGTCATTGTGCTGCACAAAAAGAACAAATCAAGGCAGCAAACGAAGAAAGGGAGGGAAGAAAAAGAAAAACCGCAGATTGAGGGGAGACCTCTTTCTGATAGGTGAAGTAGTTTGCTTGTTGTTATGCAAATTCCCATTAAATTTAACATGTGAAGTTTTTAGCTTAGCTAGTTGCTAACCAAGCTTTTCGGCTGTAAGCAGCAAGGCAACTAAACTATCGGCCAGCTAGCGTTTAGTTGTCGACTTCATAGACATGAATCAGCACGATCGGTTGAGTTCTCTTAGGCTATGGCTATGATAGACCAAGGATTTAGCCTGCTAGTAGGGACAACCTTTGCAAACTTTAACTGATAACCATAAGAGTTGTAGCTTAATGTGCTAAGAATACAAGAACAAGTTGGTGAAATACATCAATTTAGGGGGTAAATGACAGAAATATTCATCCATATATTCAGATTTAATTGTTACAAAAACCTTATTTATGCTTTTTTATTTTCTTTTAAATGATACGCTTTTTTTTTTACTAATGGGGCCCGCTCACATTGAGAGTGTACAGGGCCCAGAATTTGTTACTATGGCCGTGGTGTCAAACATTGGAGCACACTATAAAACCAATCAGGGAAACAATTACATAAATCTGCTTCACAGACCAGGTGTATTAATCGTCAATTCTGATGAGGCCAGTCAGAAGCTAAGAGAGAAGGTGTTTGTGTTTTAGCCTTGGAAATGTGTGTTTGTGCATGCACATGAAGACTGCAAATGTGAATGTAGATGTAATTTTTGATGCATAGACGTAAAAAGGAAAAAGAAATGGGGGAAAAGTCGGAGAATGCTTTCAGAATCATGTGGGATGAATTAGGCATTACGTTTTAAAAATGGAGGTCTTGAAAGCCTGATGAAAACCTTGGTGTGAACAAAGAAGAGCTGTTAGTCACACAGACCCCCTCGTGCTGCGCCGTCCTGTGATACACGGTGAATCAGAGGCTATTTACTTGGTATTACACAGAAATAAAAGCGTATCCAATCACTAGCCATTGTAACAGTCCGAAATACTCAGCATTACCACTCTGTCAATCTTGATTTTCCTTTAGCATTGCTTTTACAAAGGTCACTGTACAATGGTGTTCTCAAGTATTCTCCAAACACTAACTGGCGTTTTCTTGCTTGATAGGTGCATATTTCTAGGCGTCACATAGATAGAGTTGTATATATCTGAGGGCTCCTTAAAAATACATTTACCCTGTTCAATACCTGTTTAACTCATTTAACATGTTTTCATCCAACGCATCATTAGTCTGCAATTTTGAGGCCAATTTCTGTTTACCAATTTTTTAACCTTTTGATGTGTCAATATCAACTTTTGACAATTCCAGTTTCTCTTTAATAACCACCACTGTCATTACAATTCTTTTTTTCACTAATCTAGACACAAATATCTATGATTAAAACAAATATAAAAACAATGACAAATTACCTATGCAAAGCATATTACAGTTTATAAATGTTCTTTTGTACACTTGAAAATGTAAGGTGGAACATATCCTTTCAAAACAATTGACCAACTTAATATTTGAAACTTTACATTTCTGATTTATTATACGATAGACTGTTGAATTCTTCATTAATATTCATAAACAAGTAGAATCTATTACAATAAATTAATATTCCTCTAAATAAGGATTTAACAGCAGCTGTGTGAGTGAGCAGTCAATGTTGCATAGCTCTGCAGTTGAACAAGACTTCACTTTTGTTTTTAACTAAAAAGAAAATCAAGTCATATAAATAAACAATAAAAATGTAAGATTTTAAATAACACAAATTTATCACACCATGTGCAGATAATGAAAAAAAATTTACTCTGGTGCCCCTTCGGAACATTGAAGAGTAAACATCGTGTTGATATTGAAACAACTATCTGAAAAACATTACCAAAAAGACTGTAGTAAAACATTGTTCATGAGGCATGTTTCCAATATCCAAACTTCAGGGTAGATTTACTGGACTTTCCCTACTGGGGTAAATATGTTGGCCCACTTCTCTCGGATGTCGTGTCTCCATACAAAATTGGCAATTTAAGTAATTAGCTAATATTTTCACATATGACAATTTCAACAGTGAGTAGCGTCATTGATCTGTTCCAAAAGGCGCCCAAAGCAGCAAAGAGTAACTTATGAAAATGGAAGAAGCAGGTGTGGTTGCAGTGCGTATGTTTGCTGTTTACATCAACTGCTTCACCAGCAACTTTTGCTATCTTACAATCTTGGTGACGCCTGCTCATTTCCCTTGGAATTACAACCAATCAGCATGATTAAATCACAGTTTCGCCCAGCGACTCTACCTGCTCATTTCCAGGCACATAGCCAAAGATTGGTACACCGTTGGTTCTTGAAATGGCCCCAGAAACAGCCCTGTTAGCCCGGCGTGGCGAAGGGGAGAGACGGGGACATCAAGGCGATCTGATAGAAACATATGTATGGTTCCTACAGCAAGTTTTTGCTTCTGTTTATGTAAATCATTCTAAAATCAAAAAGAATACACAACTTATATAGGATGTATCCAAGTTGGAACAATTTGCTCCTTTCCAAAACAAATGCATCAAAGTCTGACAAGAAATAAAAAAATTGACAAAGACCAGGAGGACAACAAGAGAAAAAATGTTTGGCATAAACTAAATACAACATTCCAGGAAGCGAACCTCATTCCAACTTTGCAGCGTAGAGGTCAATGTGTCATGGTTCGGAGGTGCTCTGCTGCAGCAAGACCTGGCTAACTAATCATCATTGAGTCCAACATGAATTCTACCGTGTAACACAAAAAGCTTTCAGAGTGAACATTCAAGCTTAAGCAAAGCTGGACCTTGCAACATGACAATGATCCAAAACATACTAGGAAATCCACCAAGGGCTCACTGTAAATTTAGAAACGGAAAGTCCTGGGTAAAGTTAAAGTCCAGATTTGATCTCAGATATGCTTTGGAGTTACTTGAAGTAGGCTGTATATGCAAGAAACCAACCAGCTAAACATCAGAAAAACATTGATTTTTTAGCTTATGCCCAACTAATTGCCAATAAGAGCCAACCAAGTATAAAATCAGACAATTTTGGTCACCAGTTGATTTTTCAGTGTCTTTTACTGTGAAAGACAAAGCTGCCATTTTAGCTGAAAACGTTTAATTCTCAAATATACAGCTCATACTGTCACCCTCTGTATCTCTTTTTTTCTTTACAGCGTTTATTAAATTCAGCACATATAACTGGGCACTTTACACTATTAAACCCTCCCTAACCCCGCCCCCACTGCAGCTCCCAGTGTCAGATCCATAGACACAGGTCATTTGTCATCAGAGAGGGAAGCACTGGGAAACAGCAAGCCCAGCAGAGGAAGCTCCATGCTGGGCATGACAGCTCTTGAAGTCGCTCCAGATCTGCTGAATGTAGTCAAACATCCAGATAGCAGGCAGGGACAAGGATTGAGAAGAGGTGTCAGTCTCTGACAAGCGTTTGTGAGTTGGCATTTCTATTTATTACCTGACAAGGCTCAAATGGGGGGAAAAAAAGGGAAACTTACAATGAGTTAAAAGATAAAACTCAAGCAATAACAACTGCGCATGCACACTCGTATAATATCTGCAAAGGGTGTGGGGATCTAATGTGAAGCTGTTGTTCCGAGTTCTTTCTTACTGACCCCATAAGAACCGATATGATTCATTACTCACCACAACACACCTACATACACATACTGTCTTTCATTACAATAGGAGGAGGATGAAGAGGAGGAAGAAGAAAAAGAGGAGCACAGGTCAACCAGGGCAAATAAAATGCATTCCCAATCTCTTAGCTTTTTCACCTCCTTGCATTAGATGTTCACCACAGAAAAAGAAGAAGAAGCACGCAAACTTAACAAAATAAAAAAGGTAATCTGGAACAGGCAGTTGTAGGGAAAAAAGTAGGATAAACAAAGAAATCAGGGAAAGGGGTCACTGAGCCCAGTGTGACATTGTTACAGTTGGTGCTTGTGATTTAACCCAGTGCACATGCAGATACTGTATCGATTTGGGCTCTGAGGGGTATGTGATGGTGGGGGGGTTTTAAATAAAAGAAAAGGGGGGTGGAAGAAGGGAAAAGAAAATCAATTCACTTTGCTCGAATAGGACACAAACCTTTGGATAAAAAAAAAAGGTGACAAGAAAGGAAAAGGCATAAGAAGGGAAGGAGGTCACATGGGATGAAAGAGGGAGGAGTACTGGTCAGCAAGCCAAGCTGCTTCATTTGAGCCATGCAGTTTACGTTGGTTGTTTCCCCCCTCCCTTGCACCCCTGCCTTAGCCCACACTCCTGGCTCGCTTTTGTCCCTGGCTGCTCCGGTCAGCACATTCTGCATCTTTGTCTGCAGCAAACTCACCTTTCCTTCTGTTGTCAATAACGGTACTGAAAATAGGAGTGGGAGGGAACTGAGACTTACACACATTCATGCATGCAGTCAGGGAAAACAGAACAAGCATAGGTAAATGATACAGCTCTCACTATACGGTGGAGGGAAACAAAATATGATTTTTTTTGTTTTTGTTTCAGCAAATGTCAAAGGTGTAAGTGTGTGTGGGAATAATAAAAGCACCAGGTGGTTTATGCAGAAGTCGAGACTTAGTGTGCCAAGAATCACCCAGAGATATCTTTTTTTATGAACCCACGATGTTGCCCGGCAGATATCATCAGTCTGAACCTGAAATCAGTCAATTATCTAACAGCCACCAACAACAACCACCCCTCAATTTCCAACCGCACGAAGGACATTGGACCAGGTACACGTGAGAGAAAATATATTAAATGTGACACAAAATACAAAAACAGAACTCCAGAGAAACAAAAAGGGACAAAGACATTTCATGCCTTGCAGGCAAGGTGAGGCTGCGGTTGAACCCTGGCATGTTCTGCAGGACTACAACCAGGGACAAAACAAAGTGGGGGCAGCTGTTCTCAAGAAGGACAAGATCACCTGATGAAAAAAAGGCTTCAAATGTCAAAGAAACTATTACAAAGTAGGAAACAATCTCAAGTGGTATGAAAAAGTGTTTGCCTTCCTTTAGATAACTTTTTTTTTGCTCTCTTGTCAAACTTAACTGTTTAAATTCATCACAGTACTTGTAATATTAGACAAAGATAGTCTGAGCAAATATAAAAACTAGTTTTGAAATGATTATTCAACTTATTTATTAAATAAATAAAGTGTTACCCTGTATAAAACCATAAAAATTAAATTACATTAAACCTTTCAGACATGAAATAGTCTAAAATATGCCGAAACACAAAACATCTTCACCTGAAATAAAAAAAAGGTTTACCTTGCATTATTTAGGAATAAGAAAGAGAATGTGTAAAATGACGTCCATGAGAGAGTTCCAAGGTAAGAACCACTGCTGACCAGAAACAACACAAAGACTAGTTCTTCATAGAGATTAAAAAGACTTACTCCGAGTTTATAGCAATCACCTCATGAGAGATATACCGTCCAAGCATGAAACAACAAGTTATTAGGTTTAGGGAATAATTACTTATTTCTCAAATGGCCAGCTTGGTTGAGATACTGTATCTTTTGTTTCCTTAGAAAGTGAAATTTTTAATTGAAAACTGCCTGTTGTATTTTAAAAATAAAATGTAGTTATTAATCTGAAACATTTAAATTTGACAAAAAACAGAAACTTAAAAGAAGTCATGACTAGATTAAATATATGTTTGTGTGTCCATAGATGGATTTGGATAACCTTTAAATCCGCAGTGTGCAGGTGATGTCCTGCTAGTCTGAAACATGTCCTCCTGACCTTCCAATTAGAGCTCACTATCCAACAGCAGCAGCACTCTAAATCTTCCTCAGGCTGCTTGGTTTGGACGTAGGTATAAAACAGCCCGCTGTAAAATCATTACTGGGCTGTAAAACACTGGGAACAATTCACGATTAAGAGACCGGCAGAGACGTAGAGAAAACAAGGCCAGGAGGCGAAGAGCTATTTCCATGTCCAGATATGTGAAAGTAAATATTTGCACAACAGACAAAATACCAAGTAACTCCAATGTGAAATGAGGATGTACAGAGGTAGGGATTTTTTTCTTTAGTTTTCTAGGACGTGAACAGAAGTAACTGTTTGACTGTAGTAGTTTTGAATGAAGAGAATTGTGCAAGTATTCACAAGACTTAACCTTTTGAAATTTCTTAAGTTACAACAATAAACTTCAAAGTATTTCAATATTAATGAAGAGCAAAGTTTTATTTTCAAAAGTTTTTCAGCTCCTTTAACTCAGATACCCCAAAACAAAACCCATACTAATTTTCTTCAGAAGTCATCTAGCAGAAAATAAATATAGTACAGTAAATGGAGTCCAACTGTTTGGTTTTGTCAAATTTAGTTATTAAGTGATGATCTCAGAGGTTTGTTAGAGAACATTAAAGAAGAATCAGCATCATGAAGACAAAGGTACATAGCAGGGAAAAAGTTGTGGTGGAGTTTAAACCAGCATTGTTTTTATAAAAAAAAAGGTTTTGTGGACATCATCCTTTCTTAGCAGTGGAAAGTGCAGAAAGGGAGAGAAGTGGTGTATGAGACTTTCAGCAAATGTCCAATGGGCATAACAGACCCCAGGACAACCGCTTTAAAGCATCTAAACATGGGCCTCCGTGTTAACCACTACGCAACGCCCAAAGCAGCATTCCTTTATAAACAATGTTCTAAACTTTTACTCATTCACACACTGATGATGGTAAGCTACGTTGTAGCCACAGCTGCCTTCGGGCGCAGTGATAGAGGCTAGGCTGCCAGACACCGACGCCACCAGGCCCTCTGACCACCAGGGGTGCAACTACTTACTTTCTGAGGGGTATGCAGACTTATCACTGGCGCCCCCAATTTTGAATCTTTTTAATTTAAAGAAATTCCACGAGATTCTGAAACAGTTAACATGCCAACATTTATTAGGCAACAAAGTAACTTGCATACTGACAACGGAATAGTGATGACTGTCCGTATGCTCTAAAAACGATACTTATTTACCATTAATATTTATTATTTATTACTATATACACTTATCATATATACTTACTGCCTATTGCACTTCTGGTTAGATGCTATACTGCATTTCGTTGCTCTGTACATGTACACGTGTAATGACAATAAAGTTGAATCTAATCTAATCTGATCTAATGACAAGGTCAATCCAAAAAAAAAAAGTCAAGTAAAATGTACCAGCAGTGGCAGCCAATGATAATCAATATAGTATCTGTAGTGAACATATCTTGATAACTGTTAGTGCATGTAACAATGTTACTACTAAATATTTACATGCCGTGCCTTTGCACTCGGCCATTTTTCAAGAATGGCGTCATATGAGACAGACCGTGCCACACTGTTCTCAATGGAGATCAGTGCTAACTGGGTCAAGCGGTCATTGGTCAAACTTGAACGGAGATACGTTTTAATTAACTTCAGCTTACTGAAGGATCTCTCTGCAGATGCGACCTTTAGAGGCATAGTTAAGAAAACTCTAAGGGCGACTGTCAAATTTGGGAACACCAAATCTACATTCTCCTGTATGAGGAAACGTATCATCCCAAGAGCCTTGCATCTGACATAATTTATCTGCTGTCTTTCAACCACTTCCTTCACGCGCGCTCCCCGCCTCTTCGCTTACAGCGCACCCTCACACGGGCTCCCCGCCTCCTCCCTTAAAACGCAACCTCACGCGCGCTCTGGAGAGGGGCTCCAGCGCGAGCGTGTGCTGGCGGAGCCCTCTCGTGACCATGATAGTCAGTAACTTCCCTATTTTATTCTGGATCATATAAATTATTTACACATACACAAAATCTGTTATATACAGAAACTGCATTCTTGAAATATAATATAATATAACCATGTAGAGGGCAAATCAAACATATGCAAAAAGGTGCTCTACTCAGAATATTACTGTTTAATTAAAATGCTATATGTCGAGTAAAACTTATGCAACATATAACTCTGAACACACAATCCTTATGAATGGGGGCAATATATTATTTTTTTCTGTCGGGACAGGGAAACTGGTCAGATCTTTATGGAAAGATGGGTCGAGCTAAATACAGCAAAACTAAGAAAGAGAAAAACCTCATAGATGCACAACAATTGACTCAGTTGTGCCGACTACAACTGCATGCCAGTCTTTATTTATAAGAATTGTTTTGTGTTGGTTTCTCACGTGCATTCCAAAGAAAAAATACTGAAATTTGAGGTTTTAAAATTCAAAATGTATGACTGTGTTTGTGAAGTAATGAGGTTATAGTAAAGACATCCAAAAACATAAGACAAGTTAATTTACTTAGGTTCTTATGCATTACAATGTAATCTGTAAGCAAAACTTCTAACAAATGTATTTAACAGAAAAACAACTTTATGTGAATTTATACTTAATGCCAACTAAGGCATTATCAGTTAGAACATGATAATTCATTTCACAAAGCTGTGGAGCATGTAGCAAAATAGAATAATTTGGAACTAATGGAAGATCTGAGGAATATATGCATAAAAATATTGACAAAGACAAAAAATAACAGCCCAGTAACCTCAAAATAGGAAAAAGGAAAAAAAAATACACATCAGTAAATAAAAATGATGGTTGAGCTGGATGAAAATGCATCTAATTGCTGTACAATCTAATTAGTGAAACCATAATAAGCCATTATATCATAATCCTTGCATTACATTATTGGTGATGGGGAGATTCTCGGAGTCTGCCGAGAAGGGAGAGCATGAAAGGTCACAGAACAATGATTTATTGCATACAGTCTCATTAGAGTAAAGGTAGGAATCGTCATCTGAAATTAAAAAATGAGACCGCTGCGCTTTGTAAACCCATGTCTGCATGCATATCTGAAATGGTCCCAGTCCACTGTGGGAGGAAGATTCCCTCAATTAACTTCACAGTGAGACATAAAGGGGTCTAATCCATACCTGCCAGTGCCAGTACTGTGCCCCGTGCTGGCACACTGAGCCTGGAAATAAATAAGCATTAGAGCTCAAAAAGGCCTGTTTACATACCACATCCTATTGTTGGATGACCACAATGTATTTAACAGCAGGCTGCAACTTTTGTTTCCATGGACCAAAACAGCAGCAGTGTTTACTTTAATACCATAGTGTTGATTACTGAAGTTTCCTAAAATGAAATCCTTTCCCTAATGGAAGTATCCAAAAGTTACTTACTCACAAATAAGAAAAAGAATTGCGGCAAAAATATTCTGCTTCTTGCAACTGCTCTCAGGAAAGAAGAAGAGATAGGAGATTTAACACTAAAAAAAAAAGGCTCGATCCATTTAGCCCAAAGGAAGAAAACAATAAAACAAATCGATGGAAAGCTTGTAAACGCTTCAATTTTAGTTTGAAAAGAAGTGCCTGAATTGGAAATAGCTAAGCTTAAACTAGAGATTAACCTCCCACCATCACTTATCGATCCCTGTTTATTACTTTTAAAATGTGGGTAATTGGAAAGAGTTTGGTGCAATCTCTGTCTGCATCTTTATAGGACGGCTCCAGTAGGTGCACAGGTCGTAAGTGCACCCATAAATTGGTTTTATGACTTTCTGAGACATATCACTGGTAATGTTTCCGCTCGACGGCTTTATGGCCACACCATCGTGACTCCAGTGAAAGGTACTTTCAGGCATATTAAAAAAGTGATGCTGACAAAAGAATATAAATATGCAGCACCTTGCAAAACTATTCACACCCCTTCAACCTTTTAAAGATTTTTTTTTATGAAGATACAGTTACAAACTTCAATGTATTTTATCAGGATTTTATGTGACAAGCCAACACAAAGTAGGAAATATCTACTATATCTACTATATATATATAAGTGGAAGAAAAATGATGCATGATTTTTTTAAAACAGAAATCAAAGAAGTCTGATAGATATCTGTATTCAGCCTGGTGTACTGTAATATCCCTTAAATATGTTCAAAACAGATTATTTCTTGATTTCCATGTCTAATGTTCCTCCACATACAGCAATTTGAAAAGAGGACTTCTCTATTATAAAAGTCGGATTTGTAGAGTTACATTTTAAAGCTCCCCCATCAACAGATCCTTCCTACAGAAGCAACTGGTACAGTAATCGACATAAGAGAGGCAAATTTCAAAAGAACATCAGCATTTCAAAGACTATAGGAAAAACAACATTCAACAATGCTGTGACAATAACATTCTCTATGATATATGCATGTCTGGATGAGTGAGCACACACCCTGCATTGTGCTCCAGATGTTCTCTTTCACAGCTCTGCAAAAGATTATCAGCACTCAGCCGCATTTCTATTTTCCATCATCGTCGTCCCTCCCACTCGCACCATTCGATCCCTCCATCAAAGCGGCCACTTTGCCAAACATGATCCCTGCCTGTTGTACGATGGTTTGGTTTCGAGAGGTGGATTAAACAGTTCCCACACCACCTCTCTGATGTGGACCTTATCTCAAGTTTCTCTTGACACTGCCAGTGCTGCAGCGTTATTAGGAGCTAAAAGGGCTTTGTTATGGATGACAAAAGGTAGAGCTAGGCAGCAGTTAGTACGGCTTTGTCAAGGGTTAGAGAGGTGTTAAATACACTACACCTGGGGCCATGTTAACACCCTCACCTGAGACATACTAAAGCTTCACTGGAACAGTTTCATTCAACTAAGACAATCAACAAATACCATTCACATGGAAAAAAAGCTGGAAATAAATTATTCAAGGTAAATTATGACACAAACTTGTCATGGGAAGTTCAGAAATCCACCAATTGAATCTAGAGAGAATATTGACTCTTATTAGCAGATCAGATCCCTATATTCCCTATATAATATCAAAAACATCAAGGTATTAAATGCATCAATACTAAGAATGACATGTAGAATTGTTTTATTTCAGCAATTTTTAAGAGTCTGAAAGAACGAACAGTGTGAAAAATGTCATGCAATAGAGTCTTATTGACTAGGCTACCCCAAAACCTGATTTTTTAAAGAGAAGGATAGATTGGATGGATGGATGGATGGATGGATGGATGGATGGATGGATGGATGGATGGATGGATGGATGGATGGATGGATGGATGGATGGATGGATGGATGGATGGATGGATGATGGATGGTGGGATGGATGGATGGATGGATAGATAGGATAGATAGATAGATAGATAGATAGATAGATAGATAGATAGATAGATAGATAGATAGATAGATAGATAGATAGATAGATAGATAGATAGATAGATAGATAGATAGATAGATAGATAGATAGATAGATAGATAAGCAATTTCTTCGATAGATAGATAAGCAATTTCTTCATTTTCTATTTCATTTTCTATTAGCCTAAAAATGGTTCATCTTTATTGGAGTTTCTGCAGCACTTTTGTCCATTATAGTCCTTGAAAAGAACCTAACAGCTTATCTTTATTAAATTTATATTTTTCTTTTTTGTGGAAACTCTTTAGATGTTATACGAGTTTAATTGTTTAGCTATTTTTCAATTGATTTTCTCCTTTTACTAGTGAAAAAAACAGTCTGTTCTTTTCTGGAGGGAGTCGTTTGTTGATCATGGTATCGCATTATTGTAATGTGATGTCAGTGCCTACCTAACCTGCCTCAGCGAGCATCAGTGAAAAAAAAAAAAGAAATCTGGACTAGACCCAAATACTCAAATTCAAACAGCAGCAACTGTGATTTATGTTCCTTAAAAACATCAAAATCATCTTGTTTGCATTTTTTAAATGTTTTCCCATGGTAGACATCCAGGATAACTTTAGGGAGTGAAAAAAAAATCATATTCTGGGCCAGCTCAGCGTCAGAGCTTGTTACTCTGGATCCCCATCTCTTCTCCCTCCTTCCCTCATTCTTTCATCCCCCTATTCTCCCACTAACCCCTGCTTCCCCGTTTAAGTCTGTCTGGCCTAAACACGCGATCTTCACGCAGGCTGCGCCCAAGCCCCGTAAAGGCTAACACAAGCTTGGTGTAAAAACTCCTATTGGGGCCCGTCTCCCTCCCTATTTCCCCCCTTGTGCAGCCTGACTACACTTTCGCTTCGCATTACTTCTGCTATTCTAACTTTTCCACTTCTGAGCACTATCAATTATGCACTAGAATAACAGTGGGGCCAGGCCTGGCAACAGGACATAAAGGCCGATTATGAGTGTGAATAATTCAACCATCTTCGTGCCATGTTCCTCTTACCAGTGATATAGGCGGAAAGGCTCTGAAGCTAATGTAGAGTAGCAGACACAATCTGACCTAGACTTAATGTACAAATGGCTTTTTACATTCCAGAGAAGGGAAATAAAAAAATCTGCCTTTACTGCATTATTAAAATTGCTGTCACCCTAGCATCACTGAAGAATCAGCAGGCCCCAACACCCTCACAGACCTACCTGTCAGTTGGTACCTGTCTTTTAGTAAAAATAAACACCCTTATTTAACGTTAATGTGCACTCTATCAAGTCCTATTTAAACGTTTACAGAAATCACTGAAACTAACAGACATGTATAGTCATGCCACTCATTACGAAACTCTTTGCTTCAAGTAACCAAGCAGGAATTATTTTACCATCAACAGGCCATAAAAATATTTATCTGACAGGATTTTTTATGATTAGGGCTCTTCTAAGAGATATTGAACAGCAACAAATATTTCATCGCTACACCCACAACTTAGCACGCACTCTGTTCCAATGTCAGAAAAATGACGCATTTTCCCTAAGGGTATCAGCTTACCTCATCAGCGCACCTCATTAAAAATACCTGAAAAACAGGCACAAAGTCAAGCCTTATAATGAGAATAATGAAATAATAAATATGATCAACAGTGGTTTCCGCTTCGACAAAACACTAATTAGAACAACTACACCACAAACTTCCCAGCATTACATTTTACCAAAGGTCTTAAGAATGCTCATTCTTTTCTATTGTTAAATATATACAAACACCTAGTACAGTAGATTGTTGTTATCAAAATTAGTCAAAGGTCTGACAAAAACAAAATATAAAATGGTATGAATTATGATGGCATTTTTTGTTGTTGTTTTATTTAAGTCTACCAGTCCTTCAATTATTTTATCATTTAGAAAAAGCTAATTTAAAAGAGAGAGCCATAAAATCTATTTTTGTAAAAATGTATAAACCCAGAAATATATAAACCCACACTTAGGATACTTCATAAACACTGCTAGGAAAAAAATTCCAACTCCTAAAAAAAAAAAAAGAACAAAAAGGCACATTGCCTGCCCCCTAAATTTGTGCTTCCGTTTGACATGCATGCTCTAATCCTGGCTGGAATGTCTCCGGTCTTGGAGTCCTGTGGCCCCAAGGAACAGAACAGCAGGTGAAACTGAACTCTCTAGGGTCTTGTCCCGCCTTACCACCACTGCAGCAGTTTGACAGGGAACTTCCACCGGGCATGCAATACCCAACAGCCTTGACAAGCGCAAAAACTATACATTTCTGTCAGTTGTGAATTTGACTTTCTTAAGGCATTAAAAAAGTAACTTCTTATAAGCCAAAATACTTATCTTTAAATAACTAACCTGCAGCTTTAACATAAGGCAATAAATTATATTTTCAACACTATAGTTTAACTAGGCTACATGTAGCCTTGCTCAATATATTATTTTAATTCAAAACTGTCAAACAATAACATGCTCATATTGCCGTCATGAAAATATAAAACAAGCTTGGGAGGGAAAAAAATCCAGAGCTAGGCAGGGGATTGAAAACTAGGGTGTAAGCAGTTGTCAATCAACCTCTGCAGCCACAACATTGAGCGTATTGCTGATGGCGTGTGTGCCTGGTCAACTCAGCAGGACCCCCGAGTCTTGAGGACAGTACAGTTACAGATCTAGTAATACCAGTGAGGAAACTGGAAGAGGAGGGCATGACATAGAGAGCAATATCCCTCAAGGAGGGAAGCCGCAGAAGAAAACCCACGTGGCCTATATTCTTTGCATACTTAGCAAGATAAGGAGCAGATGGTTGAGTCTTTGGGTTAAGACAAAGAAAGGTGTTTGCTGATTTACAAAGAAACCTAGTTTTAAACATGCGCTATTTCTCTCCATCTTCAAAAGATAAAAAAATAATCACCAAAGCCTATGTCCATCATCATCCCAATTCTTACCGGGCAAGGTGATGACTGTCCCCTCTAGAAGCCTTTTTTAGCCATGTTTTGGATTTCAAAGCCCCAATGAGAGATTAAATACTTTAAAACTTTTGCATACATGGGTATCTTGGAGGAAAAACACACACACTCTTTAGGATCTGGCTATAGGCAGCGCTCATCACCTCTGTTTATCTGGAGGGCTTATGGCACTTTGGGGACTCCCCTTAAGTCTCACTTATCTCATTAGAACCTTAAAACTGATTAATATGAATGCCAGCAGAGGCCAGCTCAAGACATTCTTAAGAAAAGAGGGAAAGAGGAAAGGAGGAGAGCGGGATGGGGGGAGAGATTTTAGAGGAAGGGGGTTTTTGTGTCTCTGGACAATGAGCTGATGGCTTTTTAAGCCTCTCAGTGGCTCTGGGTTAATACCCCGGGCTGCAGTCATGGGATAGGCTGCGGTTCAAAGGCTGCTGCACTCCAAAGCTCACTGCTTGCTGATTGAAGGGAAGAAAATAAACAAGCTGAATAAATACCACATCTGCTACTACTCAAACCTTACTAAAGAAATAATGAACTGTCCTTTCAAAGCGGTTGGAAGAGGTGTACAGTATACATGTTTTATTTTAGAGAAGCAATACACCTGACTCAAAAAAGTGAAGCGGAATTGCATTGTTTATGAAAAACTTAATATAGTTCATTGAAGAATCACAAACTGTATTTAAGAAATCTGTAGTCAGTGTGGAAAGCTTCAGTCCGGGTTTGACTAGTCTGTATATTGTTTTCTCAATTTGTCCTAATTTCCCCACTAACACATATAATAAAGTATATACCAAATACCAAACTGTGATTTGCTAAATCTCTTTGGCAGAAATCTCCAGTTTAGGGTTGTACGAACTAAGATCAGACTTATGAAAACTGTGAAAGGTTGTAGCACTGAAGCAGCAAAGCATACCTTAGTTAATAAGCAAAACAGTAGTATTTTGCAGAATAAACCCAGATCAGACCAATCTCACTATATACAGAGCTATTAATCAACATATCGATTATCAATAACCTGTTACAGATGCACTGTTACAGCAACAATATAGTGCTTCAATTTTACAACTAATATTGTAGCAGCTTACTACCACAAGAAATATACCAAATGGGTACTGTTTAGTTCAGGGGTTATGAAGAAGCTTGCAAAGCATAACTAATGATAAGTCAATATTCTTACAGTGCTTAGAAAGTCGTTCGTGTTTTGTCTATTTCATGCCATGAGATCTCATTCTACCCTTATTTATATATTCCTTCTGTAGTGTCATTGGCTTGTGTGTGGCTTAATATGAGTAAGCCTGACCAATCAAAGCTGGGCACAGATCAGAAGACAGGGTGATGAAGGGATTTATCACACATTCTGCGGGATCAATCGGACTTTCGTTAACGAATGAAGAAAAAAAAAACTATGTACGTTTTCACTCAGGGATACTAGGCACCGTGTATAAACAATGACTGGCATGTGCACACACACGCACACACACAGTTCCACTTCACAAAATGAGAAAACTATGAAGCAGCTCTCAGAGGAGTAGGCTCGAAGAAATGGGTCAAGAATAGTGCTGTGCTCTGCTATAGTAGTGGCTTCGTGTTTCTGCTGCTTCATTAAAGGGAAGGTTGGCTCAGGACAACTCAAATAACGATGCGTGAGCATGCACTCAAAAACACACAGACTGTCCGTGCACAAAACTCCCATTCATTTGAGCATCAAAGTAAATTTCCACTGAGGATGATGTACTCAATGCAGAGTTAAACATTTTATATGGGATTTACCAATTGTTTGATTCAAGACTGTTCTTACTGTTAACATCAAACAATGCTGTGCTATGAGTCAGGGGAGTAGTGTAAGAGCTATTATTTAATGATTTTGTAGTATTAGTAGCTCAAGTTAATGGTAATTAATTAGAAATTATGAGAAATTTGTCAAATAGAGTTTGAAGGATAAAAAAAAACTCTTCGATTAATTCGTTTCAGTACTCCCAAAGACTATAAACTGATGAAATGAAAAGACAAGCGAAACGAATAATATTTGTTTTCCAAATTATTTGAATTACGATCATGCATAATGAGCCAAATTATTCATCACCATAAAACAAACATATCATTTTATGGACTTCTCTTGTAAATTATGTCTGAGGACAAAACCAGCTCCCTTTTTTATTGCTTCAATTTGTCCCTGCAGCTGATATGTGGCATTTTGAAATGAAACCCTCTATTATGCAGCTACATTTCAGCCGCCTTAGCTATCTGACTTTGATACAGTGGAAAAAAACTCTTTCAAGGGCACAATGTGCAACGTATCATAATAGGTGAAGATGCAACTTGTGTTGACCAGCAAAGCACAAACTCCCACCACAACCACCACCAAGTAAACATAGCCCTGTGTGTGGTGGTCTTTACTGTCTGAGGAAACAAAACAAGGGTTTAAAACCTGCGGGCTTAATCCTATCTTTGCAGAAAACAGCCCCAGGGTCACTAAACCCACACCATGAAAACCAGATCTTCTTAGGGTGACGGTGCAAAGTCTGTCCCTTGGAAAAATGCCACCAACTAACCAATAAACCAACCCCTGTCACTTCCAAGAAGAAAGGCTGCCAGCAAACTGCATGCATCTTTAAGCCTCAACAAGGCCGGACAAGGAGGAGGGCAGGGATTTAGAGCAAAGAGGAAACAGGTTACTTGAAAGTTAGTGCAAAACACCACTTTTTTCCAAATACTTGCATGTAACTGAAGGAAGCTGGAATCAGAACCAAAACTTTTAAATCGCAAGATGACTACTATTTGAAACAAATCCACAGTCACCCTAATATATCTGTCCTCATATTTGTCCTCTCCTATTTTCAGTCCAAAACCCAAACTACAAATTTAGCTGTCTGGTCTCTCTCTTCTCCTTTCCACTTCTCAATCTTAGATATAGGTCAGTGGGATTTCCTCACAGTATAAAACCATGGTTTCAATATATTTACCCCTATATTTTAAACTAAAATATTCAACATGATGATGTTGTTTCAATTCAAGGCAAAGGAACAATTATCCTTTATGTCAATAAAACACTATACCATACTGATTATTACAGTTACAATAATCTTATATGCAACTTTTATTTCAAAATCAAAACATTTTTGAAGTTTAATTAAAGTAGTAGTCATGAAAAATATTATTTTTTGCTATTCAGTTCTTCACAGAGTGATACTTTGAGTGTAACAAGCAGATGTTACCGGTTATTTAGTCAGACTTTCTGCTCTGGTAGCCAGCCTGGAGTTCACTGCCTAAAAGACATGCATCAGTATCACAGAATGTAGCTTCTTACTTTACACATAAAACTCAAGAACTTTAATCTATAGGAACAGCATGGACGAAATTATTAGCGTTTTAGAAAACATAACATTTCAAAACACTGGTACACCTTATCAATGCAAAATTGGCCCATGCCAACCCTTGTCATCTGCCCTCCTTTTATTCTCTCCCTTCAACTGAACTGCACACATTACCTGGGGCTCAGGGTGTTCAGAGAGAGCAGAGAAAGCTGGACAATGGCCGCCTTTCAGGCTCAAAACCCGGTATGGGGGGGAGATGGGAGGTCAGTGGTGGAGATGGTGATTGTGATGAGGAGGATGTTATTGGCTGCTGGTATTTTTATCTACTGTCTTTTCAGTATAACACAGCAATATTATTATTGGCAGGTCTTGCCACCACGACCGCTAAAGGAACAATGAGAAGGTGACTTTGCTCAATTCTGTGTTTATATTCAGGTCAGTGGATCAGCATCACAACAGTGCATTTATGAAAAACATGAAAATGTTCCTTTTTCTGTCAACTTATATATGAGAAACCTTTACATACATATAGGTTCGAAAGGTGATGTCTGGCTAAAAACCACATGTATTAGGGCAAAAATATATTTTTCAGGGCATATAAAATTCTGAAAATGCATCAATTCTAATGGAACAGTAGACCATACAACCATATATGTGTGTTTCTCAGTCTGTCCTGCGAAGACGAATTACCTCATGAGTCATTTACAACTGGCTACAACGATCAATTAGGTCTTTATTCACAAGCTAGAGATGTGTTCTCTTCTGGGATCTATTCTCCACACTGCTGCCCAGCTAGAAAAACATCCATTCACTCCCCCATGAGCCCCCCCCTCAAGTTAAATAAGGAAAGACGCAGCGTACGGCCTGAAGTCAGCCTACCATGAAAGGAGTTATCTGTGGAAAATGTGGCTGTCAAAAAACGAGTGGTCTCAAAGGTCCACGTCAAATATTCCAGTCTAACGGAGAAGTGACGAAAGAAAAAAAAAAAAAAATGAAACCCAACAGCTCTTTTGGCCTCGATACAGGCAGATCTAATGCCTGCAAAAAGAAAATAAATTTAACCATGAATAAGATCAACAAAATGTCTAGTTTATGCTAATAAATGGTTTTCATATCAACTATCAACACTATCAACTAGATCTTAAGTGGCTTCTTCCAAGAGCAGAGCATGCACTATTGGCAATCAGATGTCTCTCAGTAGTGCCCCACCCTGGTCAGTGGAGGTAGATCTACTCTGTAACAGCTGCGGAAAAGCCTCCATCTTGTAGTAAAAGGCAGACAAGATGAAGATGAACATGGTAGCTATGGTGGAGAATGGTGGGATTCAACTTTGGACATCAAATCAATCTTTTTCCAGTTTTAACATAAGCCTTTATTTTTTGTTTTTCTAAAATACTACTACGACTACTACTACTACTACTACCAATAATAATAATAATAATAATAAAAATAATAAATAACCATGTAAAAGCCCGTTTGTGCTTACAGAAGAAATAAAAAAATTTAAAATTATTTTTGCTTAAATATTTTGACAACAAAGAAATAAAAAAATTTCCCCAAATAAATGCATACATCTGTGGAAAGAAAGGGTCCATTAGGTCTGTTGTTCACATACCAGAAAATAAGTCTTCCATCAAGCTATGAGCATATGCATGTAGCATAAGATGGTTAATATTTTATTGTTTCCGAGTAGAGCAATATAGAATGTTCACCCACAGACTGAGCGCCCTGGGCTGAAAAAAGGGGGCTAAAAGACAGATCGCTCAGCTGATAGCAGCGTTTCAGCACTCGATGTGACCTTGAAGTGATTACTCTGAAAACAAAAACCTGGACATTAATGTGTGGTGGGGGAGCAAGTGAAACATGTATGCCTGCAACTAAGCAACCATTCAATCTTTTTCCCATTTGTCAGTGTAGAAAAAAACTCTAATGCTTTATGGTGCATGACCAAATTTTTTTTATGATTCCATCCAAATTAGTACTGTTACTTTGACAGACTGAGAGTGTTTATCTAACTGTGAACAAGCATTTTATTTTATTAATTTTTTTTGCAAAGGGAGCTAAAAGAGTTCTATAAATTGCTCATGCAAGGTCAGAGAAAACCTTTGAGTCATTAAAAGCTCTAATTTTCCAGTCTACACACACAGACGCCCACAAGGAATCTCCTTTCTGTCCAGTTGCAGGCTGCCTTCTACAGGATTAGCATATCCACGACTGCAGCCCAGCTACCAAGGACCCTAGGCGACAGGGCCGCTTCTGTCCGCCGCACAGCACCTCCACAAGGGTCAGGGCCAAGGGACCTCCCCAATTCTTCCACTGTGCACCGAAGAACAGCTGCTCTGCTAAAACAAATTGACTGAGCATTGACTACTGCCTGCTGGACTCATTTTCAATCCAATTGTGACAAAAAGTAATAACTTAAACAGAAAAAGACTCTACAGGTCTAGTGAGAAAATATTTTGTGGCATTTAGAGTAAATAAAGTATGTGTCTGCTACACTACCGTTACAGTTGCTTTAAGTTTTAGTATAGTCTTTATTTTCTTTTTTTTTTTCTTCTATTGTGCCTTGTTTTAATTTTCTACAGCCCGGATTTCATTTTGTGCTCCCTCCACTCTGTTTTTGCTGCTGTTCTTGTTCGGCAAAGTCACAGACAAAAAAAGGGGGAAATTAATGAGAACTTTTAGGTAACTTGAGCAGAAAGAGGGAAAACAAAGCCATGGAAACAATGAGCTCATCAATATTGATCCATTTTTCAAATTAAAAGTTTTTTGTATTTTACTACAATTATAATTAGATATACAAATTTTAATATTGGCAAAAGTTTTAGTTATAGATTTTTAATAGATAACATCATAATACCAGGTATTTAAACAAATATAAAAAAATATATACCCTACTCCTGCTAAAATTATTTATTGATTACAACTGTTATATTTAATGCTACAAGTAATATGTATAAGTTGCTTTTTTGATTCTGATACTTTGATACAAGAAAAACAATATATAAAATTATAGTTCTATATTAGAGTTCCTGCCTTTTACTTCAGCAACATTTCCCCACGGAACATTTTTTGTAACTTAAGGAAAAGTAAAACAATTGTGAACAGCAACATGTAGGGTAGTGGCAACACTACATTACTCTTCTCTTCAAACAGCAAAAACAAAAACAAAAAACCCTCTCAGGTCACCATTGCTTTCCCTGGCATCTCAGACAAAGAAAATGAAGAAAAACATAGGAACTACGAGACAGATCATTTTTGTAACAATAACTTTTCAGAATCTTGTTTTGCCTTAACACCAGAAACCAAATCCTGCCTAATTTCTAGACTAACTTCCCACGTGTAGCTTCCCATTTAGCGAACCACATCCCCATAATCCTTGTTGGTGACCACATTTTGTTAATGAGAGGAAGTGAAAAGCCAAAAAAAATTAAAGAAAAGGAAATGTTTTTGATAATATAATATGTGGGCTCTTTTAAATGCTCTGTTAGATCATGACACAATTACTTTAAATGCACAGACACATTTAAACCCCCCAAAAAATGCCGAAGACAGAGCAAACGTGAGCATGGAAATACCAAAAGCTAGTGAGTCAACATCTCCAGTTACAAGGCATTTAAAGATGTGAAAACTTCCTCCAAAGGCAGCAATTCTTCAGCCATATTCTGTAACAAAATATAAATCACCTTGAAAAAAAAAATGCACGAACAAAACCTCCATGTTCCTGATTTGCTAATAACACCTTATGCTTCAAGGAGAGTTATTAGTTGCTAGTTTCACATTCACAAGCCAACTTTCTGCTTCGTTACTTTGCGCCGTGTGTGCGTGACCTCTCTCACTCAGAGTAGGTATGACCTCTGAGGCTCTATCCTTACCATCTAACCGTTGAGGGACTCTGAAAATATCTAATTGTATTCTTTTATTCTCAGTGCCTGGCCAGAAGAGATGGAGGCAGGCGAGGGAAAAGAAGGGGACAGAATGACAGAGAGACTCAGCAGAGAGTTGAGAGGCAACACGGGAGAACCGCGTGGAGGGGCAGGAGGAAAAGACGAAAAAGGGAAGTGCACTCTTTAATATCACAACCGAGACACCATTAGATCCCCGCACCTTCTTCCCTGTTAGTCTAAATATGTGATAGACAAAATAAATGTAAATGTTAAGCTAGGAGATGTCAGAAGTTCTTACATGGCTCTTGAACCAGCACTTGCAGTAAGTTTGTGATATTAAATCTTCTGCAATAAATTTGAAAATCTGCACCAAAAATAGGAAAAGAACAAAAAAATGAAAGTGTAAGTGTGCCAAAAAGGCGGAAAATTAAGGTGTTATTCTGAATAACACAGCTAGCAAGTCTCATGCTGTATTTGTGAAACACAATGCTGGAGTACAGCCAGCAAAACAGCAAGGAACCCTACCTCAGCCTCAATCGAAATTACCTACCTCACAAACACACAGCAGAAACAGCTACTTGGTCAATGCCAGCACAAATTACTAGTCTGCAAACTTACAGTGAAATATTCTACATTATAAAAGAAACGTTACAATTTGAAAAAAAAAGGATTAAAAAAAATACAGTAAAAGAAGGCTTTCTTTGATATTCTTTGTTTGATATCGATTAAAATCTGAGCTGTGGTGTTTTGTCTACCATAGCTGAGAAGAAAGGTAAAACCAGCTCTGGCACCATACCCTTTTTGTCTTTTTTTTCTATGGCCAGAGTAAACTTCTACAACAATTTTGCATGTTTACCAACAGGCAGCTTCATGGAAACTTTCTTGTGCTCAATACGTAATGTTTTGAGCTCCAAATTATACATGTAGTAGCAGTCATGATGAACTTTTAAAAGCTATTTCAGTTTGCAAGAAAGTTTCCGTTTTGGACTTATTTCTGTGCCTTTCAGGTGAATAATGGACAAACAGTTATCCACCAATCAGCTGGTCCAATTTTACCCTGATCGGGTATTATTTGTTTTCTTATGATTATCAGATCCATTTAAACTAGGAACTTCCACCATTTTCAGTCTATAAACATAAGCCAGCATTTTGATTTATTTTTTTAGTTATAAATAAACAAGATCTGATAAATGTAGAAGCCACGAACTTTGATGGATAAATGAGGATACTAGTTATTCAATCAGTTTCTGTTTGATTTACTAAATCTACTAATGAGCCTGAATCATTTTCTTATGTTTTATGTGATAGTACAAATCCAATTCCGTTGTACTAATTACAATGACAATAAAAGGCTATTCTATTCTAATATCGGCAAGTTAGGCCACAGACAACACTAGAAATTGGTACTGGACCAGAAAAAAAAACAGATCCGTGCAAGTTTAAGAACATGCTGTTAATATGAAACATGCAATTTAGGTGCAACAAATTATACCAGATGGGTAATTGCAACAAAACTGAACCTAAAACCAGAGATGAAAGACGGCTGACGATTTTCCCTTGATTGGATTTGATTATAGATCGGACAGTCAGATCCTGAAAAGGCTGATTTGTTTTTTCTATTCATAAAATACAGCAAAACTAAGAAAATTTTTAGTCTATAAACACATCAACCATCAACCTTGCATTTCTTTTCAGGTTAATACAAAGATGTAAAAAAAGAGCAAGGATAAAAGCCTTTATTCAATATTGGGATGATCCTGCTATTCCTCCACTTTCTGTCAGATTCAAAAACACTGAACGTATAAAATAATCTTAAGTGTATGGTTGTTTATTTCATTGTACAGTTTTTATCTGCTACATTATTAAAAAATACCAAATACACTAGAATACCTCAAAATCAGTTATCGGATATCGGATACTGGTTTGGCTGCAAAATGTATGGTCAGTGCATTTCAGAAACTTTATTTTGTAAATAAATGAAATCAAAAATATTTTTCTTAAACTAAACTTAGAACTACAAATTTATATTGATGGATTAAACAAATAAAAAGCTTTAAATGCATAAGGTCTGCAGTCATAGAAAGTAGCAACAACAGTAAAAAAAAAAAAACTACTATAATCACTTAAGCTACATTTAAAAAAAATCATTTTAACAAATCCCATTATCAGATATTTTCTGCCATTATCCAAACCATGTGTTTTCTGCTCACTGAGCCTGTTTGTGTGCATGAACGCTCTCCAAAGCAGCCGTGCTCTCAGTGAGACCGTTCAGCCTCATTCGAAATAAAAAATAAATTTAAAAAAAAACACAGCCAAGCTCCAGGTCCATACCAATTTTCTACAGTAATGCAGCTGGAAAGGGACTCGATATTTATTAACTGACTTATCAATACATTAAGTTTGCTAACTCTCTCTCTCTGTGTTTTAAAGTTACCTCTCTGGCTTCTCAGCCCCTGCAGGGCTCCGAGGCAAACAAACTCCACTCAGAGTAAAGTAGTTCGGACCGACTGTTACAGAGCTGCTGCCTCCGTGAAAACCAGTTTCCTTTCCTCAGGCGAATTTCAATCTGAGAAACAGATGAGGCTCAGGAAACTATCTATTACTCAGGTTTTACCTGACTTCAAAGAAAGCAGAGCATACATATCAGAGCTATATCAGAATTATCTCTGCGTCCTTACCTGTTAATGGGTCACATTTGAGATTAACAGTAGATTTTTAAATATCCTATGTTTTTGCCTTTCACAGAAAGTAGGAAAGCTTGTCAGCACATCTGGAAGGTATCAAGTTAACTAAGCAGCCTGTCAACTCAAAACTTTTTTTTTTGCTGAGAAAAAATAGCAAAGCCCAGTCGATGTGTGTCTATCAATGGCAGGCATCCAGATCTAACTCAATAGTGTGTTTACCTCCATTAAAGACAGTGCTCCATTAACAAACAGTCAGGGTAGGTCTGGGTATGGGCACCAGGACCACACCAGTCATGCTCCATGGTTTATCAGGCTGGAAATCAACATCCAGCAAGGACTGGCCCTGACGCCGGGAGCGCACACAGTCGCCCCTCCACTTTTACACCCTGGCCGGTAATAGTTTCAAGAAATAAGTTGTGTTTTTACAAACTTCAAACTCAATGTAAATAGTTGCTAAACAAATTTGCAGTGTAGTATTAATGACTGTACACTAGAAGATTCCTTTTTCGGTCAACAAATAAAACACTAAGTGCTGGTGGCAGTTGAGTGAAAGGTCTCAGTAAACTCTGCCTGGCAGCGTTCAGACTTAATAAGCCACGGACAAGGCTGTACAGTGTGCTCCATGAGGGACTTCTAGAAGGAAAATGTTGTCTGGACAAACAGTTTATACGACTTTGGACTGGAAGGAGCAACAAGGTTTCACTTTTGAGAAACTTTGAAAGGTGCTTGAATTTATTCAACAGCCTTTTAAAGCCCTATCTGAACTTTATATATTAAACATCCTCATTTGCGGCACAGAATTGTCTTATTTTCACTAAAAGCTCAGTTTTTTTTTTACTATTTCTTTGACTATACAATCTTTACATCAAATTCTGAAAAGTTTGTGTTTTAGGACAATACATCAGGACCGCAGAGTAGCCCCTCGCACTAATACATAAACCTACAGTATGTCAGTGTTTCACCAAAACTTAATTTTTTGAATCGGAATTTTCATAACATCTAAAAAAAATAAGATGGAACATAAAATTAATTTTTACTTTTAGTCTTTTTAACTGTATTCCTTTTACAATATATTTTTTTGCAAAACACCTCCATTAATTTTGTTTAATTTGCCGGAGCACAAGGGTTGTAATTGCATAAGACACACTATTGTTCTGCACAGTTACAAAAAAGAAGAAAAAGAAACTGTATGTAATGATTTGAATAACAATTACTCAAATTTAGCATTTTCTTCTTGAAAGATCCTTATCAACAAGTCTCAGAAACTATTTTAGGAAGATTAACTAAAAGGGGGAAAAACCTCAAATTTCACACTAACAATTCAATACTATATAACACTGGGGCCTTAGTTTGCTTGGATGAGTTATTTTGGTATTTTATAGCCTAAGCAAACTAAAATGCAACTTTTGTCTTTCAATTCAATTAGCGCACTAAAGACTCAATAACTGATGCACCAAAGTAAACTCTAGTTACAACTTTTGTGAAAAATGAAGAAAACTTATACTACAAATCTACATCTATAGACTGCAACTCTGATATGCTTGATGCGTATGTTTTCACTGCGGAGGAAAGTTTCAAGCTTCAGACGCGTTCGGAAGACAGAAAATACATGAACCGCATCAGTGTGTTGATGTGACATTGCTGCTAAGAACAGACTGGTAGAAATAAAAATAATACATAACAAAGATCAGAATTTGCTTCTCCAAATCGACAGATGAGAATATTCCGGTGGAAATTTGCGTTGTTCTGGGGACCACTGGCAGCAGGAAAAACGATGCAAATAGCCCTTTCTTTACGGGTGAATATCTCGAAATACGCACGGCATAGACAAACTTAAACCTAACAATAGATTGTATGTATTTCTCTATCCTCGTCAGCAGTATGTCTGTACTTGCAGAGTCTGAATCCACAGAATAAAGACCAATGGTTCATTCAGAGCTGATAGAAAGAGAGGGAGAAGGAGGGAAACATCTTCCACTCTCAGCGGGGAAGCCTGCTCGGTGCGCGGCTACAGCACTTACTTGGTGTTGGTCCGGTTCCAGAAGACGGCGTAGCGGTCGGCCACCACTTTGGATCCGGGCTCCTGGCTTAGAACACACATCAGCAGCACCAGGCAGATGAAGAGGACCATTTCCACTTGCAGCATCACTACAGTAAAACTTCGTTCGTTCCTCAGTTTCGATCGCTCGATAGGATCAGATATGTGTGTGAGTGTGTGTGTGAGGGGGGGGATGTAGGTAGGAGATATGGGGCGCCTGAACCGGGACAGGTGACCTGGTCTCAGTCACATGTGTACCAGTGTTTCTGCTGCAGATCTGTCAACGTTACACGAAAAGAAAAGAGAAACATGTGAAAGAAAAGATGCTGACGTGATCATTCAGTGAGGAGGACAGCTGGGGTGACACTTGTTCAGGTTGACGGCGTGAAGTTACAAAATGTTAGGCGTCAACCGTCCAGATGAGAACATGCGCGTTAATTCCTGCTGGATCGTCAGTTCGGAGGAATCCAGACAGAATGTGTCCCCTCTTTGATACACAAACAAAAGTGAGACCAGCGCAGAGAGCCACGAATGCGCAGCGGGAACACTCGGTGTCTCCTGTGGCGCTGTACAGTGTCAACCCCCCCCTGCGCGTGCTGGGTGTAGCCTGTGTCAGGGCCAAAGTGACAACTGCTCAACCCTTCACTCCAAACGCAAAAAAAAGTGCAGATTAGTCCGAGACGTGATGGAGAGAGGGGGGCTCAATGTGGTCCAATGACGCTGTGAGGGCGAACGTCAGATGTCCATGTCATTATCCCGACAACTTTCTGAAGCCATGCAGTCAGTCAGTGCGTGCGGGGACGGACGGAGGAGGGGAGGGAGGGGGTGGGAGGGTGAATGGCAGCGTTAGATCACCGTGGAAAGCAAACCCAAAACAAACAAAAAATAAAAAATTGTCATCCTCTTCGCAGTGATCCGCCGGAGGTGTCACGGCCGAGGCGGGGAGGAGTCCGTCACTGTGGCCGCGTTGTTTTTTTCTCTCTCTCTTTTTCTGTCTCTCCCTCCCTCTTTCTTTCTCTCCCTCTCTTCCTTCTGGAGACGCTTGTTTTTTTTTTATCTCCGCATTCCAAAGTGTCCTCCTCATACATAAGCCATCGCGCAACGTGCAAGAGTGGAAACAACGCAGCGCTCTCCCATGTGCATGTTCTATCTCCGTCCCTCCCGTTCTTTTTTTTTTGTTTGTTTGTTTTTTCTTTCTTTTGTTTTCAGGGGTTTGGGGAATAACGCCAGGACACGCATGGACTGTGGCTAAGGAAGGACAGAAGTCGCAACTCCAAGCAAGCTCCAGACGCCGACTGAGAGAGTGGGTTTGGTTACGACGGAGCGGGGGATAGTATCATTGGTTTGCGACGATTTGAATGGGCGTGACTACGACAGCGGTAAGCCCCGCCTACTTTTTAAAACCGAGCTAATTCAATTAGAGAAAGGTAGAGCTGAATGGGGGTTGAGGAGGGAGGTTACCAGGACAGGGAGCGCTTTTTACATTCTCAACTGACAGATCCAGCAGATAAGCTCCGTTTGGTGCTATTTAATTACATGCAAACGGACGCAGCGGAGAAAAAAAAAGGAATGGCTTATACCTATATCTTTCCATTTAACAGAAACACCGCTTTTAAAGTTGTAAAAGCAAATTTGTAATGATCATAAAACAGTATACAAATATTTGTCCTGTAATTACTTTACATAGTGTTGCACTTTACTCTTAACAATTCATATTAATTTTTTCAAAAGTTTTTATTTTTCTGGATTATTTCTTTTTATTTCTATATTTCATGTGTATTCAAACTAAACAATTACAAAAACATAATACCCCACTGGAATTAATTAAGACATCAATGTATTTTATGTCTGATAAAAAACTGAAATGAAAATCAAGGTACTTAAAATTATTTAACAATTGATTTTAAGTATAATTTTATCACTTATGTTTTGAGTATTTAGTTATTGTTCCATTGGTATTGACACATTTAAAGTTTAAAGGCATTTTTTAAAGCCAGCATTCAATAGGCCTACAGGGAAAACTGAATAAATATGGCCATTTATATTTAAGGTTGTTGGTTTATGTAAACCTGATGATAACCATTTGATGAACAGAAATGCCATATTGTTTAATGTTTTCCACAACCTTTCAAAAGAGATACAGGAGTTGCCTTATGTCCGCCTGTGCAATTTTTTTTTATATACATTAAAAAATCACCAGCGGTTGGCTACGGAGACTTTATGTGGATGTATCAGAACAGTGTGGCACAAAAGTTAGAATGACATGTTCCAGTTTCTTGATAACCCTGCAGGTCTAAATCCCTGATTTGGCCTGAGACAAACACCGAGCTGTACTTTCTTGAGGTTGAAATACTCACAAAACGCTTCACAGCAGGGGCAGACAACCCAAAGTTTGATGAGGCCCAAAGTAGAAATTGATCCAGGCACCTGTTTTTGTACAAAATTGATCGTTTGGATGTTGTGCATTTCACATTGTGGCACTTTTTATCATAGTGATATGGCTCACTGCCCATGGCAACAGGAAAAGTTTGGTCAATTGTGCCTCCTCCAGCTAAGGAATCAATTAATTTAGTGAAAGTTAAGAGCTGCTAAAAACTTGTTTGAAAAAGTTTCCTGTTTGAGCAAGAATTTGAGTTTATGTCCAGCTTTGACTACTTTAGCAACAGCACTAATGCTTTTGTCAAACGTGCTTACAAGCCATATTTATAGCCTTGAGGTAGCCAATGAACTGTACATCCTTTGCTACAATGGTCAGGTTAGTTTTTACCATCTAGTTGGAGTACATTTTAAAGGTTTTTGTCCAGCTTTAGATGTTAATGCAGCAACAATAATATTGATCAAAATCTTCTCAAGCAAAATTTATGATAATCATTACAGCGGTTTCACTGGCTAAATTCTTACCATTTGTTTTACCAGTGCACATGAGCTGAACTCATTGCAATGGCTTTCATTTAACACTATCTGAGCCTGCACTGAATTTTTAAATTATATGAGGTATACTTTCACTACTCTTAAAGCTGTGTATGTAGGATAAATAATAAAACGAGACATAGGAGGACTTTATCATTGGTTCTGGGAGTTGTGTCTGATATAGCTCACTTCAGTGCAAGCTCCAGCGAACAACCATGGAAACTCTTTGACTATTTATAACAGCTATATTGTTTGCAAGAAGCAAAAATGATTATATTGTTGTAGTAGCATTCAATTATAACTGCAAATAAAGCTATGACCATTAATATTTTTTCTTTGCACTAGGCAAATAAGTCATTTTGAAATCATAAATAAAGTTTAAATAAAAATATAGAATTGTTCAAAGCTTGTACTTGGAAATGTCAGAAATGAATTTAAAATCAGCCTTAATCATGGTAAACTTGACTATATTTATAAAGCTTTAAGATCAATTTTCTAGCCCTCTTGACACACCAGCTGGCCTTGGGGGATCAAGCTTGGACTTAGTTTCTTATGCCTTGAGCTGAGAGTGGTGGTGCTGGTGGTGGTGGTGGTGGGGGGGGGGGGGGGGGGGATGACTTTAAAGAGCTTTCCAGAAATTGCATTAAGTATTGATGATTTTTAAAGGCTTATCGTAAAAAGGAAAACAAAAAGAAGTGATAATACTGGTTAATAAACCTGTGACTGGGCATTTCGGCAGGGTATTATAAAATAGATAACTATCCAGATTTGTGAATATCTGAGGGAATGTACCAGAAGGATCTTTACATAAGTAAATATGTAAAAAAAATACAAATAGAACTCACATATCCATCTCAACGACGTGAAGTTGAATAGTCACAATACAAATAGGCTAGATATGCTGTACCAATTATTTATTCCAAAATGTAAACATGTATAAGAGTGCTCAAATTAACGAAAAATCAATAATAACTTAAATCAATTAATTTATGTAGCACTAAATTGTAGGAAATGTCGTCTTAGATAACGTTACAAACAGGTACAATTCTTTTGATTTATTCCAATGCACTCCACTCACTCAATTTAGTGAATGACATGTTATATCAACTGATTACAAGTTACCTTGTCTTACTTTTAAGGCTATGTTTAAAAGCAATACAATGTGACCTGCATGTTTTTACACTAATTAATAATAGCATATATTTGAAACAGGAAAGGGCAGGAAAGGGAAAATATGCAGAAGGAAAGACAAGAGGAGGGGGAGGAGGGTAAGAGGGCAGCTAATATTTTAAGATAATCCTCTTGACCTGTTCTCTTCCTCTTGTGTAAACTCAGGAGTGCTCGCTTGCAGCTATCGCCGCACACACTGAGAGAGGGGCGCTCTTGCTGCAACCACACACAAATACTATGGCCCGCTACGCAAACTCTGGGAAGTGTCCCTTTTTTTCTCAGTTTTTGCAGGACATATATTTAAGAGAAAATACATCAGCTACCAGACGAGGAAGGATGGGAAGGTCAGCCCAGAGGTCAGCGGACATGGTTGTTTTCACACCCACTTTACAACTGTGTCTGCATTCCTTTCGAGCTGAGCCTCATCTCTGTCTCACTTGTGATAAAGAAGTTGATAACAAGCACATTTAACTGACTATGTGCTCAACACACACCCCCAGATGGTTTCATTTTCTCAAAATCATCCGAGATCATATCAGAGTTATCCACATAATTCCAGCAGAAGGATGCAAAGATGTTTTTATATTTCCAAAAATGTGATATCTATTCTATTTGACTTATTAATAATAAGAAAAACAGAGCTATAATAAAAGAAATTTACAGCTTGCAGTACTAAAGTATTTTTCCTCACTTTTTGTCTTCCATTTCCAGGTGGTCATTTATCAGTCTTCTCAATAAATAGCACAAGTACGGTAGATCGACAGGCACTTGTTATTCGATAAAAGCTATTTCACTCGGAGTTTTTATAGTCCAATTCAATTTTAGTCAAACTTTTGGTAATGTCTTTTTGATAAAGGATAACTGGCTTCATCAAGAGCTTCACTTTGATATATCGAAGTCATTCTGGCTAAGAATGACAAGGACCTGGCTTCGAGCCTGAGGTTTTTCGCTTCTCAGATTCAGTGATCAGCACACATAGCCAGGGTTAGGAGAAGGATGGAACAAAGAAAATGAGTGTCTGGCTGGGTGGTGGGTTGATTTCTAACTTTTATTAACGTTACCATTCTTTTGTGATCGGGCAATTAGCAAGCAAATCAAAACAATGACTCATTAAAAGAAGAAATATGCAGCTCTGTTTTTCTGGTGTCAGGATGGGGGGTCGGGCACGCCAACAAGCAATTACAGACATGAAAGAGACTCTCTGAACAGGTCCTTTTGAAAATGTCTTCCAATTAACGGTCTATAACCTGCATGAAAAAAGAAAGTCAATTGTCAAAGCATAAATTAAAACTATGCTTTCACCTTCTTTGAATAGAGATTTCCTGCATCTTCCAATATATTTGAATTTCATTATTCATATATGAGATTAAATGGAATCTAAATCAATTACTGGGTACTATTAAAGGGGCTGTTATTGTTTGCTTCCCATTTTATAAACCACAACAGGTTGAATTTAAAAGTATGTACGAGCATAGAAAATTTGCTTAGGATCATTTTAATATCTGAAGAGAGACTAATCAGCGACCAAATTTGAACTTTGTACAAAATATGTTGCAGAAATCTAGCATCACCTTGTGCACCAGCTTCTCTGGAGAAACGTGGTGCTAGCAGCATCGTGTTATGGTGATGCTGGTTGGAGTTGATGGGAACATGAATGAAGCTAAATACAGTGCAATCCTGAAAGAAAACCTGCTGCAAAAGACTTGAGACTGCAGTGGAAGTTCAACTTCCAGCAGGACAACAGTAAACATACTGCCAGAGATGGATGGTTCAGAAGAGAATATTTGGGCTTAAAAAAGGCCAAGGACTTGAAATTTCAGATTTACATAAGCTATGAATCCAATTTAACTGAGTGAGCTTAAAGTTATTTAGTTTTTAATAATGATTGGAAAATTTAGTCTCTAGAAGCTTGTAGAGATTAACCCCAAACTTACTCATACTTGAGCATGTGATTGCACTTAAAGTACAATCCTAAACCACATATCGACTCCTGGGAGTAAATAAACTCCACACTTCTCAGTTTTCTATTTGTTAAACTATTTGAAAGCATATGTGTTATTTTCCTTCCTCTTCATATTTAAGCTCTACTTTATGTTTATCCATCACATAAAATCCCAATAAAATACACTGAAGCTTGTGGTGTGGTTTGTGAAAAAATAAGCACCGTAGAACATGATATTAATCATAGCCAGAGAGGAGATTTTGCAGTAAAGTTGATCAAGCCAAGCACTGTTACAGGGGTCAGTGTAAATATCTGCTCAAACAATGTTGCTCACACAGCTCCTAAAACATGATGCTCTACACACTAGCCTATAGCCACAGGGTCTTTGTCGACTAGACATGTGCACTGTCCTCTGTAGCCCTATTCACAACATCAAGCTTCAGTAGGAGATTATATTGGGCTGCATTTAAGGATCACGTATAAAAAAAAATCCTGTCTGTTTCAGAAGATAATAATCACAAGCACAAGATAACTTCAGCAATTAGTCAAAAATAACACTTGATATCAGTTTGTGGCCATCACTGGATTAAATAATAATTGTCTTTGACAAATTATTTCATACTACATGTTACACCGGAACTCACGAATGAATCAGTCAAGATCAGAAAGCCAGTGTTGCATTTAAAACTCTGAGCTATGTACATTAATAATTCTGACATAAACCTTTCTCGTTACAGCTGAACTCATGGAGAACATTACCCACCCCCACTCTCTCCATATTCTCCACCACTTCCCTCCTTAGGATGCATATTAGATTAAAGATTTTATTGTCACACTCAATGCACTTAGAGTGTTGGCAAACTAAATCACAAGGAGACAGCATGTCATAGAAGAGACACCTTGGGTTGACTAAGTCATGACGAGCCAGCACAAATCGATGAGATGGACTAATCGGATGTATCTGCTGGGACGAGCTCTGCCCTGAATCCAAATGATGGATACCAAATGGGGACTGATGTTGGCATTAGTACACAATCAGTGCAGTAGATAAAGAAATGTAAGGACGAGGGCCTCCTATTCAGTGAGGCATCAGCTTTTCAGCAGGTGCAGCCAAGGTCTCTCCTTTCAGAGAGAAAAAAACACAAGTGCATTAAAGCAGATGGATCGTCTTTATGCAAAAATATGTAAACACAGTTGAGATAAAGAAATAAAGCAAAAGGAAACAAATGAGTGCCTATTTGAACTTTCCAAGGACAAAATTTTTTTTTCATTTTCCAATCAGGGTACAGCTTGTCTAAAAAAAAATCAGCGTGTAATATCTAAGACAATGAATCATGTAAGCATTTTCCAACAAACCCGCTGATAGACTTTGAATTTTATATTTTTAATACTTGGAAACAAAAAATATTCTCTCATTTTTATTAGAATTAGCTGAAAAAGAAAATCTAAATTGTACATATTACTACTGCTAACAGAGTGTATGGGGATGGAACATTCAATCTGATTCATAAGGAAGCAACACAAAAAAATGTATTCCTTTTCCACTGTATCAGCAGTTTATGCTGCTGGTGGTGTAGTGGTGTAGTAATTATATTCTACTACCACTTTAGGACCTGTTCATCCTTGTTTAACCCACATCTCCAACCCCCAACCAAAGTATTGGTCGTTATCATCCATTTATAATCGCTTTGTACCCATCTCCTGATGTCTAAATCCACCAGAAAATGCATGAAAGTATTTACCGTTCACACACTTTTCCTCCACAATGCACCAAGTGCCCTTTCTTCATTCCTGGATTTTTTATTCTCCTTGTTTTTTTGTGATTTTTTTAAGACTATTAGGAAGTGTCCCTCAACAGTGACATTTTACTATTAATAATAATTTAGATAAATAAAATGATCTGGCTCCTATCAGTCACATGATATCCATTAGTCACTGCTCATTCTTGACATGACACTTCCACTCCTGAGCTGCTTTACTTTGAGGCCACGGTAAGAAGGGTATGTACTATACTGCACAGGAGTACTGGATTACTATGACACTGATGATGTTAAATATATTGTGGCAACTGAGTAAGTGAAAGGAGCATGCCGTGTGTGCACCACATAACATTTTCTGTCTTTTAACTAACAAGCACGGACGCTAACATTAGTCTCAAGCCTGTGGTAGAGGAGACTCCGAACTTGGCCTTCCAACTATCAAATTATCACCACGACATTTTGGAGGGAAAATATAGCTCTGATTTTAAAGTGTTATAAAAAAATTATGCTCAGGCAGCCTCTATTACTTTGATATTAAAAAAGAGCAATGTGACTGTCACCTGAAGAACACACCTCAAAGCACAGGTACAGCCAACTTCAGTTTGCTCTCAGTTCTATTCACCTAACGTTACCAGGTATGTCCTCACAGCTGCAAACAGGATCTGGGCTGGAGGTGAGCTGCAATGAATAAAATGAAATCACAGCTGTAGAACCTAGGCTGCTGAAAGTTGGGCCTATAGCCTTTGCAGCTCACATCTAAAAATGTCACATAAAGAGCAGCCTAAAAGTACGGTACAGTTTTAACTGGAGCAGCTATAGAAAGCCATATGTGCCACAATTTGATAAGTCAAAAAATTGTGACGTGAAAGTTTTAATACGACTTAGTTTTAATAAGACTTAGTAGCTAATGGATTTGTCAAATAAATTAATCTATTCTTATCCAAATAAATAAATGAATACATCTTTTTATATTCACATAAGTTGAAATTGTATCAATATGTTTACCTCATGGCTGTGTACTGAAGATGTTATACATTTATTTTTCTCACCACCTTACATTTTAAATCTCTCAGAGGTGCTAACACTACTATAGAAAAGAGTTTTCCCCTCTGAGTTGTTTTGATCTTTAAAGCCGTCTCCACCTGGCATTAATGAGTCAGATATTTGGGTTTATTTAGTGAAACACAGCAGAAAGTTTAATTATTCAAAATGTACTTTACAACACTTGTTTAAGCAGCTACCACATCTCCTATGGTCTTTTTAATGTGTGCAGTCTCAGATCAACACAGCCCAGCAGCAGAAGCATCTCAACAGCAACATTGTACATCATCGGAAAAAAGGCTACTTTTGCTTTGAATGGTCCCCATCTGATAAAGTTGATTTATTATGTTCCGTTTTCTCATTAGAGTCTTAATGAATATTGGTTGTTGTTATTCAGAATGGTATACTATTAGTTAAGTTGTTGTAAAGTTTTTAAGATCTTGCCCTATGTGCCCTTTTTTAACTTTGAACACCCGCTCCTCTAAAGGTCTATGCACAGCCTTTTGGGGATGTGGTAGAAAGAGAGATATGTATCACTGATGTACAGTACAGGTGACTAAACTGCAGCAACCAAATTGGAACAAAATCCACAAGAAATATTTCAGAAGTCTAGTTGAATCTATGCCACGGAGAAATAGGGCAGTCCTGAAGGCAAAAAAAGCCTTCCATCAGCAAAGTATATCTAATAAAGTGGCTGGTGGAATTTAATCCCTACCTTTACTCTATGATAAATCTCCCTTTTCTCTTAGCAATAAAATTTAAGTTCAGTTGAAGTCAAATGTACCCAGTTTGCTAACTTAGTAATATAAAAAAAAAATCTTAGTATAAATTTATCATAAACAAGATTCTAATTCTCCTTCCTTTTCTGATGGGAGCAACAACTTAAAGGTGGGAAACCATGACATCCCTTTCCCCAGCAACACTGCCCAAGGCGTTCTCAGACCTGAATTGAAATATAGTCGCTTAGGTGAATTTTGAGACTGGCTCATGGTCTCCTCCCTGTCAGACATGCACATAAAACCTCTAGAGGGATGGGACTTGAAGGCATCCTGAACCACCTCAGCAGACTCTTTTCAAAGCAGATAAGCAACAATTCTACTTTAAGTTCCTTCCAGATGGCAGGGCTTCTTACCCTGTTTTCAAGGCTGATCTTTGGAGAAGCCTAATTTTGTGTCTGGATACAAGAACCCACATGTATATATATTCAGTACATGCATATTATAGTTTTGCTTTGAAAGCCTTGTTTCTTATTCTCTCTTAATGTCTCCAAATATTCTTTACTTTTGCAGATAAATATTGTCCTCACAGATATTTTCTCTGTGCCACCAGCTGATAATTAAGAACTCTTTATTTCCATCTCGATGTTAGCATCCGTCATTTGTGTAAAATGTTCAATTTACAGCCAACTTTTTTATGTAGTCCCTCAGCAGTCCTCTCCTCCCTTCCTCCCATTCTGTCCACAATAAGGCGAACAAATGTTCCCTCACATACACACAGAGGGCAACCACAAACAGCTTTCTGCCTCTGCAGTATAAATGTTTACTTGTCCTGCAACAAAATGGTTTCTCTCTTTATGTACTTTGATCCATATTCTATCACGCCATGCACCAATGACACCAGCTTCAACTGCTTCACCAAGAAACACTCCTAAAGGCCATTAGCTACAACAATATTGAGCTACTTTTTTGGGGGTAATTTAAACCAAAGTCTTCGCATTTAGTGCATTTCTACCACTGGGCAAACAGAGGGTTAATAATAAAGAATACGTAGCACAGCTGCATGTTATCCCCTAAATTTGATTCAGAGAAGTCTTAACTTCTCCTCATTACTGGGACCTGTAGAGTAGCAAATGACAAATCACAGTATGTGATAATAAAGGTGACACTGTGAAAATCCCCTGGCTGGGATCCATCTCATCATTATGAAAGCATTATGAATGGATGTAATAAAAGTGAATTAAGACAGGACATGGCCGATATAGATAATATGAGCACATTGTCCCTTGCCTAATGTGAATGGTTCTTCAGCCGGCTTGTGCAATATGGGTCCCAATTTGAAGAGGATATCCTCGACTCAGAGTAATACTTACATAAAATCATGACCAAAAAGCAGGGAGGAGAGAGGGTGGGCCACCGTTGAGTCCTCTTTTGTACTCTCTGCTATTTCATTACAGCAATGAATGTAAAAAAGGAAAAAAAAAGAAGTCTTTGATATGCTGCAGTGTGCAACACAGCAGTCGTTCAGCTCTGTGGGGGCCTTGTGTTTGTCTTTGAAGTCTCAGGGAGAAATTGATGTTCCACTGTCACTTTATGACTCTTCTGTCAGAAGGAAATATAGATTCAGAGGCTCAGGATAAAGCTAATAGGCAGGCTTGTCTAAAGTTAAGTAGTGATATGATAATCATACACTTTAGTTCAAGCCAAAGAACATTAGTCTCCTTATAATACTAGTTGATTCCCTTTTCAAACAAACCTCTCCCTGCTTTTGTCCCTGGCGGGTGTTGGCCTTCGGAAAGGGCCACCACTGAAGAGCTCCTCTATACATCATTGATGAGGGTACAATAGCATTAGTGTATGCTTAGCCTGCTAATTCCCTCTGTCATTGTGGAAAGTTTTATAATCGGGCCATTTGTAATTCTGTACATAAAGGGATAAGCTGCGATCCGAGCTTATGAGGCTGATCAAATTAAGATGGTTTTCTCCGAACAGGAACACCTGATAATGGGGAATACTAGTGCTCCGGACAGTGTCACTGATAAGCTATTGACAAAGAGATTTGCCCTGCGGCATGTATTAGTCGGTGTTTGTTATGCATGCTGTACTTGCGAAAACAACTCTTCACAAGCCATATCATATTTAACATGTATGAGAGGTGTTCCAGACATTAAACTTTAATCTCCAAATCATATCATACTGGTTTATCAGCAAATCTTAACCCCATTTTGTAAGCCATGCATTCCTGACTGTAAGAATGTGAAAATGTTTCACATCCCCCTGACGCTGCAATAATCTTTCCTCTCCAGATATCACTCAGTCACTTAGATAAAGCATTTCCTTCTCGTGTTCTTCATCTGCCTTTTTCAAATGGAAGGAATGAAGGATGTACAAGAGCTAAGCGCACTGGCATCTGTTTCCTGACGGTTACAGTTCCGGACATTTACATGGATTTCTATTGGGCATTAATATCATATTATTTTGTTTCTTTGATTATGCACTTGAGCTCTGTGTGGGTGTGTGTGGAATGATTATTCAGTAAGCACCATCATAAACTTCAAAAACAAGAATTGGTTGCTAAAGTTTAAATTTTAAATTGTATGTTTTTTCCGAATCCACATATGGTCAAGACTAAACATAAAGCCTCAAATTTATCTTACCGAAACAGTTACACCTAAGCACAGGTAAATATTCACCTCCAGTTAGTAAGGATAAATCATGCAACAGATAAAGCTTTGTCATTGCTGGTTAACTAAATAATTTGATAAGAGTTAAAAATATATATATATATATATATATATATATATATATATATATATATATATATATATATATATATGCCAGAAGATTGTGAAATGGCAGAATTCCATAGGGATGAAGATAAGGACATCATAAGTCTTCAATCTCTTCATTGCGTCCGAAGAATTAAGCTATATTCCCCAGATAACTTTACTAATAATTATTAATCACTAAATAGAACTAATCTTGAAATAATTTTCCCAAAAAAAACAATGTAGTGAATATGGTGTTTAAGAGATGTCGAACTATGTGTTTTTATATTTGAGCAATTCAATTCATTTAACTTTTATTTATATAGTGCCAATTCACAACAAATATCATCTCAAGGCACTTTACAACAAAAGTAATTTCAAGACAATTAAACAAACATTCCAATTAGTTAAAAGTTTTCTATGGGGAGAAAAAACACAGAGAAAAAAACTGGGTTAACAATCGCAGAAAACATATCTGGAGAGTAGTAGAAGAGAGAAAAAACATGGTCAGTCTGTCCTCCAACATTCTAAACCTATAGCAGCATAACTACAAGTATAGCTCAGGATAACCTAAGCCATTCTAACTATAATCTTGATCAAAAAGGAAGGTTTTAAGCCTTTTCATAAATCTGGAGTTGTTAAAAATGCAACCTGTGGTCGGAGTTAGGGCATTTTCTCACTGACTTGAAATGTTTAGACTTTTGAAAAAAGAGAGAGTATGGCACTGGGCTAAGAATATTATGAGTAAATAATAAAATTTTAAGAATTCATCAATCAGGTTCTACATTTTTAATAAAGTATTTTTTAACCACATAGCACAGATTGGATGTCCAGAGATATCAAGCATTTTCATTTACACGAATCATGGTAAAATCATCCCACGGAAAATTAGCTCTTAATTTAATCCTCTGTTTTGTTTTGTTTTTATTCTACACTTAAACTGTAACCGTTTACACCAAAAAGGCAGTTCATGTGAATTTTCCTCTTGCTTTTTAACATTCAGTGTCCAGAGATAAGTTCTCTTTCTGTAGACGTTCCAAAATGGCTCTCAGGTACTTTGGGTAAAAATAATAAAACATTTTTTTTTTCTTTGTTTTCAAAAACACATTCAGATTTTTAGCAGATGTTTTGTGTTTTTCATTAAATAATTGTTTTGAATTTCGATGAAAGAATTATACTAAAAGTAACCACATTTTTAGATTATTTTTTCTGGTCATTAGTTTTGAAACTGTATGCAAAAATATATCAAAAGTCAGAAGAAAATCCATCCACTTATTACTAAAGTTTTATGTTTTTCTATTTGTTAAAACTTAAAACAGAAAACAAGTGGTGGCTCTTTATGATTGATAACACATTTTACTATTAAAAAATTTCAAGTTTTTCTAAAGGTCGTGTAACATTTGTGTTTTACTTAGCTGGATTGAGTGCAATGGCTCTTTGGAGGGTAAAGGTAGCAGACCCCTGCCTTACACCAAACAAAGCCTCAGGCTCATTTCTCTTAGCCACTCATCATAATGAGTAACACAAAAGAACAAAAAATCAAGGTAAATTAGATGAAAAGATATTAGCTTCTGACCTAAAATGTATAAGTATACAGCAAGATTAATAATCAGAAAGCTTAAAATAACTGATTCTGAAACACTGCTGAACAAAAATGTAGTTTTCATTTTCCACCATGTATAATAAGGAGAAAGGTAAAGGAGGTAAAAAAAAAAAAAGAAAGCTTATTAATGAGAACTGCAGCAAAAAAAATCACAAGGAAATTATCTTTTGTAAAAGTATTATTAGCAGGGGTGGCACTAAAAAATATACAGGGCACTGTAAAGAAATAAGCAGATAAATCAAATTATGACTTTCTGATTCACTACCCATGAGTGGAATCGTTCTCACCAGACATCCACAGACCTGCATGTAGAACACCGACCCGCCCTCTGTATCGCCACATTTGACTAACACTGACTTGTCAGCACCATGCATCCCCACAGCTCAGGATATTGGAGCAATTACCTTTGTACAGCACCCCGTTGCAGAACAGGGGTCACTGGAGCCCAATTCATCTGTAGAAACCAGTCAGACCTAACAACGGCAACACTGACTTGTTAGGGAACAAAGAGGCCATAATAATTAGCAGTGACATTTGCTGACAGAGAAGCCAAGCGGGCCTGGCCTCCACTGAGATGTTTCAGCACAGAGGAAGAGAGAAAGGGAGAGATCTAGTTGATAGAAAGGGGTCTTTCACCACCATCTGAAATGGATGTTGCTGCCTAAGGGTCCAACGTGCCAATCAGCAACTTTCCGAACCAAATCATTTGCATCATAAACAGTCTCTCATTATGTGTTCTGAATTAATTTGCTTTTCACTTACCACTGGAATGAATAAAAGCTCGACTCAAAAATTGAGAAAATCAGAGACTCAAATCACAAACGTAGACAAAAAAACAAACAAAAAACTCCAACAGAAATTTTAACATCTAAAACCATTGTAACAACTATCAGTAACAGTGTCAAATCAACATGAGTCACTCTTAATACAAAAAAAAAATCAACTCAGACGCATAAGTTATATTTAGAATTAAGTTAATCTATAGTGTTAACTGCACCTTCCATTCACTTCTTAGTAAATGAATTGACAAAGTACAGGATTTCTTTGCATTTTTAGGATCAGTTATTCCCAAAAGAATCAATGAAAATATTGGGCAGATTACCAAAGGTTAAATATTTAAACAAATTGCATGCATTGATATCTACTTACTATTAACAGATTGAACCAAAGAAAAGAAAAAAAGCTAATCAACCAAATTTTAATATAAACAAAAATAAAAGTAAATACAAAAAGCAGTTTTTAATGATAAAGTTATTTATTAATTTTATTTATAAAAAATGTATTGCTTGTAATGTTGGTGAAAGATATTGCAGTGAAAGCTACTGCTCAGAAAATGTGGAACAGTGGTAAACCTTCCCAGGAGCACCTTGTCTCATCCAGTAGGTCAAAGAAGAACCCAGAACATCCAAATCTCTACAGGTGTCACTTGCCTCAGCTAGGGACACTGATCGTGACTCAACAATGCAAAAGAGGCTGGGTAAAAGGCTATCATGGGAATGTTCTAGGGCAGAAGCCACACTTTGACGACGCATTTGAGCATCCAAATTAGCAAAATTATCTCCAAGATTTTTTGGAAAAACATTCTGCAGACTGACAAGCCAAAAATCAAATGTTTTAGCAGGTGGCTGTCCTGTTACATCACAATAATACATAACAATAAAATAAACAGTCAAACACAGTGGTGATAGTGTGATGGTCTGGGGCTGCTTTGCTGCTTTTGGACCTGGACAGCTTGCCCTTATTGAAAGAACCTTGAATTTTGCTGTCCAACAGAAAATCTTGAAGAAAAATGTTCCAATCCAAAGAACACTGGCAAGTGATTTTAAACTGACAAAATACAATTGTTTTGCCGTTATCTAGTCAAAGTAAATAAAAAATGGCCAAGATACTCTGTCAAGTCAAGACTCTAAACAGCCATTTGATGCTCAAATATCCTCCCATGTGGCTGAATAATTCAGCCAATTGCATTTTTTTTTCTAATTCAGCCTGAGTAATTTAACATTCCTCCGTGGTGATTAAAAAAACTGTTTGTTGGTTATCAAAAATGTTTGATTGCACTGTTACAGCAAAGGTAGTCAAAACCAGTGAGAAGATTTAGAAGCTGATAATTTTTTCACATAGCACAAGAGAGTTTGGATAGCTTTTGCCTCACAATGAAATCATTTGAAAACGGTTTTATATTTTGTCAGCTTTTCTTTCTTGTTAAGATTTGTTTGATGATCTGCAATTTTTAACTGACAAAAAAGAAAATAGAAGAAATCTGTAAAGGGAGAAATACATTTTCAATGCACTGTGCATAAACACCCTGGAAGGTCATTAATGTACATTATTTTTTTAGAATCCATTTTATTATTTTGAGGAAAAAGTTTAGTTAGCCCAGATTAAGGGCTCATTTTGACTTTATCATGATTTTTAGGTGGTTACCTGAAGTTGGGAGAAGAGCAGAGTCTTTGGAAATAAAAGGCTGTCCAGATATGGATTCTTGCTGAAGTTAACAGACCAGAAGCTTTTTTTTTTCTTCCTTAGTTTGTTAAGCTTATGATAAAAGCAATGCCTTAGGTATTGCTGCAGCTGGGAAATGCAGCAACAGTTATCAATAGATTTGTTTTGTGCTAATTACCAACCCCTTTGGAAGAACGATGGTCATGCAGTTCTGTTTGTCCTAATTCTCCCTCTTTTTATCAAACATCTCCATGGGTGGACCCCAGAACCAGTATGAGAGCAGTTGAGGAGTGTCTAAAAAATTGCCAAGAGGAGACTGCATTTTAGCTTGTTCATGGGGCCTTTACGTATCAGCACCCCAGGAGATGAGTGATGAAAATGGAAGGTAAGCATGGACGATGGCCAAATAAAACAGAAGGAAATGAAGAAACCTTGATTTTCACATGTATCACAATTTGCGCTGTAAAATACTGCATATGTGTGAGGGTGAACATGCTTTCATAAAAACACATCTGGTGTCCATCAGACACTTTATTTTTCCTGAGGTCAGGGTCCGCGGGATATTTAATATTTCCACCAAAGAATCCAGATGACAAGGTAATGTCTTGGACTGAGACAAAGGCTCATAAAATTACTCGTATTATGCATGTCTCCTGAGGGCCAGAAGAAAAATGACAGTAATAATTTTAAACAGCATGAAACATGACATAGTCACAGTCCCAATAATACATTTCCTTAAAGTTTTTCCACTTTTATTCTGCCTGAAGGAAACGTACATTTATTTATTTTATCCAGTCATATTTGCCCCAAGGAAGATTTGTAACCTGTATGGGACTAAATATATTTTGTGCAGAGGGGACTTATTAAAGAGATCTCCCTTTATGTCAATCAGATCCGCATTCCTAAAAAAAGTTACAAGTGGACAGAATTAATTTCCAAAGTTAAATGATGATAAACATGGCTTGATTTTCTTATTCTTGCTGCACTGCAAGTTCACCCTCTCACCTGTGGCAATCAGACTTGCTCCTCTGACTTTAAAATCATTTATTGCTTCGCCTTTCTGTCTGCTCTTCTCCTCTATACATGACACCGAAGCCCCCACCACTTTTCAAATAGAAACGGAACCAGCAATGACAGCTCTTAAAATGATGGGCTACCCTACTACAGATCTGAGGGAAAAAAGAAAATTCATTAAAAAAAAATGTGATGATACAATATAAAATCTGTTTACTGCATATTAAATGCAGTGTGGCCACAAGAATACAATGAAAATTTATCTATCCATCCACTTTCTTTTTAAAAGGAGCAGTGATACTCCAAAGAAGTGCCAGATTGTCATTCTTGGTTGTGGCTGCTATTCTGCTTGTAATTCCAAGTTTTTATTTGTGCAATATTTTTCTTTGTCCAGCCATCAGTCAAATAACTTAATTTAAAATTTTTGGATCTTGTTCTTTTAGTAAGGATCTACAAGTCATGGTTAGTCAGAGTGGAAATGTGCTGCTAAACTGAGGACTTCCAACCAGATTTACAGCATATGAATACCCAATCTTTCTAATCATCTCTTGGTCGGGGCGACTGTGGCTCAGTGGTAGAGTAGTTGGCTTGCAATCGGAGGGTCGTAGGTTCAATTCCAGCTTCCTCCAGTCACATGTTGATGTGCCCCTGGGCAAGGCACTTAACCCCCAAATTCTACATTGTCCTACCGAGCCATGTTGGGTGTCGGTGTATGAATGCAAGTGTGATTGGGTGAATGCAGCTTCAATGTAAAGTGCTTTGAGTGGTCAGTAAGACTAGAAAAGCGCTATATAAGTCCAGTCCATTTACCAATCTTTCTAATCATCTCTTGGTCCATCTTCTTGAACAAGATAATTGTTGTGTGTTTAATTTGTCTCGCAAGTACAAGGTTGGATCTGAGAATGACACTCAAAGTGTTAACGTGCAGCAGGAGAAATTTGAATTATTACCTCTGACTGAAATCAGACTTCTGAAATGCATGCATACACCTTAGTCCAACTTGTATCAAACCAAACTGGATTTTCGCAAATGGGTCTCACAGGGAGAGCTCTTAAGAGGACTGTGCTCAAAGTTGTATTGCTATTGTCTTTCCATGCCTATTGGGCGACGGGGACACTCAAATCTTTGCTAGCAAAATCTCCCCCTCGGTTCCAACCTGCAGGCTAGGACAGGACCACTTCCCTAAACTGAACTAGACTGAAGTTGTTGCCTGAATCTGAATGCGTTCTTTTAAAATCAGCTTTGCGCTGCTGTTCCTCAACGGACTTGGCCCGTTTGGATTGTTCCTCCTTCATCGTTCGCCTTGGATTGGTCGTGTAGACGAAGTCATCACCAGTAGGATAAATTTAGTTTGTCTGGGTAGGGTGTACGCTTCTGTAGGAGGTTTTGATATTGGATTTGTTGATGGTGTCGCCGCACGCTGACTTTTGCTGTTGTATGCTTGTTTTTGTGTTCACTGGTTCTTGCTAAAACATTATTATATCTCCTATCTTTTAATATCCTTTCATTTTGTTGGTATGGTGTGGTTGCATGTCTTGTTAAGAAAGAATACTATTAATCCTGTGTCCTGACTCCAGATCACCCACTTCGGAGACACACAAACACACACACTAACACAGACACACACACACACACACATACATTCCACTTATGCTTTGAATCTGTTTTTTTCTAATTCTGGTAGTGTTAGATTTTGGTTGCATACGTTATTCCTTTTTTAAATACTTTGTATACTGCATGATTTAGAGTAGATCGGCTGTTGTTATAGTGTTCATCTGTAAGATTAAAACAATTATGTTAATAAACCCTGTTATATTTTAAAGAGAAGTTCTTTTTTTTATTCAGTGCATGTGGAATTATTGTTACTGCGTCCGAGTTCACTCTTTAGAAAAGTGAATGAATTTGTCGGGCTTATGTTAACGTTATGGATTTTCCAGAATGGTGCCCCAACTTGATTTAATAAATTAATCAATTCAATGTCATTAATAGCCATGGTAATATTAAATTATTATTTACGACTACTGCTGTTGATGTCAGCCAGACAAATTGCTTGCACATTGTGCAGTTCCATTGTATAAACACACACAACAGTTCTCAGACACCAATTCTGAGTAGCAAACTGCCAGACAGGACACGTTAGAAATAAATAAAGTAAAATAATGCAGGCAATGGGGGTTGGATAAAATGTTTATGTACAGCATGCATATTCCAGCAATAATATGACTTCTCTGTCGAAACCTGTTATTTCATCCACATTAACTCATATTTCTTACATTTTCTTTAAAACTTGTAGGCTAACAGACCTAAGGAAGAGTAATCTGCTGCTGCATCACAGACATTAATAAAGGAGATATTTCAGCCACTCTCTCTGTGCCTGTAAAACAATAGCATATCGGATACACCACGTCATATAATGTTTTTTTTTTTTCTTAATACGCAGAATCAGCTGCAGATTCCCCTCCTGGAGCTCTGTGGATGCTATAATTCTTGGCAGGTCAGTTCAAAAGTACTTGCCCTAAAAGGAGTATATTTTTGTGTGCATGTGTGTGGGTTTACTCCCCTTCAAGGGTCTGCTATGGCACACTACCAAGATAAAGGAGATGAGAAAATGGAGAGAGAGAGAATGAGGCAATATATATGGAAGATGTGGACACAGTTTGATTCTGAGAGAACAGATCCTGGTTGATAGACTCACATTATAAATTAAACATGTGCATCTTAATAACACTGGATCGAGAAAAGGAACTTTTTCGTGAGAGGGGTCTCTGATGCTTTCTTAAGTCGTTGTGACTCACAAGGCCCACCTCTCACAAGGACAGAGCACATGAATGCAAGAAGGGCAGCTTCCACATATTGTGGCTGTGGCTGAATAACAGAAGACAGATTTAGGAGGGATTGAAAAGTCATGGTTTTGAGCAAGCTGATAAACAACACCTTAAGATTACACAAAGAGCAAGGGCAAGTAAAATAACAAAAACATTAAAAGCAAGAATGTGCACATAAATAGTGCTATAAGCTATTTTGTTCAAGCCTAAATTGCAGTACCAAGTTTTTTTGGAGTTTAACACAAACTGATTCCTACAAACTGTCAACCTGTCACAAACTACCAAGATCAAGATAGTAGTTTTGTGGTTTTTAGTTATAAACACACTTAGATGGAGAATCTGGCCCAGCTGGTAGACAGAGAAGACTTGAGATTTGTCTTGCAGACAGGAAGTAAGGAACTAGGGCGCTGAAGGAGATTATGGAGGAAATCTGTGCTGGAGAACCAGATGACAGAACAGAGATAAGGCTGCAGATCTTTTATCTGTTGACCCACCCAAAAGGATCAAGAGTGGTTAATTATAGTGGTTGTGAGAGGTAGGGGCTGATGGGGTTCTGACAGATCCCCTCCCTCTTGGCCCGGGTGCTAAAGGGCCTGGACGATCTGGATGACGGCGTTCCTCTGGGCCGTACCCCTCCCAATCCTCCGCGTCCTGGAAACCTCGACCTCGAGGACAGGAGCCTACGATGCTGCGGACCGTGTATATGGGGTGGCAAACTGTGGTCCTCGATCCGAGACCAAATCACAAGAGAAGCCATGAAGGCATATGACATGTTGGAGGAAGTCTGCAGTGCTCTTGGCAGAGAACAAACTGGGCAAGGCCACTAGGTGAATGGTCTTGGAGAAGCGATCGATGAAAAAGATCTCCTTTTTGGGCTGCTCCTCTCCCACCACTATCAAGTCATTTCTGCCCGTCTATGTGAGCCGCTAGAGCCATCTGTTTCAAATGTTGTGTCTTCCTTGCAAAGTAAAACAAAATACAAGGAGTCACTTGGTTAGATAAGAGTGGGTGAAAAGCCTCTTTACTGACTCCCAAGAATTATCACATATTCCCATATTGCCTTTACTAATAGTTGTTTAAGCAGTCAATTGAAATAACATTGATTTTTTTTTCCATGACAGTTACCATAGGCCCATTTCTCTGATTAATATTCTCCTTGGCTGACATGCTTGTTTAGATGGACAGCCATGTCTTAGTAGGTTTGTGGTGTAACCTTTCCATATTCAGATGATGGAATGAAGAGTACTCTGAAAGATGTTCAAAGCTTGGGATGTAACACTATAATAGTATTTTCTAAAACCTACTTAAAACCTCTCCACCAGTTAGATATGTATCTTAGCCATATGATTCTGTTTGCTTACTAATGTTCCACCGAATAAATAATGTTCAATTGTATAAATAAACTGATTAAATAACTCACATTTGTAGATGGATTTTATTAAGGGGTGTCAGAGTAAAGGTAATACAAATACAAATGCACAGTACATTCTTTCTTGCATTTGCCCCCGAAAATTGAAAACTATGTATCATTTTTCCTCTATTATGCAGTTAGTTTTTTTCTCAGCACTCAAAGTTCAGATTAAATACATTGAAGTTGGTAGTTGGGAAGTGACAAATTGCAGAAAAAGTTGAATGGCAAGGACAGCTCTCAAAGACCTAGTTATAGATACACTAGTGCTGCTGTCAATGTTAGTTCCAATTAAGTTGTCGTACTTGGAGTCTGTACACCTGTTGGAGTAAGTGGTGTGCATGCCAGAGGGATGTTGTGTGTGTGTGCAGATGGCGCAAAAAAGCTGCAGTGGCAGTGTTAGTAATAGATCAGTAATGGTTAGGGTTGGGCAAAGTGTCTGGGATACAGTCACTAAAATGACAAGAATGTGTGTTTATGTGTGTATAATTGGAGCTTCTATAGGAATCACCAAGATTTTGGTTTACCTCTAATGTAACATATTTTTGTTATTCATAACGTCCAAGACTAGTGAAAGCATTTGCTTCTACGCAAAAGCATAGCAATGCCTTGCCATATTTTCTACATCTTATCCAACTTTTTGAACCTCTTTGTTTTAAACTGCCTCACAGTTAAAGTGAAGGGAAAAAGTTGAATCTCTGTGTGTTTAGATTGACAACTCCAGAGTAAATCCTCAATCGTGGACCCGGTGGGGTGAGGTCATCGAACACTCAGTATGGATTTAGGCAAATTGGTGGGTTTCTTTTTGATTCAGGGAGAGGAGGGAAGAAAAGAAAAGGAGTTAAATTCATATTGGTAAAGTAAGAAACAGAAACTAAGTGCATCAAACAGAAAACCATAAACTCCATGATGGAAAATATGGAAGCATAAAATAAATATAAGCATCAACACAGATTACTACTGTTGCAAAAACAAAACCTTGATCTTTGACAATCAACACTTTATGTACACCGTGTGTTCTTTTGTCCATACCAAACTATAAGATAGATTTGATCATGTAGACCAAATAAATGTTTAATTCACCCAAAAAGTATTAAAATAGGCTCATAATAATTATATTTTCCTGTCACACCAAGCTCTTGTATCATTCTGTTTACATGAAAAATGTCCAAAGTTGCATAATCCTGGTATGACAACATACTAGATCATGAAGGTTTAGTTCTTAATGTTCATGGTGTCGAAGGTCTAAGTGTAACTAATTTTGTCCTATGAAACAATTACATGCATTTAAGCACCTTTGCTGTGCAATGCAGCTGTTGGCGGACAGTGAGATAATATGAAAAAAAGCAATACTTTCCCAACATTGGACATCTGTGTGGCTCTAACAACACAAAGGATAGGCTCTTGTGATTGGTTAAATTCAGACACTTAACTAATTGATTGGATAATATTTCTAACTGGTTTCTATCTCATTTTTAATATGTGATGTGTTTTATTAAATATATTTTTGATAGCATCTTCTGTTTGTTATTAAGCCTGTTCTCAATCCAAAGTGAAAGGACTTTCATATACCTAAAACCAGGAACAAAACAGTCCACTACCTCTGCCTTGTCTGAAATTTACCACCAGATGCCAACCAATGTGCGGTACAGACATGTCTTTAAGCTAAATGGATAGTCAAGAAGCAACCAAGGGTAAAGCAGGTGCCTTCAGCAAATTATATAATACCACTTTTCAGTGTCATCATTTGTGAGTCTTGAGCAGGGCTAAAATGTAGACAGGAATTTAGGACCAAAACAACCACCTAAAAAAACCTTACAGATAAGAGAGCAGGACATTGAAACAGGAGGAGCATAACAGGGAAAAAAGAGCACCAAGGAAATTACATACTGCTAAGTAGGGGAGAGTGAGATTCAAACTAGGTTAATCTAATCAGACAGATGCAGAGCACCAGTGGAGAATACAGAGCAGGGTAACTGGTTATTTAAACCAGAAATGAAAACATAACTAATTACTGCAGCTTTCCAATATGGGTACAGGTTTGGTTAGTTCATTTATTTCATTTTTTTTAATTCTTAAATTTGCATGATTTTTATATGTAGACCTTTATATATTACTTTTTATTAAGTGTCTTAATGTAACTGCTGTTCTGTCATCTCATCTCACATTAAACAAACAACTCAGCATTACACTCTATGTGAATAGTGCTATAAAACTAAACATACCTTGCTTTCCTCCAGACAAAAAAAGGCCACGTGAAGCTCCCAGGAATGGATAAGAATGAATCTTCAAATTATTTTTATTTTACTGATAGGTGATGATACTAGTTACATTTTGAAAACCAGTAAAATAATGTATTAAGTTGTGGACATAAAGTAATGTAAAGTGGTTGAATGTTGCAACAGTAATCTTCATTATATTTGATCTTTCAGCCTTTTTAATAGCCATATCACATGTACAGAGCACAAATCTTCATCCATATAAGCCATGGAAAAAAACAATAGGAAACAGCACATACTGTAAAGCTCATCTATCTGCAACATCAAGTCTTCATAAAGGCACCAGCTCTCTCGTATACACATGCAGAAACACTCAACTATTCCTTCTGTTTCCAATTATGTGGGCATCATGAGACATTTTTCTGCTGACATTTCCAAAGATCTGTCACTCTTAACTCTTTCAACTGTCCCTCTGGAATGTGAGGCATTATGAAAAATTGTGCCCTTGCTGTCTTTCCTTCACACATTAACAAAGCTCCATGATGGTAATTACTCTTCACATCATGATTAGAACCAGTCAATGGCCAACAGATGGAGCCTGATAATCCCCTTTTTTGAGGTGAAGATAGTTCTAACACATTGCTGAATGTAAAATCACCCTCCTTTCGGGTTTTTTTATTGCTTTGTTTTTTCTCCTGTTGTCTCGCTCTAAGAAGGGATCATGGTTTAGTAAACTTTTTGTACCAAAGGTAAATCTGTTGTTGAGGTATTCTAAAACTAGTTTTACCTTTATTATAAGGATGTGACATGAATTGCTTCCATTAGCATGCAGATCCCTTAGGAACAGATAACATCTGTGTGATTTTATTGAGTCTGCATCTTTTTGCTATATCTTGCAATGTATCCAAGTATCTTGGAGTGCTGCTCCTCCTTATTTGTCTTGGCCAGTGTTGCCATGTACAGTAACTCCCTTGTTTCCTGTTATTGTTGCAGTTTTCCCATCCCACCAATATAGATTTAACTCTAAGAATATTCACCCTGCAAATAAAAGGATGAGAAGATCAGAGGTTTTCCTACCATGACTATACACGACACTCATACAGCAAACTATCAATAAATTAGTTTAGGTATTTACAATACATTTTCCTGAAGACAATTAACAGGAAATATGCTTATTTGATTAGGCAAGGGCAAGGCATGTTTTGTTGTAAAGCAATAAGTAAGAGATGACAAAAATGACATGATAAATAATCTCTGGCCTTTATGGAAAAGTTGCATAGAACAATTTTAAATAACAAAATTTATTCAGTACAAATTTAATGGATTGATACAATTTCTGGGCTTTTAGGAAATTGGTTCCAGAACTGAACAGTATAGAAATTAAACAATTCCCTTTTTTAGGATTGGTCCTATGAATACTAGGTGATCTGATCTCTTGTGGGCTTAATGGTCTACCTGGTTCATACTGTATATGGCCATCAACTCTGAAACACTCTGAATGGAACCAGTGTAGTGATTTAATCACTTTTGTGATATTATTCACATTCCCTGTGTTTTTCTGGACTTATAAAAATAGACCAAAAAACTGCAAAGTCTAAAAAAGCCTTACCTTCTAACGTCATCTCTATAGGGACTGCACACAGGAAGGCTGCATTGTTTGGCCATCGAGCTGTAGCTCCGAGAAGCTAATAGTTAGCAAATCTACAACATGGCAGAACACATTCTGTGTTTCTGGAGATGACGCATCAGCGTGACTTTTTTTTTTATTCACAGAAGAGGAGCTAAAGAAGAAATGTTTGGAAATTGTGTTTGGGGCACAACCAGGAAAATGCTACGCTCGGTTAGTTATTTCTTCAGTCACTTTGAGTGCAGTGACTTTATAGCTAGGAACATAACAGTACCGGCTTTTTCACAAAGCTGGAATTAAGAACAGGATCTGTACCAAAAGGTAGAACACCAGCTCCCAGGCCACTGTAAATAAAAACTAAATTGTTCACCCAATGTTTCACTTTTTGAGTATTGTGTTAAAACATAGTATATCAATGAAATTTACTACCTCGGATCACATGCTAATACCTTTGACCACATCCACCCAGAGATACAGCTTGTTTAACTATCCTCAAACCTATCCTTATCTTCAAATATCAAAGTCTCCTGGTAGCTAAATCTCCTGGCCTATCTAGCTTGCCATGAGCCTCCCTGCTCGTCAGCAGGCAGCAAGGGCTTGAACCAAATGGACTATGACTGCAGATCAGATATAGAAGACAGTAGCTCTGGAGGCTGAACTTTTATGATCGAGGCTCAGTGTGAACCCGGTAACTGCTCCATCATGCTGTGGTCCGGTGTTGTTTGGCAATACAGCCTAAAGTGGGTGGTAAACTCAATCTAAAGCTAAATACAGGCATGATTTTGGTTTCACTTTACACTTTTCTGATTTTAGTAAACAAAGATAGTGTAGGAGTTGTATTGCAGTTAGTCAATTAAAGGACAGAAACTTGCATGTCATTAATCCTAATGAGCAAGCCCCCAAATCATGTTTTTTTTTTTTCCATCCACTGCTGTGCTGAACTAAAATACACTAAAAATAGTGAGGGGAAGAAAAATTCACACAGACACATTCTTTCATACCGAAGAACACAGAAAAAAAAACAATAAAAACACCACTAAATGAGACCTTTAAGAAATCTTAAAGCAGTCCTCAATAAGTATGTGCTGTTGTTCCATAATTTCTAGGAAAGGCACAAGGGAGTAATATCTATTACCCATCAAAGACTGTACCAGCTCTGGGCTGCCCATCTCAAATGAAACCATCTGCCTGTTCCATCTGCACCCATTTAGTTTAGTGTCTTTTTGCCTAAGACTATCCTTCCACAATTGCTTGCATGTGCCACTACTTTATGTTGCTTTTTATTTAAATGTGAATTGGATTCTTATACATGAAAACCTCTCCTGCTTTCTATTTTTTTAAGATGCCATATCACCCACAGAATTTAAATGCTGGCACTTTTGCTCAATCTGATTTTAGTGTGTGGTCATTTTAATAGAAAACTCCAAGCGTCAGGTGTGTGACTGCAAGTGTATGTGGCTTCAACATCTTTCAACATATTAATAAAAAATGAAGATTGCATCGCATCCCAAAGTATTAATCAGCCATGCCTTGTGCATCACTCAGCACATCCGCATGTGAACGCGGGTATGTGCGTATATTAAACTTCATAAAGCATAGTCTGTTATCTGATTAAGTGATTAACATCAGTTTAAGATGTGTGTATGTGTTCTGAGTTGGTTTACATTTGATTTAATGGGAGTTTTGAAAATATCCAGTGGCTATGTTTTTGCTTCTTTTAGATCTTACTTTTTTCCTACCAAATTGATAAATTATGTGATATAATTTTTTTGTCAGAGGCCTCAGGCATGTTTAAGTAGTACAATTTTAAGTAATTCTGATGAGATGTGTTCAGTGCTGTCAAACCACCAATGTTCCTATGGTTGATTAGTTGAAGACCTCGGATGCCAACATCAGTAATATATATGATAGCAGTGTCATTAAGATTTACAACTATTGCAACACTGTGACAGCTTCTAGATTAATCTTTTAAGTCTCATTAAAATAACAGATTTTTTTTCTGTTTTGATTAGGCAGGATTAGAAGATGAGAAAACTCATGGATTGGTGAAAAAACCTCAGCTTCCTGGAGATGGTTTGCCATTTTATATCCTTATTAATTACTTGCACTTACATGATGATAGTGCTACATGGAATGGGATGATGTTTTAAAAAACTGCTGATTTAAAGTTATTTCAACACACAAACATCTCTCTGGTTTACTGAGAATAATGGTGAATGAAATAATAATGAAAAAAAACTGTGAGTGGCAGTTATATAGATGAAAATGCCTTGCTGACATTAAAGGAATGTTAGAAAGGCAACTGTAGCTTAAATAACCACTGGTACCATATGTAGCTAATGCTGACTCTCTGAATACACAACATCTTAAACCTTGACATTAATTGACAACAGATCACCCTGAGTTCAACTCTAGTCACCTAAGAACATAAAAGTGAGAATACAATTCATAGAGGTTTACCAAAACTGACAAAAGTGACATTACAGAAAATTGTTGATTCTCAGCTGCAGGTTGGTGGTGGGAGTGAAGTGATATGGTAGATATATTTTTGGCATACTTTGGCAATCCTACTTTACAATTTAGCATTGTTAAAATCACCCTGCACCCATCTTTGGTTAGATACATAATGCAGGACAAAGTATCATGTTACTCAGTTCAAATTATCTTAAACTGGTTTCTTTGGTTCTTCTTCTTCGTCTTCCTCTTCTCCTCTTCAAGAGTTGCCACAATGAATCAGCTTTCTCCATTTAGTCCTATATTATGCATCCTCTGCCCTCACAGCAACTAACTTCATGTCCACCTTCACCACATCCATAAATCTAATTTTTGTTCTTCCTCTCTGCCTCCTGCCTGGTGGCTCCATTCTCAGCATCCTTCTACCAATATAATTGTCAACTCTCCTATGAACATGTCTGAACCATCTCAGTCTGGCCTGCCTGGCCTAATCCCCAAAACATCTAACATGAGCTGTCCCTCTCATGTACTCATTCCTGATCCTATCCATCCTTGTCACTCCCAAAGAGAATCTCAACATCCAAAGTTCTCCAACCTCCAGTTCTGCCTCCTGTCTTTTCGTCATTGATACTGTCTCTAGACCATACAACATTGCTGGTCTCACTACCGTCTTGTACACCTTTCCCTTCATTCTTGCTGAAATTCTTTCATCATAGCTCACACCTAACACTTTTCTCCGCCCATTCCAACCAGATTGAACACGCTTCTTCACCTCTGTTCCACACTCTCTATTGCTTTGTACCGTTGACCCTAATACTTAAAGTCCTGTACTTTCTTCATTTCCACCCCCTGTATTGTCACCGTTCCACTTTTGCCTTTCTCATGTATTTTGTCTTGCTGCGACTAAACTTCATTCATCTTTTTTCCCGTGCATATATCCATCTCTCTAGCTTTGTCTAGATTGCAATGTTATCTGCAAACTTCATAGTCCATGGAGACTCCCGTCTAACATCATCTGTCAGCCTATCCATCACCAAAGCAAACAGGGAGGAACTCAGAGCCGATCCTTGATGCAGTCCCATCTACACCTTGAACTCCTCTGTCAATCCTACTGCACACCTCACTTCCATCTCACATCAGAATCAGAATCAGAATCAGAATCAGAATCAGTTTATTGGCCAAGTATGTCACATACAAGGAATTTGACTCCGGCAAACTTTTTCCTCCAGTACAGCACTTGAATAAGTGAAATAAAAAAATAAAAAAAGAAAAAAAAAAGAAAAATAAGAACAAAAATAAGTAAAAATACAAATAAATATCAGATCGTAAATAATAAAGGATAATATATACACCAAGCCGGGGTTATTTTACAGTGAGTATGTACAGAAGTGCAGAGTTATAGTTTATTGTTATGTGAGTGCACTCACACACTGTGACTAGACAGAGTTCGTCAGAGCGACAGCCTGGGGGAAAAAACTGTTTTTGTGTCGGGTGGTTTTGGCGTACAACGCTCTGTAACGCCGACCTGAGGGGAGGAGCCTAAACAGATTGTGGCCAGGGTGTGAGGGGTCAGTGGTGATTTTCCTGGCCCGCTTCCTGACCCTGGCCCGGAATAGGTCCTGAATGGAGGGAAGATCGGTTCCTATGATCCTCTCTGCAGTCCTGACTGTTCTCTGCAGTCTGTCCTTGTCTTGCCTGGTGGCGGATCCGAACCAGACAGAGATGGATGAGGTCAGGACAGACTGGACTATTGCTGTGTAGAAGATGATCAGCAGCTCCTGGGGCAGGTTGAACTTCCTGAGCTGACGCAGAAAGTACAGCCTTTGCTGGGCCTTTTTCCTTATTATGTTGATGTGTGAGGTCCACTTCAGGTCCCGTGTGATGGTGGATCCTAGGAACCTGAAAGACTCCACTGTGGGGACTGGCTTGTTGAGGATCATGAGAGGAGATGTTGATGGTGGTCTCTTCTGAAGTCCACTGTCATCTCCACAGTTTTGAGCGGGTTTAGCTCCAGGTGGTTCTGACTGCACCAGAGAACCAGCTGTTCCACTTCCTTTCTGTACACAGACTCGTCGCCGTCGCGGATGAGTCCAATGACGGTGGTGTCATCTGCAAACTTCAGGAGTTTCACAGAAGGGTCCCTCGACGTGCAGTCAGTGGTGTAAAGGGAGAAGAGCAGTGGGGAGAGAACACATCCCTGGGGGGCGCCGATGCTGAGGGAACGGGAGCTGGATGTGAACTTACCCAGTTTCACCTGCTGCCTCCTGTCAGTCAGGAAACTGGTAATCCACTGACAGGTGGAGGGAGGCACGGTGAGCTGGGACAGTTTTTGGTGGAGGAGCTCTGGGACAATGGTGTTAAACGCAGAGCTGAAGTCCACAAACAGGACCCGAGCGTAGGTACCTGCAGAGTCTAGGTGGTGCAGGATGTAGTGTAGAGCCATGTTGACGGCATCATCCACTGACCTGTTTGATCTGTAGGCGAACTGCAGGGGGTCTAGCAGGGGATCTGTGATGTCCTTCAGGTGGGTCAGTACCAGACGCTCAAAGGATTTCATGACCACAGATGTTAGGGCAACTGGTCTGTAGTCATTTAATCCAGTGACTGGGGACATCCCCCATACATGTCCTACACCACTCTAACATTGAATCTCTGCCACTCCAGACTGCCTCATGCAAAACCGCAGCTCTTCTCTTGGCACCTTGTCAGATGCTTTCTCTAAATCTACGAAGACACAATGCAGCTCCCTCCTACTGTTTCTGTACATCTTAATCAGCATCCTTAAAGCAAAAATTGCATCTGTAGTCCTCTTTATTTGCATGAAACTGTACTGCTGCTCACAGATGCTCACTTCTGACCAAACCCTAGCTTCCATGCTATTTCCCACAGCTTCATTCTATGACTCATTAACCATATTCCTTTGTAGTTGCCACATTGCTGTACATCTGTCATGTTCTTAAAGATTGGCACTAGAACACTTTTCCTCCATTCCCTAGACAGCTTCTTAGTTTCCAAGGTCTTGTTGAAGAACCTAGTCAAAAAGTTTACTTTCACCTCTCCTAGACACTTCCACAGGTATGACATATGGACCAACTCCTTTTCCTGTCCTCATCCTCTTCAAAGCTTTCCTCACTTCATCCTTACTCATTTCAGTTACTTTCTGATCCACAACTGTCACCTGTTCTACTCTACATTCTCTCTCATTTTCTTCATTCATCAGCTCTTAAAGTACTCTTTCCATCTTCCCATCACACTCCTGGCATATGTCCTTATCCTTATCCTTGATCACCCTTACCTGTTGCACATCCTTTCCTTCTCTGTCTCTCTGCTTCGCCAACCTATACAAATAATTATCTCCCGCTTTACTATCCAACCTAGCATACAGGTCATCATACACCCTTTGTTTGGCCTTTGCCACCTCTGCCTTTACCATGCAATGCATCTCCCTGTGCTCCTGTCTACTTTCCTCAGTCCTCTCAGTGTCCTACTTCTTCCTATCTATTTTATTTCTCTGAATATGTTCCTGGAGTTTGACGTTCTACCACCAAGTCTCCTTATCTACTTTCCTCCTTCCAGATGAAACACCAAGTACCCTCTTACCTATCTCTCTTTACCACCAAGAGCCTCCACTGTCCTCAAATCTTAATGCATCACAGTACTATTGGGGTGGGCCGGAATAGGCTAATATTAATGATTAACAGTCAAAACCTCTGCTGGAAATGTGCTGCTGCAATCTCAGTAGGAACCAAAATGTCTGACGCATGTTTCTAACACCTTCTTGAACCTAAGCTACAAAGAATTAAGGCAGTTCTGAAGGTGGTCCTGCACAGAACTATGTTGGTGTATGTTATAAATTGGCCAGAAAGAGTATGTATGTTTAAAGTAAGTCTTGTTTAGCCAGTATGATTAAAGCTTTCGAATTAAGTCATTAAGTTTTAAACAAATAAAAAAACAACACAAAAACATCAAATTATTGATCCCAATAGTTGCAAATAGAAAGCATGAAGATATTGAACTTGGCAGGTCAGGTCAATGAAATAATTAATTGCAAAGTTATATAATGGTTCGTGTTTCAGAGTATCTGATGGTCCTATTTGGCAGTCAGGGAAAGTTTTGAAGGACGGGAGAGTGGCATTTGTGAAGCTCAAGAAGATGGAATATTGAATACCTTTTACTTCACACCTGCAGGGATTCTACCAGTTTAGGGAAGTAATGTGAGAACCTAGGAAGGCTGAGTCAGATGGTGCTGAGTGAATGATTTTTCTCGCCTGTGTTAAGTTGGTTGATCTCTGATTTTGGTGTGGACCAGCTATCATAAAGTCAGTTAAAGGAGACATATGACATTTTTTTACCATTTAAAATAGCCGTATAAGTTCCAGAAAACATGTTTCTGAAGTTGTTTGCGGGAAATAGATTGTAGGAAACAATAGTTACCAACCTACGTTACCTTCTATTTCAGCCCCTTGCAGATTGTGCTGTTTTCTGCTGCTCATTACATATTACATGAGCTGCAGTTAATTTGGCCACACCCAAAGTTTACAGAATCTTTGCTCACGCCCACCACTAACATAGTGACTGTTACCACTGTGTGTGAAAGTTACAGACATGGCTGCTGCAGCAGTTCAACCATACAAAAAAAGTAGTTCAACCATACTAAAAAAAACTATTCAACCAGTCTCCTGAGAACCTGATACTCAGAGAATTAAGCAAGATACTTCTGAATGGTTATTGAAGAAATTACTAAAAGTTAAAAGAATATATTCAACCGCTTACCTAGCACTCAGATATCTTGCTGAAACGCCGATTCAAAAGACTTCCAGCTCGATCTCACTGACTCCAGCTCTCTCGCACTGTGGAGACCCCGCTCCTTGAGCTCCGTGAAGCTGCATATCCTCAGTCTTCCCCCAGGTTGTAGTAGCTCAGATCGGCTGCCATCTTCTTCCCGGTTTTCAGCAGCTCAGTTCGGCGGGAGATCTCCCGTGTTCCCCGCCCTTGCTGCCAGCATCTTACCATAGAAAATAAAATTCACTCTTCTGTCCTCTTCGACTGGGATCTGATGAAGTGTTTTGAGCTCTTTTGACCAGCTGAATGGTAACTGTTGTTTACTGCTATACCTGGTGGGTGGACTCAGTGGTCTGAGGAGTTGGAGACAGTGTTCTGAGGGGGTGTCAATATTCTAATATTCAGGCTTGTGACGTAGAAAGCCAGACAGATTTTGAACACCTCAATCAGAGACTGAATGCAGGATTAATTAAGAAACCCCAATCTCACTCAAAACAGCATGGCTGTTTTGGGGGTTTTTGTTTTCCAGATTTGTATTCATGTATATGCACTAAACACACACAATAACACCCCAAATCCCAGGAAAAGTGATTTTTTCATAATATGTCTCCTTTAAGGTGCTGGATCATCAGATAGCTCCTGTAGAGATAAATGTGGGTCTATGAGTGTTATGGCAGTGATTTGAAGCAGAAAGAGTTAGAAAATGCTGCTAGGGGAAAGAGAAAATTTGTGTTTCTCTTGTTCACTGTTACCTCTATTACCCAGTGTCTGGCAAGAGGAAGACAAAAGTCGGATGAATGGAAGGATGGATGAGGAAACAACATTTAACTTATTTATTAGAAGTATTGCAATCACAGTGGTTAACTTATGGCATCCAAGACAACAAATCTGACACCGGTTGGGAGTCCTGCTGTTCATCTTATGCTAGTGTTAGGAGTCTGTTGCTGTGTGCTGGTGGATGGGTGTGTGCTTCCTCTGCTACCTCTCTTCCGGGGTGTGATTGGTAGGATCTGCACAGGTGTTCCTCATCATCCTTATCAGAGCTCTGGTTCAGATGCGGAGCCGGCTCCAGGAGGCTGACGGCAGATGGTTCTGCTATCAAGTATGGCAACAAGACCCAACTCAGTAGCTCTCCGTAGTTTATATTGTAAATGTTCCTAGTGGGTTCTCATCGTCTGTTTTTCTGCAGTACCAATTTAGAATCCTGTCTGAGATCCTTTGTCATTTCAAGCTCCGTTCCTGTAACAAGTTATTCATTGGTGAACTTCACGGTTGGTACAGAACAAACTGCTTCAGGATCCAAGCCAAACTCACCAAGATCAAGCTCCTCTGTATTTCCTCCTGGTCAGCCTCCGCCGCTCCACCTGAAACACATAATCATTAATACTCGCCCTAACCATCACTGAGGTTGCCTACCTATCCACCCCCTACAATTCTTCTGCAGAATCTGTCAAAGAACAGAAACACAGATCAGTCTCGCCTATTCAACCATCTCCTGGAACAGAACCACCAACATCACCACTCATCTCCAGCCCACCTCAGCAAACAGCCTCCTACTTACCTTCCCAGCTTTCACCACCAGATGAGTAAAATCATCTCCTTCCATAATCTCACTTACCAGATGATAAACAATTCTGTAATCGCTTACCTGCTCGTTTCTAGTCCGTCCAATCTTCCGAGTTCCTGCCTGCCTGAGTTCCAATTCTTGTCCTGCAATTCAGTAAACATTTTTAAAACATCTTTTATGCTCTCTGTAGTTGTGCCTGAATTAAAGTCCTCTAGAAATCATGAAAGCTTGTCATATTTGAATTAAGCCTTCTGACCCACATGCAGAAGACCACTAGAGAGGCCAGAGGTGAGACAGAAGATTGGTATGAATCTGACTGTTTGAATTTCCACAGGTGAAGCTTACTTGAAAGGTGATTGATTGAATGCCAGGGAGAGAGAGCTTGGAGTCTGGGATGTATTTAGGAACTTCCTGCTGAGTTCCAGGAGACACTGAGGAAATTAATACAAGGAGTGAGGACTGAGCACGGACAGCAGGTAGAGGAACTTGGAGCTTGAAGGCTGCCAGACTTTGACTGAAGACCAAGGCTTGGATTGAAACTTGAGAATGGATCACAACAACAATACTTGAGAGGAAACCTTTAGAAGGAGCACAAGGAAGCATTAAGCAGGAGTTACAAACAACTATAAAGTTTAGTGGAGACACAGCGGGCTAGAGGTTTACCCTAACGGATCAATACTCAAGCACCAAAGGTCTGACAGCCATCTCGATTTTGTCATACCAGTAATTATCTTCAAAAAATTGAAACTGAAGGCTGCAGAGTACAGCTCTGCCCCTCGTTTGATGAACAGGTCCTCAGCTCACGTAAGACTCCTGGTGGAACTCTCTGGAAAGGTGGAGAAAAGCAGGACAAACAAAGACAATCAAACACCCCAGACTCATAAGTGACTAGATGCATTCCACATTCTGACATGATAAATAAATAACTTTTGGGTGAAAGTGGAAACAACAATTCAAAGACATTAAAGGTAAGGGAGTAAAATGTAAACATCTGAAACAGAATCATTTTCCAGTTTAATGTGCACCCTCATTTTACTTTCTACCCTCTCCTCTTGGTCCTTCCTCTTTGTCTTTCATTCTTTCCTAATTCTTCATTTACTTTCCTTATGCCATTTTCAGTGAGATATTATTCACCAATTTTTTTTTTAAATATTTTATAAAGTCATTTAAGTTTTTTTATCAGTGTTGATCACTCAGCCTGGTTTGTTACATCTTAACATCCATTTATTTTTCTTAAACAAAAACTTGCCTCAGGGATCCACCCAGACTTACAAAAAACAAGCTCAATTTAGTGCTTTAAGGATGGAACACCAGGATTTATGTGAATAACTTGATGGTAAAATTGTTGCAGATATATAAGCAGTTAGACTGGAGCTGGAAAGTATTAGGTGAGGGAGTTTTACAGCCTCGGGCATCGACTGGAGGAGTGTTTTATTAAAGTTAATGAGAGAGGGCCGCGCCCCTTACAGTGGCCATGCTCAAGCCTAAGTGCTTGTTGCCCCATTACTCGGCAGATGTGTAAATCTGCTTTAGATTTTTCTCACTCTGTCTCTCCTCTGTTCTTCTTTATAATCCACTTTACATTTCAGTGAAATTGCAAAGTGTTACAACAGATTTAAAATCATGTCAAAGCTAAAACAGATGTTAAGACATTTATAATTACTAAGCAAATTAAAACAAATTAAAACAGCAGCAATATAAGTAGCACAGAATAACATGAACTTCATTAGAAAAAATGAACTCCTAAACGGCCTGTTTGTATAAAACATTTTCAGCTGTTTTTTAAAATACTCCACACTCTGTGGTGCTTTCGCTGAATCTTCATTCCAGAAATGTGGGGCAGCAGCTTGAAAGGCCCAGTCTCCTATATTGTGGAGTTTGGTCTGGGGCTATAGAAGGGAATAGGGGTTGCTGGATTGGAGATTCCTTGAACTGTTGTATGGAGTAAGGAGCTCTTTAAGGTAGACGGGAGCATTTCTATAGATACACTCAGTACATTTACATGCAGCAAGAGAAAATCAAAATATTAGTCCTTTGTCCAACTGAAATCAGACTTTTGAAATGCATTTATACACCTTAGCCCGGCTTGAATTCAGCTGAACTGAAGTTTCAGAAGCTCAATTAAACTATCCAGATAATGTGATTGACAATAGGACTACTCTACAACCAAGCAGACTTATTGTGAATAACTTCTCTCTCCTCTTTTGTCAGAGCCTGTCAAACAAATTGTGAGCATGTAAATAGAAAAAACAAACCAGGATAAGGCCCAGATAGTGTAAAAAAAAATGTTGTAAAGATTATCTTAAACCTCTAAAAACTGGGTTTACTTTCTGCCTCCACATCAGAGTTTACAAAGGGTTGAAGTGGAAGTTTTCTGAGCTTCTATGCTGTGGGAATGATGGAGAAAGACACTGAAGCTGTGTGAGATGGAGTAGGAGAGGAACCCAATAAGGCAGAAAATTAGATAATAAAAAATTATATGGGACAAAGAGCAATGTGTCTCTTGTCGTTGATGCATATTGCCTTTTCTCATTAATACCACCATATTAACTTGTTGATGAATAACGACAGCTATGGGATTTGAGAGGATTATAGATGTTAGACATCTCAGGATTTTCATCCGTCAGTTTATCCGAGATTTACAGTGAAGTAACTCTGAAGTGGCCTAAAAATGGCAACGGACCACATGCAGTGTGGCTTTTTGGGAAATGCAGTCAACCACTACACAAACACAGAATCAGCCTGTGCAATTCTCGCAAAAAGGGTGTGAATGCGTTAGATGTTGCAGTCAATCCCTTAACACTTACATTTAGTGTTAATATTCTATGACCTGCAAACAACAACACAATGCTACTACAGCACTTCTGTGTTTTCATGTGGTTTTATATCGACTTTTAAAGTAAGAAATTACGCATCTACCTGAAGGGACTGATTAAACTTCTTGTTTTTGTATTTTAATTGAGTAAGGACTGGGTTGGAGCCATAAAAACTAATTGTAGTTCCTTTATCCTAACACCAACATTACACCGTGGGCCATTTTGTTTTCCTGGTCCGTATATTGTGAGGAAGGATGGATTTAAAATTAAGTAAAGTATATGCTGGTCTTCTGTGATCTTGTACTCTTTCGTATTTAAATATGACTAGAATTGCCCAAATTAAACCTAAAAAGATTAATATGTGAAGATATGTCCACATGTGTTGTTACCTCTGCCAAGCAGGTTTTGTCAGGGTTTGTTTGTCTGTCTGTTAGCAACATAACTCAAAACATTCTAGATGGATGTTTGGATTCTGAAATGCCTTGGTAGAGGTCTGCGCTCTCAGAGTGCTTTTCCACCTTTCTAATACATTGTGTGGTGACTTGCAAAAGTTTTCATACCTGTAGAGCAACAGGGCAACCGATCTGTATTAAGGAAAGGATACATGGGGACATATAAGGAGAGATTTTAGGCAAAAACCTCCTTGGCTACATAAAAAATATGTCAGGGTTATGGAGTGGCCTAGCCAGCCTCCAGATCTCAACCCTAGAGAGAATTTGTGGAGGAAGTTGAAAGTCCTAGTTGCCCGACAGAAAACACAAAACATCACTGCTCTAGCGAAGATCTGCATGGCAGAATGGGCCAAAATACCAGTAACAGTGTGTTGCTAAGGTTTATTAGCCCTACAGTGCCTGTCAAAGACTTGAAACTGAAGAGTAAAACAATGTGCTTGGTAGGTTTGAATTTTTTTTGTGCATGTCGCTGTATACACAATATCATGATCAAAGGATTGTCATCATCATCAAAACAATGGATGATATTCCTGGGTTTGTGAAGTGAAGTGGCTGTAGCATACTGTTAACCTAGTGGTTTAGTCATTCCTGCAGAGATCAATTGTCCTGCATAGAAGAGGGATCGAAGGTACACTGTGTTTTGTTTTATTTGACCTTTCATAGGCTACAATTCTGTAGGCTATGCGTGTTGACAGAGAAATTAAAAGCTGACATAATTTCGTTCACCTTTCAGCTGCTCTGCTGAAAAACACAGCGGCCAAATATCACTGAAACATTTTAACACACATTAACACAGAGGTCCAGTCTGCTTCCCGTAAAAGTGTTGAAAACTACACAGTGTAGTGAAGTGTCATCTTGTGGTGACATCCTGCAATTACACACTTTTTAAAAATTAAACACGCCCCTTGGGAACGTGGGCGTGTCTCCCTGTTGTGGAATTAGCAGACAAGTGGCAGGTAAATGACTGGTCTGTGGCAGACAACCGGTTGACAGTCAGCAGAAGGGGGAATTTTTTCATTCCTTCATCTGTAAGTTTCTGTTGCATTTGCCAATGTTGTCTGACAGGCATTTGAGGCATTCATAGCACATTTTGATTTAAACTAAGATTTCTAAATTTGTATTTATCAAAACAAAACTTGTATCTTTTTTTAACTGTGTTGATCTATCATATCAAATCCAAATAAAACTGTGTACAGTAGGGGTGTGAATACTTAACAAATGTTTTTATTTTTAAATGTGAACAGTTTTATTTCTCTTTCCCACAAATTTTCTGTTATTTCAAAAAGTTTGGGACTATGGGAAACTGACTCAGGCCTCTTCTTTATCCTATCAGTAAGTCTGGTACTTCCTTTTACTGATGATGTGGAAATTAACAAAATGGCTACTAAGCCTAGTTAATGCTTTTCCATCAGCAATTTTATACATAAACACCCATGTATTGTGTCACGTATTGACAGAGATTTTTTCCTTTTATAATTTCTCTGTTGGCGTGTCAGTGTTCTCGGCCAGGACAGCAGAGGTTGCAGAGCTTTTCTGGTGGGTCTGCCTACCATTGTAGTGACCTTTCTGGTTTTACTTCAACTTGTAAATGCACATCCACTCAGTAACAATGTTCAACAGAGAGATAGAAAACTTTTTACTATAAGTGCAGCTCACTGAATGCTCTAAAAACGCATGTAAACAAACAAACACAGCAGTCTGTTTTGTTGTTCTCTACACCTCCTGGTGGTGAAAATCGACAAAAGACCAAATTAGATTAACTGGACTATAGAGCACCATTCTGGTGAAATGATACTAGGCTGACCAATCAGACTTGTGGTCTCTGTTGCATTCAATGGGGCTCAACGTGTGCTGTTGCATACCAGTCAGAGAGCCATTGCTTCAACAGATAAAGGTGCTGCTTTTCATCCCATCTTTGCAGGTGGAGAAGCATAAACTAGGCTTTACAGCCAGCTCTTTGAAGTGACCAACCGGAGCCTGTGTTACACCATTTTCCTCAACCATCAGATTCTGTGACTCTAGGGGGCTGTTTTGCTGATTTCTCCACAACAAATGTAGTGCCAATTTGTAATAAACATTAATGCCATTGCTAAATCTGGTATGAGATGAACAATGCAAAGACACAGATAGGAACTGGTGAACTGGTGACCTATGAGCCACTGTCTGTCTGTTACTTTTACAGGAGGGGGATACAGTCATATATAGCGCAATAAAGAGAGAAACGGAAAGGAAAAGAACAAAAAAATTGTTGTAGACCAAACAGACTGGAAAGGTGAGAAAATAAGTGACAGCAGGTAACGCAGCAAAAATTAGAAGTATTTCAATTATACTGATTATTCAGAAGGAAGACTATAAAGTTAGTAATGTTAAACTATCATCTTGAGGAGGCTATGTAGTTATCTATATTATTTTATTTTTTCTATTTCCATTGTAAATGGTTCCAGTTTATAAATATTTTACATAAAGTCTGTTTTTGTACTTTAAAATTTATTTTATTGTAGCACTCTATTCCTGGCTGAATATATACTTGATACAGGTATGATTGTAGAATAGTAATACATTTTTCACATACTGTAAATGTACATTAGTTTTAGTGATTAATTAAGAAACAAAAAATGTGAGGAGTCGTTAGGCAGCTGAGCTTTAAGAACCAACTCTCCTAAAAGAGCCGGAGTCCCCATCACTATTCCTTGCTTGGTCCACAGGACACCTCACCATCTCCTATCCAGTTTATCTTTGTTTGTGGTTTGATGCTGCTGAAAGCATGTAGACATGTCTTCAAATACTGTTGAGCAAAAATAATAAAAATATAATAATAAAATAATAAGGTTGTCTTTAAAAAGCAGCCTCCTGTTTGAAGACAAACTTTGTTTTGTTACTGCGGCAGTCCTGTAAGCACTAAGGGGTAGAAAATGAAAGAAAAAAAAGGCATGAATTAAAAAAAGGAATGGGAAGCCCTTGCCGGATGAAATGGAAAAAAGTGAGATGAGAAAGTCAAAAGGTTTTCTTAATGAAATACGACTTTAAAAAAACAAAGGAGGGGGGTTAGGTTCTTAAGCCAGATAATAGCTTCTGTGTGTACATAGGAGACAAGCAAAGAGAAATGTTAAAGAAATAGAAAGAAGATGGGAAGCAGAGGACTGGGAAGTGGAGAAGTCAGTAGGCTGGAGTGTAAATACAGCAGGGATTATAAAGTCACTCTGCTCTGCTCTCTGCTCCCCATCTCCTGTGACAGAACTTAGAAAGAGGCTTACTACTGAGTTATGCATTGCAAGCATTGTGTGTGTATTACTATACATTTGTTTGTCTGCGTGGTGCGTGTGTGTGTAACTATTGCTATTAGCAAGACTTTAAGCAATTCGATTTGAACCTACTTTGTCCTTAGTGCTGTTTCTCAAACCACAGACCCCATGCCGTGGGTTTCCACTATTGTTATTAATTAGGCCAAAAAATGTTTCGCTCCGCTTCACAGCAATACACACCATAGTATAACTCCACAAACCTGTGCATGTACACTTTCTTCTCTCCTCTTTAGCTTTTAATGGCAGCATGGCCCACATCCAGAATTGGATTTCACTTCTTAAAATAAATGATAAAACACCATAACAGTCAATAACAAGCTATCGCGGCTCTATTTCATGTCAGTAAGTTGGTGGCTGTCTGAACGTGTCGATGAATGGCTCTCCATCAGACCTTTTAAATACGCAAAAGCCCGGCCTAACAACACTGTTACAAATCCGCGCCACAGCCGAGACGCCACTCAGGTTTATTTAGAAAATATTGATTTTACGCCACTGTAGAGAGAAATATTACAGCCTTACAGTAAATATCATAACCGTGCATTTAGATGTAAACTAAACTACAATAAATATTGCTGAAATTCAGCCTGTCTGCTTAGTGATCCCAACCGAGCCAAGTTCCAACCTTATATTTTATTGATTATAAGGTTATTACATCCCTGTGAAATACAGAGAGGAGCTGGATCCTTATATTTGTCAAAGTAAAGATATGATTAACTCTCAGCAGCAAAGTTTCAATGATGGAAATAACAGAGATAAATTAACGGGAAAAAGTTAAACCAAACTCTATTACAGAAAAATCTCCAAAATGAGTTCATTGACCGAAGATGTTACTTAGCATGTTCATTCAATAGGTAACCAATGGCTACAAAGTAGTGGATCTTTAACCTTATTAGGAAACATGTTAGCATTCTAATTATACTGAAGCTTAATGCCTTATTCAAGCAACACAATTATATTACAAGCAGATTAATTTCAACAGGGATTTTGTTTAGAGGATGAATGAAACAATTGTATTTATACCCTTGTATATTTTCACATATTGTAATATTAAAACCTAGACTTCAGTTTATTTTGCAAATATTTTATTTGATATAATGGGATGTATGGTTTTATACCATTTTGCTACACACAAATTGCAAATGTGTTTTATGCATTTGTAATCTCCAGAAGTATCAGTCTCACTGATGCCCCTAAAGAATAAAAATGTTGCCCTCAGAAATGTCTTCATGAAGAATAAGAACACAGCAGACAGGTCAAGGACAAGGTTGTGGAGTTTTTACAGTTTAAAACAGGATCAGGATTAAAACAATACTCTACAATTCTGGAAAACTTGCATCACTGTCACTGATAGAAAACTAACACTGCCCAACACATTAAGCAACCAATCTCCCTCAATAAATAGGGTGTGTGCATATTATTTACTTCAAAATTGAAACAAGATTGCTAAGATTTTATGGGAAGAAGCAAATTACAGGATAATCTTGGAAGGACATTTTTAATAGGGAAACTGGAAACTAGGGTGGAGGTTCACCTTACAGCAGGATGACACTAAACATACAGCTAGAAGCGTGATGGGATGATTTAGAGCATTTACAGTATGTGTAGATTTTATTTATTTATTTGTTAAGACCGACTTAATCAGAGTCCAGACAAAAATGATATTAAGAAACTTTTGTGTGAATTATAAAACTGATGTTCTTACACATACAGACTATGCAATTTGATGACTAGTTATAATGCAAGGCTTTTATAACTGTGGCAATTTGGGTTTTCAAATTGTATTGCTAACAAAAAAATACATATCACATTTTTTTTAAGTAATGTATTTATTTTGTAATATCATGTTTCTCTGTGTGGTGAAATTACATATTTGATATGTTGTGTATTACAATTTTTGGTTGATCAGAAAACACAGTGACCAAAAAAGTGATTTTCGTGGATAACTACTGAACTAATTATATCAGTATGAAGCTGCTAAAGATATGTTTTCATGATTAATTAATCTAAAAAAAGTTAGAATTATATCATGTCAATCTCTAACCCATGTAGTAATGAGTCTATAAAAAAGGAATTTTGTACTAAAAACAAAAAGTTGTCAACGTTTCTTGACAAAATAAAACATTTCTCATGATATTGAAGAAATCTTAAGGTTTTTGTCTGTTTTTTACTTTAAATATTTGTTATGGATTTTTTATTATTATCTCATAGTCTCAGATTCCGCAGTGATGTTGGACTCCTAAAACTTCAGGATTAATGTCCCAGACACCTCTGCTGTTTTATGACCATTATGACAATCCTCCTAGTCAATAGCCCATACTATCAGTGATGAGGTTAGCTAATCAAGTAGAGTGCATTGATAGTGCAGCTTTTTCTGCTTCGTAAAAATATAATTGATTGCCATAAGTGGCATTGCTCCCTGACCCATCTTGAAATAATCCAGTGTTGAAGAAGGAGCCATCCATGCAGCGGATGTTCAAACTCAGACTCAAGGTAATCTGGTTGTGTTGTTTTCCTGCAGTTATACCTCCTCCCCACCGATGTGTATCAGTACTGGAATGTCCTCTCTTGTGACTCTATTGTGAGCAAAATGTAATGAATGAAAGAATGCCTGAGCTGCGCCAAAAAAGAAAAAAAATTATTGCAACCTTTTACCCTCTGAAACTAAACCTCCACCAAGAGTACCGTAAAGCTGCATTTACTTATTAGCATTCATGACATTGACGCACCATCAGTGCTTTAACCTTTTAATTACCGACCTCTCTGAGCCTCCCAGACTCTCACAGTGGGACTTGGGTGTTATTATAGGAGCAGTTTAAATGACAAACAATATTCAGTTTCTGATTTTATGTATATTTGATCTTTATATAAATTTCTTGTTCCAAAAAAGGCTATATGGTAAAAATCCCAGAAGCAGGAAAGAAAGCACAACTCGATCAGTATGTTTGCATGTTGCATTTGTAACCTGAAAGAATGAACCAATCACAGTCTTACCAGTTTTCCCCAGCTTGATGGTAATTGAAAAGCTACTCTATTTCTAGTTTCCCTGTGGCTTTTGTGTTTATCTAAATATATAATTCATTTAAAATCGGGTTATTAAATGAGCTACTGAGGTAGTCTAATCATAGCTTTTTTGTCTTAATATCAGCCTTCTATTAATTTCATTATACAATACATTAGAACAGTGAATGGATAAAATGAAATGTTAATATAACGTACAGGTTTTTATGAGGCCCCCCTATGAACGCAGAGCAGAAGATAAAATGTCACCAGATAAGCTTCTAAACCAACTTCCTTCCAAGCCAAAGAGTAGAAAATATTACAAAGCATATCTTGCCTTTGGTTATGTTAAACCAAACACCTGCAATTGCTCAACTGAACCCCATATAAAGTGTTGATCAAATTATGTTATGTCAAAACATTTGTAGGAAAACACTCGGCAATAGAGACAATGCACTACAACCAATACAATTCAATACAATGTAGAATATCAGGCTAAATGTTACGTAGCCAGTCCATAGGATTGCATTGTCTCATATGCTAATGCTAGTATCACAAACAAACAAACAAACAGTAAGACTCACCATTTCCCTTTTCATCTAGGACACACCACACGACCAAATCAGCTCTTAATCAAGCGGAAGACAATGACTAAAAGAGCACAATGACTGAATAAACACTAAACAACATTAAGATCATTATTTGCCAAACCTGTGGCAGCTGTTCGGCCTGCTTCCCCATATGCTACTAACTGGGGCGAAAACACTGGCAGCTTGTAATGCCTACTGCAAGCTATATGATTGGTCAGGTAGTCACTAAAGAGGACACTCCCTGATGCAAATCAGGTGAAGCACAGACAGACAACAGTATCAACATATTGTCTGTTATTCATTTAAGCAACATCTTGGTTACACGCGCACTGCATTATATACTACGACAAACAGAAAGAAAACTGGACACAAGCATCAAGTATTGGGGTTTTCCATTTTCGTTAGTACATTTTGCATTTCATCTGAAAATCAAGATCCCAGAGTCTAGAGGAACGGTGAGGAAGAGCAAAATCCAAGCTTACTGAGATTCAGTGCGATTCTTTTCCGCAGTCAGTGGTCATTTTTGGGGCCAATGTTATCTGCTGGGGTTGGTTGACTGTGTTTTTCAAGTCAAAAGTCCACCAGGAAAAATACATTGTGTTCCTCTTATCAATTAGTAAGTAAACTGCCCTCACCTAAACCCCATACAGAATAGATGGAGTACTGTCAAAGGGATGTTTAGAGTCGATAGACCCAGCAATGCATGGCAGCTATCGAAGTAACCTGGACTTCCATTACACTTCAGCATAACCACAGGCTGTTTATTTCCATTAAATAATTCTTGCAACTGGTGTCCATTTCAAGTATTTGGTTCATATACAGTCTCAAAAATCTCAGAAAATGTTATTTTTATTTGATTCTATTCTAGCACTTAGATAAAGAGACAAGTTTGTGTGATTTAATGTCAGACATTCAGAAAAAAGTTTGTGATTTCTATATGTAAATATCTGGCACCAACTGTACATAAACTGAACTGAACTAAAAGAGTGGAAGACCTCATGAAAGAAATCTTGTACACCCTGTGGGACCAAAACTCCTGTTCGTCAAAGCTTTATGATAATTAAATCTAATAGTGGACTGGATCAAATATGACATGTTAGTAATAAAACTCTTAAATATAAAACATAGAACCCCTCCAGGTACTGTGATTGTAGTAACATCCATACAGTCCCTCAAGAATTACCTATGGGTGAAACCTGCTGATCAAAACCAATAGATTAGTCACAGTGCCTTTAAAACATCCCCTTACCTTTTTCCCTCCTGTTCCTCGCACCACTCTGAAGGCATGACAGCAAATTATAAGTGTAAGATTTTACTTTACAACAGTCTTTTCAAGTGATAGCTGTTACCTCTCATCTTTGGTGATGGTCTCCTTGAGTATCACATTGAAATGTTGTCACTTTAACGCCCGTGAATTAACTGTTTCATCTACTTGTCAATCACACCTATTGTCTGTTCACATTGTATAGTGTTTGCTTGCCATACTGTTTATAACAAAGCAGTCTTTTTATTAAAAGGGAGAAAAAAAACTTTAAATATATTTTTCTCTCATTTTCTCCTTGTAATTATTATCCACAACATTTCAACAATCAGGCATTTTTTTCTTTTTGTTAGAACTTAAACCACAGTGTTTGTTCAGCTGCCTTTCCTTTGTATTTAATACCAGCCTTGTGAGAACAGGACTGGTATTAAATATGTCAATCAGATTATGACTCCAACAGCAAAAATGCTAAAAATACTCTCTCTTACCACATCTACTGTTTCACATACTGTTTCACATGCTGCAAGTAAAAAAGCATCACAACTCAAACCTTGTTTGTTTCTCATCTTGTTTCCTCAGTGAAGAAAGAGTAGCTGCACGAGGGGAATTTGACCATCAATTTGACCAGGTTGTTTGACTTAAAGGCAACACAGAGCGGACAGACACAGGTGAGTACTTTTAGTTAAAATAATAATTTATTTCACAAAGAAACAGGTTGTTGTTTGTTTAAAGATGGTGGCCCAACACCGGATCGGACCAGATGCAGGTGGAAACTGCAGTGGAGATGAAAAGAGTTAGAGCAGGAAATGTACCAGGAGAAGAGATGGTGAGGATTAAAGCCAGGTCTTACGGAGGTGAAGCTGAGGACTGATGAAGGAGGAGGTAAGTGGAATCCAGAGGTTTGAGACTGGTTAGAGGCAACGTGTGGTTTTGCGTTTGGAATGCAGGAGGAGTGGGCAGGTGAGCAGGAAGCAGACAGTCCAGCGGAGGATGTGGTGCAGAGGCTGACCGAGAAGACCTTCTCCAAGGAAGGCTTATGAGTACCTTTCAGCGATGAGGAAATACAGAGAACGAACTTTGAGGAGGGAGCCAAGGAGGTTGAAGAAGGAATGCAATCAGGATCTGAAGGAGAGTCGGTAAGTTACCGAAGGGGTAAGTATTCTTAAATTTTAGATTTCTTTCAAAAACCCGGATTTGACTACTGTTCTCATGAATATCATGATCATAGTCAAGCCTTCAGTAAGGACCTACCACTTTCTCTGCCCCCCATTGGCCTTATGATTGCTCCATCAACATACTCCCTGGTGCTCCACTCTCCTCGAATAATTCCAGCCTCGAGGAATTCCTGAATGTATTTCTCCATTGCCTCTCGTTCTTTAACGGAAAGATTGTAAAAACGACCAGAGGACCAAGACTTACCTAGAACTTACCGAAGTCTGTGTTTCTCCTTCAAAGTTCCTTTGATGGTTCCAGTCCCCTGTCCTTCCATGCCTTCCTTGTTTTTGAAGTCCTCACTCATCAGTGTTGCCTTCCTACTTGCTGAATTCTTTGCTAATAAGGATTTTCTGTCTTGGAAGCATTCCTCCTGTTTTCTGTGGCAAACCCCGACTACCCTCCCTAGAACTCGCCCCTCTCAGCCTAATTTATTTATTAATTTATTTAGGGCCATCAAAGTAAAGGAGACTAAATCTGTATGTTTGCCAAACTTTTTGGTTGAAAAATGCTGAGAACCCAGTATTGTTTTGTTTCCTTTTTCAATTGTGCAGTTTTAAGCATCACTTGGTATTGCAAAATCCAGAAAAAACTGCCTTAAAATTTGTGGTTGTGATGTGTCAGTAGAGGAACTCATTTTCTTGGCACTATAACTCTAGCCTTACTTTTTATTCTGGTCACGATATTATATTAACAAAATGTGGAAATCAACTTTGTTTCAAGGTGTTTGGAAATATTCAAGCATGTTAAATGCAAAAATACATTCCCCTTCCTTACTTTACTTCTTTGACTTTGTGTGTGAAGTACACAAAGCTCATGTTTTTATGCAGACTTGTTGTATATGTAGAGAACGTACGCCTTTGTGTGTGATCACTTCAGTCTGTTCCGTGGCAGTTGCTAGATACATTAAAAGTTCAGGCACCCTTTCTGTATGTGTATTCATGCGTGTTCACGTGTCCAGCATGCATGGCTGTATAGGGAAATCTCTTCCCGTCGCTGTCTGCTTGGACATGGTGAATCTGTGTTTGGACCGTTGCACCCAGTCAGGGTTGTGTGCCCCGATGCACTCTTCATGCAGCTTTAGTTTACCTCTCTGGTCCTCCCCTGCTGCTGTCCTTCTTCCCATTTTTCTGTCATTATTATTTTCTCCCACTCATCCTCTCTTAAGTCCCACAGCAGTCATACACGCAAACACTCACAACTCACAAAGGTATGCAAGCACTGGAGCATTCAGGCGAGCATTCACATTCAAGTACACGGACGTGCATTTCTCATTCCCTGCACTCAGGGAGCACTGACAGTATTTGGAACAACTTTGAGAACACGTAAAGTCATGACAAAGATGGACGACATGTCTAGGTAACGTTCAAAGTAATCAGGCGTTGCAATACAAAGTGGAGTCATTATACCTATATCCTCTTTTGGTGACAATAGGTCAGAAAAGGGGAGCATCCTGGACTTATTACAAGTGCCCTTTAAAAAGTTTTTTTTTTTGTGCAGGCTTGTGGATGCCTGCATGTGCTCCTCAACATCAACATTTAACTATTAATAACAATTTAACCAAATAAAATAATCTGGCTGCTGTTATTCACATGATGGACATTAACTAATGCTCACTGTGCCTCTACTCCTCAGTTGCTTTTTTTTGTGATTGAGGCTGCTGGTAAGTGGGGGGTGCTCAGAAATGGTCCCTCCAATGATCAAATTATGGTCAAGAATATTTCTTTTTAAAAATAGATGTGTTCGTGAAGGAAAATATTGTCCTAATTTTGAAGTTAAGTAAAACTGTTTATTTTTATTTGCTTGCAGTAGTCGTTTCAATGTCCTGAAAACTGAATTCATATAAAATTCTCAGCTTACTATTATGAAATATTTTTCATTTTTGACAATTCAACAGTACATGTTTGTCCTAATAGGTATCATTTTTAGCCATTTTAATTTATTTCTACTAGTTTTTGTTTCAAAGCATCTTTTTCATGCAGTTAGCTTTTATTTCATTGTGGTGTTTTTCCCAATGACTTATTTATTTTAAAAGGATGTTTTTCAATTATATGAGTACATCTGCCAATCAGGGTGAGAGGGTGGGACATAAAATTAATTGGATTTTTTTTTCACAAAGTTCACTGTCACATCATATATTTGCCTTTTGTTTATCTGTGTAGACATTTATTTTTACTTTTATTTATGTATTTAATTTTGAGCACTTTGTTGTTACATCATAGAAAGCCACAATTTAATAAATTAAAAGTTTAAAAAACTTATATTTAGACTAAGGGTGTCAGATTATCGCGTTAATTACAATTAACTAATTACAACCATTTTTAGCACGCTATGTTTATCACGTTAATAAAAAAATCTTTAATTGTATTTTTTCTGTATTCAAGTTGCCTTTAAATTGTTTTTATGCTTTAGGCTTCTTGTGCTTGAGTTGTTAGGGGTTAACGACACCCAGAATTGGAGATCAAAAGCTGTAAACTTATCATAAGATGACTGCAGTCTACTCAACTTAGCTATATTTAGCGAGTTTTTATATCACTCTAACCATTCTCTTTCAAAAATAAAAGCAAAAAGCGACAGATTTAGCAACTTTTTATGGTATTATTTGAGACTTTTGGGTGAACCATGAACCATCGAGGGGTTAAGCTGCAGCTCAACACAGCCGCACATGTCCAGACGTATGGCGTATAATACAGCTGGACTCAGAGCAGATATCTACCCCACTTAGTTCAGAACGCTAATGAACCCAAAGCAGAAGGTTACAGTTACAGCTTGGGACAAATCACAAAAACAACAGTATATAAATGCTGGGCCTGCATCTCTTCAAGTCTGTTAGATATAATAAATTACTTCATGAAAACAGTTTGTAATATATATCAAATCTTTGTTTGACCATACTAGAGTAATGAATTTCAATTAAAATATCTCAAGATGAGTGGTTTTCTCAGCTTTATTTTAATTAAATTGTTGGTTTTGTTATCACCTCATTGGTGAAAATGCGCATTTTTAAACAAACTTGTTTAAGCCCACATATCATACCTTTAGTGAACTTATTAAAGCTTTGTTGACTAATCTCATGAAATCAGCTTCAAAAATATATATATTTTACACTATACACAGGTGTGGTAAAATTAGCTAAAAATAAGGTCAAGGTTGAAAAAAAGGAACTTCCCTCTTAATATGCACATTAGCACGTGACATCAACTGGTGAAATCTAGCGACTTTCTGGGTCAAATTCAGCTGCTTTGTGTCAGAGACAGTTGGCAACATTTGAGCACTAACCAGTAAGATTAGATTTGCCTTGACACAAGTCATCATGCTGCCCAAAAAGAACAAATAAGACCATCAAAAGAAGAAAGAGATCGGGAGAAATAGAATGAAGGCAGAATGAGGGGAGACAGCTGTTGACTGCTTTCTTTCCAAGGGTTGAACTAGTTTGCTTGTTGTTATAAAAAGTCCCATTAAATTTAATGTATGTAGCCTACACGTGTGAAGTCTTTAGCTTAGCTAGTTGCCAACCAAGCTTAGCAGCTATAAGCATAAAGACAACTAAACTATGGGCCTATGGGCCAGCTAACTTCGAGTTATATTACTCTGTGTTAGCCAATGGAATTAGCCTGCAAATAGGGACAACATTTACAAACTAATAATCATGAGAAAAATATGTAGCTTGATGTGATAAGCATACGAGAGCAAGTTGGCCAAATGAGTCGATTCATGGGGTGAATGACAGAAATACTCATAAATATAATTACATCTGATTATTGCATAAAACCTTATTTATGCATTTTTAATTTTAAAAAAGGCCACTATTTTTCTCACGTGCCTAATGGGGCCCACTGACATTGAGAGGGTAAAGGGCCCAGAATTTGGTGATATGGCCCTGACACTTTCCGTGATCTTAGTGTTCTAGTTTCTTTGTGAATGTGACCTTATTGATGCTTCCCAAAAATTAAGGGTTGCTTGACCATTATATTAATGGTGATGACATTTGTATGTGTGATTATATAAGAATTCTTGCGCCATTGTATTTTTTTGATGGTATGAGGTGTATTCATTCAGGTTTGACTAATTAGGATACAACTCAAGTACTGGGGGGGATATACTGCCCACTACTGATGTATTTTTCAGTGACAGACATGTAAATCGGTGCGCCTGCTGGAAACCTCAAATACATAAAACCATTTGGGTTAAGAGAAATATTACTGAATAGACTTGTAGTGAATACATTTTCCTGACAGTTGCTTTTAAATATCAGTACTGGTGTAAAGATCATCATGTGATCTTATTAGGACGTCAGTAGTTTATTCTTCTTTGGATCTTGGCAAACCCTGAAAACTGTTCTCAGCTGTATCTGACAGTTGTGTTACCGAGCCTTGGTCTAGGTTGCGTTTCCAGGCAGATGTTTCTAAGAGATACTTATCAACATGCCATGCTCCTGCACAAACTTCAAAACTGCAAGTCACAGACATTATACAGTAGCTCATCAGATAAACAAAGTTCTCCTCTTTTTATTTGTTTTAGGTTTTGAATACCTTTGTATTTTGTTTCTTATCACCACATTATGTCAGAAAATATGAACAAACCATTATTATGTGTCTTACCTGAAATGAGGTACAAATAGAAAAAGTGAAAAAGGTCCAACGGTGTAACAAAGCTAAGGTAAATGGAATGTTATTTAAGGTAGTTTTAAAAAAAATTGACGACAAATGTGAATATGGTAAAAGGGTATGAATGAGAAACGAAAAATATAGAAAAGGATAATCATCATAAGCTATTTCAAGGTGTTCGAAAATCCTTGTCTCCTAAAGTTCCTCTGCCCTTTTAATGTTTTTGTCAAGAATTACTCAAGAATTACAAACCATATGTAGGACAAATTTAAAAGCTCTGCTTCAACTGCTTTTACTTATTTTCAGCCTTGAAAAAAAGTGGCCAACTCGGAAATGGAACTAAAATAGCATTTCATTCCAGCCATTTCCATCCTTTAGGTAGTGATTGAATTTTCCCGTTGCCTGCACAAAGTCAGTCCCCACAGGAACATTGGCATAAATTTCATTGAAGTCTGCCTGTTAATCCACTAAGGAGAACCATGTGATAAGATGTATCATGTTCGTCATGCCCGTTGCGTCAGAAATAACCAAGACACTGGCGCATCTGTTCTTCCAGAGGTGGAGGGATGGGAAAGAAGAACACCCATGACAGTAAGGAGAGAATGCATCTGTCGACCTGTGGGACATAGAGATCCCTCTCTGCTTAGTCAACCCTGCATCAAACACAGTTTTTTTTTCTGTGTCTCAGTTTGTTTACCACCTACTGTATGTGAGAGAGAGATGAGACAATCAAAGAACCGCAATGACTGTGAGTGTGTTGGTTCGTCATGGAAGGACACAGCATGATTTTTAACTCCAAATAAGATGCATGATGCCAGGTAAAGGGTTTTACGTCAGACTCTTTCCCACTGCTTTTATACAGTCTAAGAGAACACTGAAAAGCAGACAGATGCAGCTGACAAGCACAATTTTGGCATTTGTCATTCCTCTGAAAAAAAAAAAAAATACTCCAGATGAGTTCCTCTAAGACCAAGATTCTGATCAAAAATTTAAGGTTCACAAGCTCCAGTGCCTCAGTAAGTGTACATGTGCAAAGATTCTGTCCTCTTGATGGACGCCATTTCTCATGTTACACAAAAGGTCTTTGATGTGATTGATGTGATTGGATTTGATCCAGTCTTTCATCAACTTCAAATAAATAGGCAAAAAATAAATCCTGCACCATCAGAGTAATAACACAGAGGGAAGTGATAGGTATTGGTTACTGTGTCAGTACCAATTACCACATTTGTATGCACACTGTGGTTCTGCAAAAATGATGTACGTTTTTTTGAGCCAGTCTACAAATTATGTTTTTGATTTTTATATAAATCTCTTTTTGTCAGAATCTTCTGTTGTTGGTTCAAAATAAATTGTTAGGAATGTACTCACAGTGAGTTCTAAATACTATAAGAACATAATGTAAGACAGAAGACATGACTATAAAAATATTGGAGCAATAACATGCCAAATTATTCTAACACAGCATATGGGTTGATTCTTCAGATTACTGCATTGCTGTGAAAAGTATTTGCCTCCTTTTCTTTTGGGGTTCTGCTGGATGTTTCCTCCTTTAATTTTTTTTTTCACATAAGTGTGGCTACTATATATCTATGCCTAGTATACAGACATACATATACCATACACTTTACAGTATACCAGTAAGTGAAGTATTTTATGACTATTATTGAGTTGTATATTTCTGACTGTAGGCCCATGTGAATTGTGTATTTTTTTTTTTCTTGAAGTCCCCTGACACATTTGTTATAAATTTATGGTATATAAATAACCTGAATTTTACTGAAATTAGAGATGCACTGTTGCAACACCAACTTGCAGAAATAAGATATAGGGTTCAAATCCAAGCTTGAGGAATGTTATACTGAGTTTGAATGTGTCACTGTGCATGCATGTGTTCTCTCTGTTTAGGGATGGGTATCGTTTAGGTTTTATCCGATGCCAGTGCCAAACCGGTATTTTTGAAACAGTGCCGGTGCTTAACCAGTGCTGAACATGGTGCTTAAAAAATGGAAAACATACAAACGTTTAGTCTCACCCAAAGGTTGCATTTGACATTTTTGTTTGTCATTTTGACCCAAGGGATTAAAGACCTGTGAATTGATCACTTTTTCTAAATACGATTAAAAAAATACAATTTTCATTGTAAATAAAGGACAAATACAGATGCTGTTGCTCTTTTTTGTTTTTAAATTAAATATAAGAGATCAAGTTTTTTTAACTCCACAATCACATTCACAATGTACGTGTGGTTTCATATGAAAAATAATAACTAAGAAAGGTAGAACTAACCAAAGTATTCGAATAAACTTAACATTTGGATATCACCAGTCACATAATTCAAATGTCACAATTTACCATTTTTTCATAAATAAAGACTCAACAGATTTTCTGGTTTATCACAAATGGAAATGAATCATCTTATTGTGAAGATGTACACAGCCACTTCTGGTAATGAATTAGCACTAATTTAAATCCAAAAACATCACTTTAAAGGAGTAATGCGCATTTTAATGCAGCAATAAATATGAAATGTACTGAAGCTATACAGTGAGCCAGCATACATAAATCAACATAAATACGGCGCATTTATACTCTGCACCGTGCACAGTGAGCTGAAATCCCAAGCGGACCAGAAGGAAAACTCCCACAGACAACTTATGAACTTATAATCATATCAAACAATACAGCAATAATAATATACTCACATATCATTTAGGAACACACACACATGCTGCTGCACAACAATCCATAGTATGGGGGGTTAGTGAGGAGAGATGTGTTGTGGTCTGAATTATAAACAGGGCGGTGTACTGTGTATTTGTTAATTGCGTTAATTCTAGGAATCAATCAACCAGCGTTACTTTTAGCAGGGTTTTTTAGCCATGTTAGCCTTTTCTGGTGTTATAGGGAATCACTTTCGGCTGATGGGATGCCCAGAATTCATAGTGCTTGACATCTCCGGGGGAAAAAAAGAACCCGGAAAAAAGAACCGGAATAAAGCACAGAATCTGCGTTGTTTTTTGGTCTGGTTACTACCGTTTATGTCAGAACGGGTGCCATTATGGCACCGGATATCGGTACTCATCCCTATCTATGGGTACTCTGGCTTCCCCAGGCCCAGCCCAAAAAAATGTATCCTAGTTTAAGCCCCTGTCCACACGTAGCTGGGTATCTCACAAAACTGAGATATTTTTCTACAGTTTGGCCTGTCATCCACACGTAACCGGAGATTTTCGGCACCAAAAACAAATATTTTTAAAAACTGAGGCCAAAGTGGAGATTTGCATTTTCTCAGTTTTCAGTATCTGCATGTGGACGGCCAAAAAAAGAGTTTTAAGAACCGTCACTATCCGCAACAAAAAATGCTCAAACATCACATGTGCGACCTGTGTTTATTCTCAAAAATAGCATTTATGCTCTCAGAGCTGTGTTGGTTTCATCCATTGTTAAAACGCATTTTGTTTGTTTGTTTTTACAAGCTGTATGACTGCTGTGTACGATAGAAACTTACTCTAAGCGGATAGGATTTGAGAGAACTACTGTCCCTTAGAGGTTTGCAACATCCATGAATGTGCTGAAAAACGCATTCATCAGGTCATGTGTGGATGGAAAAAAGAATTTCAAGGAGCAGAGGAAAATCTTTGTTTTAAATAAAACCTAGCTACGTGTGGACATGGCCTAATTTATTTATCTTAGTTTCTTGAATATGAGTGTGTAAGTGCATGGTTGCTTGTTCTGTGTGTTTCTGTGATAGACTGGTGACCTGTCCAGGGTGTATCCTGCCTCTTGCCAAATGACCCACTCTCCCCATGACCCAGCTGGGATAAACATGATTGATGGATGGTGACTGCTCCATGTTTTCTCCATTCGTGGATAATACCTCTCACAGTGGTTCACTGCAGTCCGAAAGCCTTAGAAATGGCTTTGTTACGCCCTCCAGGGTGATGTTACTGACATTGTCTCTAATTTGTTCCTGAGTTTCTTTACATTGGGTGATGATTTGTTTCTTTTTTAGCATCTCTTAGCTTACTTATAATATAATAATAATAATACATTTATTTTTAAAGCGCCTTTCAGGGAACTCAAGGACACTGTACAGATAAGAAACACAATAAAAACACAAGTGCCAAGAAAATACAGTAAAAGCACATAAAAATATAAAGTAGAATAAAACAATAAAATAACAGTAAAATCAGTAAAATCAACGGATGGATTGTGGGGTGTTGAAGTTAGAAAAAGCTGATTTAAACAGATGAGTTTTGATTTGAAAAGTAAAAGAGAATGAATGTTCCGGAGGTCAGCAGGGAGAGAGTTCCAGAGCTGGGGAGCCGAGCGGCTGATGGCCCGGCTCCCCATAGTGACCAGACGGGCCGGAGGGACATAGAGCTGAAGGGAGGAGGAGGAGTGGAGAGAGCGAGAAGGGACGTGGATATGGAGAAGATCTGAAAGGTAACAAGGTGCCAGGTTATGGAGGGCTTTGAAAGTGCACAGAAGAAGTTTGAAAGTGATCCTAAATATTACCGGGAGCCATTGCAACTGATGGAGGATGGGAGTGATATGGTGAAAGGATGGAGTTCTAGTGACGATGCGGGCAGCTGAATTCTTGATACTTGATATTGTTATATTTAAGGCTTTATTTAAGTGATTTCTCAGTTCGATATGTATATCATTAACTATTCCATTGGGTGGCTGTAATTACAGTTAATACATTATCTAAATAGTAAGGATACTGTTTTTTACATTTATAGGGCCACATGGTTTCAGCTGTATTTTTTTGATAAATTAATGAATCATTTTAAAACAGATTTTTTAATTTATTCAGTATTCATTTTGTCGGATATTAAAATGTGACATTTGTGTCAAAGACAGACAGAAGTGATTACATTTGTGAGGATGCAAATAATCTTCCACTCAGCACTCTATTATCAACAGTATTTTATTGATTTCAAAATCTAATTGTGTGAGCTAGCTATCAAACTATAAATGTGTTATATCCATCCATCCATCCATCATTGTCTATCCTGCTAATCCTTGAAGGGCCATGGAGGAGCTGCTGCCTATCTCCAGCAGTCATTTAGCGAGAGGCAGGGTACACCCTGGAAAGATTGCCAAAATGTCACGGGGCAACATAGAGAGAGACAGGAAAAACAACTATCCATGCACACACTCAAACCTAAGGACACTTTAGAGAGACCAATTAATCTAAAGGCTAGTTTATACTACTTCATTTTGACGGAGACAGATTGACGCAGTGCCATTATCCATCAAAGCAAGGGCTCTCCGTACCTACAGTATGCAAGGACGGACGGAGTCGAGCCCATTTTTTTAACTATATGTCTTTGTCAATGGAGAGCCTATGCCAGTGATTGGTCAGTTGGCGGGTCTGCCTACCATGGCAGTGTGGTTTCTGGTTAACTAGAGTTTTTTTTCCTCAACTTCAGGAGATAAATGTTTATAAAATTGGGCTCTACTCTATCCGCCCTTGCATATGTGACGAAGAGCCCTTGCGTTGACGGATGATGGCACTGCGTCTGTCTGTTTAGTCAGAGAAGAAGAAGTATAAACTAGACTTAAAGTAATACTCTGGACTTTGTAAGAAAAAAGAGAGAGAGGGACATAATTTGAAAAAAAAAACGAACCAAGGTCCCTCTCCCTCCCTTTCTAATTGGTCTTCAAGCCGCGCCTACTTTTCCGAGCACGCGCCAGGTCAATGGGCCAAGACATGCAGAGGAGAGAGAGAAAACAACCAGAGTGTCAACAATGGAGTTATCGGAGGTGAGGAATCTTTTTTGGTTTGAAATCGGTATCTTCTGCTCTTGAGCTGAGTGTTGATCCATGGCTGTGCTCGTGACTAAAGGCGAAGGCTTGATTCGGAGGCGCCGCGTAAACAGAAAACTGAGCATGCGCGTAGTTACGAGCACGAGCACACAGCTTTCATGATGATTGACAGCCCTTGGCATCACTTGATTGGTTCAAGTGGACAGCACCGTGGCTTTTGAGCCATAGCTGAGATAAGGGAAGGCGGGATTTACCCTAATGTTATAATTCATAAAATGACTTATTTATATCAACATTTAAGGCCAGGAGGTCAATTTAATACAATTCTTAAAATTTGTAATTCATATAAAGATCCAGACTATAACTTTAACTATCCATCTCCATCAACAGAGAGTGTACACCTGTGATTGGTCAGCTACACAACAGCCAGAGATCGTGTCACCAGCTCTATAGTTGCTGTAAACACTAGCTAATGGAGCGTTTGTGCACTATTTGCTTTATATTGAAAGGATAATTTATCTAATATGGTCTTTTGCCGAGTTTAAGCAAACAGAGGTTAAAAAAGGCTGCTGTGTTATTTTTACATACATTTTAGAGTATTCTTTGAGCTACACTTCTAGTAAAAAGCTTTACAGCTTAATCAAACTTACTTTCTATCATCCATTGCTCCTTGATGAGGAAATACATTCACAAAAAAAAAAAAAAAAAAAACTCTAATTAACCAGAAAATATGCTGCAACATTAGGCAGACCCGCCATTAAAAATTAGCACACCGTGCTGTCCGGGTCGGTAATTGCTTTGCAACACAGAAAAATTAACGGAGAACGGAGAGAAAGAAACAGAGTGCTACTAAGTACTTTAACGAAAAACATCTCCATCAATACGTCTGCATGTTGAAGTATAAATTAGGCCTACCAGTCATTTTTTTAGTCTGTGGGAGGAAGCCAGAGTACCAAAAGGGAACCCACGCATGTACAGGAAGAACATACAAACTCCATGCAGATATACCCCAGGCTGGGGTTTTAATACAGGACCTTCTTACTGCAAGGAAACAGTGCTACCAACTCTGCCCCTGTAGATGTCATATCTCATGTTGTAAATTTGCCTTTATAGTAGTTTCTTGTTCTTATTTTTGATTTTTAAATTTTTACCTTTGTGTAAAACTGCCGTTCGCTGCCCATATACCTGCATTTCCACATGAAGGACAGTATATGATATTTCTATTACAAATCTGTATCCCATCCCTTCTACATAATTTCACCAGACACTGTAACTTAATGTCAGTAGACCTCTTTTAAACAAATTTGTTGTGTTGAAGGCAGGATCTGTATCAGTATGCATAAGACAGTCGTGAAATTGAAACTTTAATTACATTCAAACCTAAACAACACACTAACATCCACCTGAGGTTCTGATTGTGGTCAGACATGACTAAATATTCACCAAACCTGCCTTAATGACATCCCCTTAGACCAGCCTGAGAGGGTGGTTTGGGACACTTGTATTTGTATCAGACTGAATTAAAACAATTTACCCTGTGACTTATTAAAAGATCATTATTCATTAAATGTCAAATTGTGGTGTGGGCAAAATTTATAAAAAATAATTAGCATATTACCTACATTTCTCTGTATGTAGAATGTCCTGGCAGTTCTGCACAGTGCAATGACACAGTATCGGTAGTCATCCAATGTTTTTTCTGCAGTGCTGATATGGTTTAAGATAATTAGTGTTGGAGAGCTGATGTTCAGTTTATAAACTCTGACATTATTTGTTCTTCCTCAATCCTCTCTCACATCTACAAAGCTACACTAAGTTCACCAAAAGTGGATGTGATTCAGCTAAATGTCTTCCAGATATCTTAATGTCAACATTGATTTGATACATCTGTGATATATCAGAAACAACAGCAGAACTGTTGTTAAGCTGTTCTACATATATCTGAGCTATTAAAGATTTATGTTAATACCAAGTGTGAGCAGGTCCTTTGTGGTAGGAACTTCACCTTCCAAGTAAAACAAGATAGGCAAAAGATGTAGCTGTTTTGATTTGTATTCGGTAAATCCCGAAAACATCAGAAAATAATTAGCTATCACATATAAGGCTGATCATATGAAAAACATATTTAAGCTGTTAAAATCAATTTTTTTAAGAATAAACAACATGTGTATGCATTTTTCTGACCTTTTTATGGAACTTTTGGATCTGAATTATTATTCCCCTTCTGAATGACCCTTATAAGTGGCTGTTGATGCTGATTCACTGAAGCTGGGACGAGTCCTAATCTGAAGGAGATTGGATTGGCTCCTCGTCAGAGAAGGGAGATTAGATCGGGAGCAACATGGGAAAAACTGTGTCTAGAACTCAGAAGACAATGTGTGTGCATCTGATGGACCAAGAACCTCTGCTTATCTGCTTGACACTGGACATCTACGGGAGAATTCTGACTTCTGGACAGCTGAGCTTCGTTCCGCAATCAATACAGTCAGCAAAGACGCATGCTGCCTCCTTGGGAGACCTGAGTTGGGGCAAAGAGATTGGTTACTAAAAGACTAAGACTGTGATAGTGTTTATGTATTTAAGGTGTAATTTAGGGAGGGTGAGGTAGAAAATGTAAATGGGAAATGGGATAAGCTTGTTTCCTCAATGATTCTGGCCAGAGCATATTTTTTTTGTAATAAATACTTTAAAATACTTTCCAGGATTTTGTCTCACCTTTATTTTTTCTAACCCTGAGTTAAATTTCACCTTGTTCATGCATGTTGTTTAAATCGGTTCAAACCTTTGATGAAGAGGAGAACATTTTGTGGTGGAAAAAATGCTTGTGGCTTAATGTCAGGACACTTTATTCAGCTTTCTCATGCTTTGTTATGAATCCTAAACCCAAACATTTAAGTGTTATAGATATAAATAACTCAAGCCAACTGAAATGTTCAGTTAATACGAGTAAGGTCCAACTGAAAAAAAAATGTCACAACAAAAGCTCTGAAACCTCTTTATAGGGCTTATAGAGCTTTATAAAAAGTCACAGTCACAGATTCTGCACATAAAAGTTTAAGAAATATTGCTATATATCCATCTGTTACACTATGAGTACTTTTTCCTGATGCTGTTCGGTTTGAAGCTGTTTTGTTGATGCAGTTTTGTCTGAGGCCATTTCGTCTGAGGGCATTTCATCTGAAGGTTGACAAATGTTCTAGCTTAGGTCTTCTGATGTCTAGAGCTGTTTTTCCTGAGTTCTGATAGAGGTATTCCTGATACTTGAGAATGTCCTAAAACATACGCCGGACAGCAGGGGGAGGGAGGTGACGGGCCAGTTTGATGGATGGCTCTGGACCCAACCATCTTGAATGGATCGCACAAGACAATTGGATGACTTTTTTTCAAAATTGTCCACCTCAGAGGCAATTACACTTCTTTTTTTTACACAATTACACAACTAATTTATTGGTTGCTTTCAGTATGTGACGAGCCTTTTAAGCAAAAATTTAAAAACTGTTTCACAAAACAATCACTTACGCCCCAAATTTAACCAAAGACAGCAACAACAACATATAACTAATAGTCAAGAAGCTGAACACCACTTTTCTCACTACTGTTCTTGAGATCAGCCTGGTTGTCACAGTTAATATAGGAAACATGTCACTGACAGAGTTGTAGCTACTCAAGTGCCTATTGCAATAGAATGGCTAACGCTACAGTCTGCACTTTTTTTCTACACCAGGTAACTCAACTAAATGTCAGACTGAGACTTCATATCAAGATTATGTCATACAAGGAATGACAGTTGGCTGCATGGAACTATGGAACAAAGCTATCATTGCTGCAGGGAAGCTGCAGGTAGTGAGTTTAGAGAAGGGGCAGTCTTATCTGCAATGTGTCAGCTGCCACTAAGAATGACCAATGCATCAGCAGCTGTATGACAGAAAACCTCTATAAATAACCGCCCGAATAAAACTCTGCTTGTGGGCATCTAAAACATGGTACCATTATTATTTATTTTTTTTTTGGCCTGATACATTCAGAGTTTTGTCGAGGTTGAAGCAAAAACTGTAGAATACTAAGAAAATTGACACCGACTTTAAACATGGCAAAAACAAATCCCATGGTGAAGCAATTCTGCAAATAGACGCATCACTGCAGAAAAACCATGGTAGGTTGAACTTTACACAAACCACATTAAAGTGGAATTGATTCCCACACATTTATTCAATTTTCTACAATGTGTTCTGCGTGTTTCCAGCTGTCTTGGCTCCCAGAGATCCTGTTGTGACTATTTCGTTGTTCCACACTAACAAGGCTTTAAGAGAGTACAAGCCACTCAAGCTTGAGAGAATTTACATGGCTGCATTGCATGAAGTCGCTACCCCTGCCTACTGAGTGTCTTGAGTCTTCGAGTTTATCATTCCAGCACTTTAACTTACCACTGCCATTGGAGGAAGGGTTTTACAGTACCTAGCAAACGTATTCAAATGCCTGAAAATTGCCACAGTTTTTGCAGCCTGTAAGAGTTTGTCTTCCTAAATTGCTCCATATTTAGCTCCATTCATGTCCATCTCTCCATTAACTCTAAGCAGTTTCCCCGTCCCTGCTGTATAAAAGCATTAGGTTAGTGTTTTCCTTGCAGATAATTCAATTTTTGTCTCACTTATGTTTCTCATGTTAGCCTTTAATGATTTTATTTTAACAAGGCTTTCTTCCTTCAAAATCTTTCATGGAAGATCCATGACCAATAATTATCCTGTTCCTAGATTTCCAAACATGAGCTGTAGATTTCTGCAGCTCCTCCAGAGTTACCATGTGTCATTAATAAATTGGAATATCTTTTATAACCTAACCCTGCTTTAAACTTCACATCTTAAAACACTGTGGAGTTTGTGGATTTTAAGAGTCAAAACTACAAACATTTCAAGGGATGTTAATACTTTTTATAAACACCATATGCACGAGAACAGTTTTTAACCTATTTGGATACAAGAGATGGCATTTCTCTGCATTCTCTGCTTTTTGAACATAAGCTTGGTATCAAGGATTTCAGCTCAGGCTGCACAGTAATGTTCAACTCCTATTTTATTTGTAAGGATGAAAATATCATTTGCCAGTATTATTAGATAGCCTGGGAGCTTGCCTCTAGTGGAGTAAACACTATGGCTGCTTTGATAAACCATGAATCCTTCATTTCACTTTGTATTTCTGGGCTGAAGCCGAAACTCATCCGCAAGAAATCTGCTGTGCAGTTCACAGGAAGATTGGTTTGGCTTTGCTGCTTTTTGAAAGCACTGAAGCTAAACCTTCGGTCTGCATGTTAAATGCAAACACTCTGTCCTCCGGGGAGGTCTCTTAGCTCTTAATAGGCATTTTGTTTGGAATTTCAATTTGCTGCAAGGGGAAAAAACGTCATTCTTTTGAATAATATGAACACATACAGAAGGGAGGTCGCTCCTTTCTCCAGTTGGTCTGGCAACACAGGGCCAGCACTGAGGTCAAAACTCCAGTAGTGTTGTGATACATGTGGTTGTGTGTATGTGAACTGTCTCCATTGGGTTCAGTATAAGTTCTCAGTTATATTAGAAAAATAAGATACAACTTTGATACATTTTGATCTGGTAGATTTTAGTACTATAACCACTTTTTGCATTATTTTTAAGGGAATCCAAAAGGAAAATAGTGACATAAATATGCCAGTGCCTGGCGTCTGGTGAGTGTTTCCTTTCACATCTACGAATGTGTTATTTCGCTTGCGTGTGTGTGTTTATTAACCTTCTGCCCCCGTCTCTGCAGAATATCTCACAGATCCCCAGAGTCTGACGCTGGGACACTTTACACACGGTGAGCTGATATCACATGACATGACATATGCAATACACACAAAAACCTGAACTCATACACAGATGCAAAAAAGTGGTCGGTTAATGTAAGCTGAGGATGATAGGAATATTTATTTTTTCTTTTCAGGTTGAGCTACAGGGTGATTTTAATGTAAAAGATGTATTAACAGTAACTCTGAGATGAATCAATGCACTGAGCGAACAACACCAAAAAAAAAACTTAAATGAACATTGAAAATCCCTTACAACTCGCGAGTGGTCTGACCTCTGTGGCGGCTGGCAGTTTTGAGCTCTACCACTTCAGCTTTATAACACCTTGAAATACATGAATGTGATTAGTAGGTGCGACTATTTGCAAATACAGAAAATAACATTCAGGAAAATTATGCTTAGGTCTACTATGAAGAATAAAAGGTGGGGTTGATATTGCCTTTGGGAGATGCACCAACACTGGATTCAGTTGCTAAGAGTAGGGAAGATTCAACCCCAATTTGATCACTTCCTGTAAGATTTTCTGTGGAGAATTTTCTGTGTCAAAATTTGCCAGCAGCTCCAAGTGCCTTTCCAACAGCACAGGCAAAAAAAATGTATATTGTGAAAGTTGCAGGTGGAAACTATAAGCACTTCTGACAGTTTGTCTTATCAGCCTAGTTGTACACACATGTTGTAAAATATTTATTTGTTAACATCCTCATTTGTCTTTAATCAAGTAGGAAGGAATATTTATATTGTCCTGTAGTAGTTAAAACAAAAAGAAATAGTAAACTCCACTTTTGTCCGACTTAGCAGCAGAACAATCTCAACTCAGGAGTCAAACGATTTACAGCGCTGAGCTCCTACTTTTGAGACAATTTGAAAACAATATCTATGACTTTAACTTGTTAGCTTACATGAAATGCTTTAAAGGTTATATGTATAAGGGGTTAAAAATCAAACATTCTCCAGTAAAATTACTGACTGTTGTCTGTTGTCAGTGGGTGGGGGCTACTGTGACAAAAGATTACCTGACAGATGCATTAAAGAGCAAATTGTGAAGACATGATGAAAGCTTTTCGATCTTGAACGAGGGCAAGAAAACTATTCTAGTGGATTCTGCGGATACATTTTCCAACTGGGAAAATGTATATAAATTTGTGTTTGGGACTTAATGGACGTTAATCATATCCAGTTTGGTGTTGACTGGAGAACGAATGAGTAATTTAGAGCCAGCTTTATTGAAACAGCATGAATACTAAATTCACCACTCTGCCACATTAGCAACCTCCAGCAAACAGTTACAGTTTTTCAAACCTAGCAAAGTTAACTTGTTTTCTGTTGTGAGACAGTTTGAAACTTAAATAATTTAGAGTAGGTATATGAATATATATTTAGGGCTACGTTATTACTAATTATGTCCGGTTTGGTACTGGTGCAAATCGCATTATTTGTACGGACATTAGAGCTATTTCTAAGTTCAGCCAAAACCAGTTGGACCAGTCAAGAACCCCAACTCTGTATCAGTCATCTACTGCAGTCTAAAGTTGGTCAGATCGAGAGGTTCAGTGATAGGTGGCAAGATGTCTGACATCATACTTCCTGTTCTCTGGACGTAGCTATTCTTAAATCATTATATCATCAAGTGTTTCTGTTGGGTACAAGCATGGCATGACTCAAAGCCCATTTTTTGTGAAAGTTTGAGGCCTAGCCACACCTCTACCATTTCACAAAAACAGAGGCTTGGATAAAAAATAAAAAATAAAAGCTAGCACAAAAGAATACAGACCAACACTGAAACCGAATCGTCAAAATCGCTAGGAGAATGGTAAAATATGAGGAAAAGACATGGCAGAAAAGGCATCAAAATGACAATTTTATAAAAATAACAAAAACCAAGCTTCTTTTTTGTGTATCTTTGTTTGTTTTTTGGATTTGGCAACAATAATGTTTTTTGTATGTTTTGGAAGAGTTATAGATAAGCTAGATGTAAACCTCTGTAGAGTTTTTTTTATAGACAAACTAACTGAAGACAAAAGAGGACCAAAGCGTCTTTTGTTTTGTTTTTTCATCTATTTCATAAAAGCCCTATTGCTTATTCTTCATAAATATTTTTCATGTTTTCGGTATTGTTAAATTTTCTTTAATTAGTTCTAAAACAACTTCACTTTTTCTTGTGTGTGTCTGTGTGCAGGTGTTGGGGAAGCTCTTTTCATCTACAAATTTTCAGCAAGATGGGGAAGAGAAAAGACAACTCTTTCTGAAGCACAGCAATCAACGGCCTTTCAGTCGACTTCTGTCTCTGTTTTAATTTACCCCCAAAACACATCTGTGCTCACACTGAACCCACCAGGATATGCGCACTCAGATCTCTTTGTGCATACACAAATGCTTCCTGACAGGTATGCATGTGGGTGTGCACACTGAAATAAAAACAGTCCTGAAATACGAGTCTGCTGGAAGTGGAGCAATCAAGGAAAGAAACAATGCAAACAGATGGAGTTGTTTCCAACCCGTATCCAGACACAACAACTCACACGCAGTTTCAAAGGTTTCTATCAAAGCTTCTAATAGCAGCACACTCTACCATCAACAAGGCAGATGGTCTTCAACTGTTTTGTGTCTTAGGCTAGCAAGCAAAATATCATGTGTGTGACCACCCACATTGTTTCACTACATAGTTTATTATTCATACACCTGTTTTTAGTGAAGATTCTTTGAGGAAAGTGAAAGGATCTTTGAGAATTAGTTTCTATATGAATGAGCTCATTACCTTAATGAAACTTCCTAGCATTAACTTTATTTTCAAACTCAAAACTTTATTTGTTTTATGTGTGCACAAGTCTTGGCTTTTGTGAAGCCAAACAACACTGTCACATTCAAAGTAGTGTTTATGCAGCTTGTTTTTTTTGTTTTTTTTAAAGAAACCTGTTTTGAGTCCAAACCAGGAACGCACAATTCTACTCCTTGAGGGTTAATATGCTGCATGTTTTAGATGTTTATTAGTTGGTTACTCACTGGGCATCAAACCCTCTGTGGCCCTGTGTTTAAAAAGTAATTTCTCATATTTGAAACTGAAAATAACTGATAAGTACAACTTTTTTTAAAAGCAATGTCAATTCTACAAGCCACACCCAAACAACAAAAAAGCAGTTTAATTGGATCTTGTCTGATATTATGGAACAGAATAAAATAACTCAAAAGCAAATTATTATTCCTAGCAATTCTGGATTTGGAATTCTAAACCAGATGAGAAACAATCATTGATCATCATCTTTCAGTCTGAGAAGCTTTAAAAAGCCATTTCAGGCTTTGGAACTCCAGTGAGCCTTAGATAGAGAAATTATACATAAATGGAAAAACATAGAACAGTGGGGAACATTACAAGGAGTGGATTGGCTACTGAAATTGCTCCAAGAGTACATCAACAAGGTCACAAGAGAATCCATAGCATTTCAAGCATGCAGGCCACACTTGCCTCAGTTTAGGTTAGTGTTGATGATACAACAGTCAGAAAAACCACTGGGCCAAAATGGCATCCGTGGAAGAGTTTAACATTTCTAAAAAGAAACGAACATGCATACATTTGCCAAAAATATTCTAATGTTTCACAAGACTTTTGCAAAAACATTTATTGGACTGATGAGACAAAAGCTAAACTCTAAAGGTGTATGTCTTGTTACAACCAGTGCTGTCTCAGCCATCCCATGTTAAAAACAGCATTCCTCATAGTCCTCTGCCTCATTCTCTGTTCACAGCAGTTGCTGTTGCAGTAGTGTTAATGTGGCACATTTGCAATAGGGCCTACATAACAGAGCAATACTAAAACCGCTACAGTCTGCTGCCACTCCAAGTTTGTTTACATTTCACTTTACCGCAATTGTCCCACACTGCACGAAGAAGTGCATCACCAACACACAGCTAACAGAGAAAGGGAGGTAAACATAATACAAAAAAAGCTTTGGTTCGTTTAAGAAGGAGCAATATGAATACAAACTGCACCAGCCAGAAACAGCAACAATGTTGCAATTATTTGAAAAAGTTTCCTCTGTTTCAGATGTGTCATTTTGTAATTATATTTAGATATATGGATCAAGTCTTTCATTATACTCTTTAAAGTGACAGTGTGTAATTTTTGCAGTACATCTTTGAAAACAGGCATTAAAATATTACGAAATAATAATTACATAAAGCACATTAATTGTAAAATGTTGGCGATATTGTAAAATATGACTTTAAAAATCAGTTTTAAAATACATTGGCGTGGGTCCTCTTTTCAGGGGGGAGCCATATTAAACGCCATCTTTACTTGTACAAGAGCCGGGACGGACAAAGCGCACAGAACAAGCAGCTTGGTTTTTTGGGGGTTTTTTTTAAACACAACTTTGGTGACAACTATGTTTTGAGTCATGCTCTCACCGCCTGCTACAGGAAGTTTGAATCAGAAGCTAACGTGGAGCTCACACACCTGAGGCTAGTTACCTAATCACGGAGTGAAATGGATGACCACACATATACTTCTCCTGGGCTTCCGTTGTTGTGTTTCTTACTCAAAGACACAGATACCGCATACTTGTGGTAGTTTAGGTATGCACTGCCCTCTACAGGCCGAAAATTACACACTGTGCCTTTAAAATTACAGGATTTATAAATAACTTTGTATCGTCTGTCTCATTTTAAATTTTATGTTCGGGTGAAGTTACCTGAAATGAAATGGTCAATACACAAGCGAAATCCATGGAGAGACGGGTTTTTTTCATCGTGCTCCTCATTTTATAGTAGAAATCAATCTTTTCATGTCAGCTGGATCTTTTGGAATGCAAAAAAAGGTTTTGTCTTTAACTTGACCTCAGGGATTTGTGAACCCAGGTACACAACACGAGTCAACCATTTTCGAGAAGCTGGAAAACTCTTGAATAGCCGGTTAGTCACTGTAGCTTGTTTACAGTTTTTCCTGCCAGTGTGACGTCATCTTCCGGAGCTCTATAGAGCTGATCTGATATTCTGATCAGTTAATCAGTGGGTACTTGAGCAGCAGGTTTACATGGGTCAATTACTTGTTTACTCTTACTTGACAATGTTTTGGGATGGTTACTTTTAATTTTTACCTCAACAAAAATATGAAGAAGTAGTAAGCTATTACTCTTAGAATTATTTCTATGTCACTCCCTGCCTTTGCGTTGCCACCAGAAACAGATGGGATCGTCTGTGTTGTGCCTTTTTGACTGCACAATTCACTTTGATAAAAACAACAGAATGGGAAAGTTGGATACAATCCCATTGACTCGCTCCCTCTCAAGGAAATATAAGACTTCTTTGGAATGCAAGCTATCAGAAGAAGCGATTGAAATGATAATTAAACAGTCTGCAGCAAAAACTTCTTAACAGGTGAGCTACGGCGGCTAAGAAGCAAGCTAACACTGCGACTGCAAGCAACAGCAATGGGAGCCGGTGTTACACCAGAGCTGTGTATATAATGTAGGTTGTGTATGTATCCACTGTGTTGTTGGACAAATAATCCCTCTCTAGTTTCTGGTTGTAGGTTGTTTTTACTGGCTGTACTGCATTATCCCCACATGTCAGACAAGTCGTCTGTGTTGCTGCGGTCTGCCTAGCGTCATGTCAGCAAAGGTTGAGAGAAAGCGCAAATGTGCAAAATGATCAACAGGATCATAGTACTTAAGATAACTTGACTTTTGTTTTGTTGTGTTGCCACTCTGTTTTTATAGAACTGTAGCACCTGCATTAATCGTTGGGATTTTTAATGCACATGTGCTGTTATTGTGTTTAAAGAACTTTGAACGTTACTCTACCATTTATCTTTTGTAATTGCCTGATTTGTATGGCTGTTAATCTGACCCATATCAATACATTTTTTTTTAAGTATAATCCTTTTCTGAGATGTTGTTTTACATTTTTTTTGTCTTTCCCCGGTGCCCAACTTGTTTAACGAAAAGACTAAAACTAAAACTGAAACTAATAAAAACTAAACCAAAACTAAGCATTTTCAAAAAACTAAAACTAAACTAAACTACCTAACAAATGTTAAAAACTAACTAAAACTAAATTGAATTTGAAATCTTATGTCAAAACTCAATAAAAAATAAAACAAATGAAAATTTAAAAACTAAACTAAAAACCTCTGGTCAGAACTTAAAAATATGCCAAAATATTTGCAAATGTTGCATAATTAAGAGCAGCAGAGATGTTTCTGCAGGTGAATTTGTGAATCAAGAATGGAGAAAAAATTTTAACCAGGGACTGTGGAAGAAGTCTAGTTTTTGTAAAACAATCTCTGGATTAAATGAATGTCAGCTCTGAATTGCAACATTCCAAGTAAATAAAATGGAAATAATTCACATGCATTTTAGAGAAATAGGATGAAACAGCTGAAATAAAAATCTCTTTCAAAAAGTTATTGCCTTATACGCAATGGTTTTAACTTACATCCTGAATCAAACGATGTGTCCAAATAGTAATGAAATATGTATTCATAAAATGAGCAGAAACAGCTTTGCAGATTATAGAACTCAGCAAAGGTGTGACGCACCTGCAGCCTACCGTTCACAAAGACCTCCTGTAAAAGAAGGTGCCTCACTCACGTGCTGTGTCACTCACGAGCAAAGGACTAGCCGTTTGGGAAAGCATATCAATCTCCAGACGGCCCTTGGAGTGAGGGCTGTCTATGGGATGTGGCAAGACCATAGAGTGGGGCAAAAAAGTATTTGGCAGCAACCAATGGTGTATACTGTCCCAAATAAAAGAAGAGAGAGGTCTGTAATCTTTATCATATGTACACTTCAACTGTAAAAGACAAAAGAGACAAGAACTGGCACCACATTAAAAAAGGTAACATAGTACATCATTGTGGATCAAAATCCTCAAGTGCTTGAAAGGTCCGCTGCTTAAACCAGCAAATGTCCAGGCCTGTCTAAAGTTTACAAGTGACCATCTGATCCAGAGTAGGATTGGGAAAAGGCCATGTGGACATATGAGACCAAAATAGAACTCTTTGGTACAAACACCTTGTTGGTAGGGAGACCTCAATCTTGCTCAGTGCTGCTTTTATTTTATTCCCTAATTACTCAAAGTTCCTTGAATTGCCGCATTGTCAAAAGTGTCCATCGGAATGGATCACAAGATCGAAATGCTTCTTGTTTGAACTATGTCCGACAACTACACAACGGAAAATTAATCACACGGGGAAAGAAAACGATGTTAAAAACGTGACGGCATGCTTGAGCTTGTTTAATGAGTTTGGTATCAAACTTGCGTACGACCAAATCAGGGTGTAAATGTTGCGTACACAAAAAATTCAAACTTTTCGGCATTTATCAATCTGGACGTGAGCGTACAATGCGCAAAAAATATACACCAAGTCAGGAGGTGGTGTAAATTTTACACCCATTTCTACCTTCATCGCAACACGCAAAAAACATGCATAAAATTCAAGATTTAGACAACATTAAACTTTCCCGTGCTGGAAAAATTATGCCTACACCTCTCACATTACAAATATGCAATTTCATGAAGTTATGTTTGGGTTATGTCATGATCGTCTTTCATATTAAATAAACAAGGGGCGCCTCGCACACCACAGGGCTCCAAATTGTAGACAATTTAAAAAGTTAGTGCCTTAATTGCTGCAGTTAGTGTGTGAGTCGTATTTTTTTTTCTTTCAATATTACCCATGTTTTCAGCTGCCCAATATTTTTGGAACGGATGTGCGTGCTGATCCCCTTTCTTAAGATAGCCTGTCATTAAAAAAGGTGCAAAATGTCAAACTCTAAACTCTCCCACAAATTGTAGATTTCTCAATAGCAGCAGCATACAAAAAAATTGAAGAAAAAAAACAAACATTTCTCTCTCCCGTAATGTGGCTTAGATAAAAATAAAAACCTAAATAGACCTAGTGGCAGTGAAACAGTTACGATGTAAACATTCTGTAACAGATATGAATATAAATGAATAAAGAGTAACTAGAAATGTTCTATGTACAACATGATGTGCAATGTATGGTTGCAGCTTAGATGTTTTTATAAGATATGGTTTGTGCGCAAAATGCGCACAGCCGCGGCATCGTGTCATTCCGGTCCCACTGCAGGTGCTATCCATACTGGGTGTTCTGGCCACCAGCTGTGTAATATAACAATGAATAACTGTATGTCATGCTTTAGGGGACAAAGGTTGTTGGAGCATCTAATAACCCTCTGTTCCAAGCGCACGCAAGATGCACCATTGAGATGGGTCTGCCTGTAACCTATTTCCTGCTAGTGAAGTTCCTCTTTTTAACAATCTTGGTCGTCTTTCATTCAGCCATGTCGCAAAAACAAGGCGCGGAAGAGGCGGTTGGTGAATATTTATAGGCGTGACTTTCATAAATACGCTCGTTTCATCCGTGACATTTATCAACAAGCGCAGGTCTTTACGCACAAATCTGGGCGGATCTGACAAGTTCATAAATCCCACGTTGGGTCTTGCGTATTTGGAATATACACCCAAAATATACGTTTTCTGCGCAAGTTTGATAAATGAGGCCCAATATGCCTATGTTTGTCTTGCACTGCTTGGACAAGCTCCCACCTGTTGGCTTTGGCAGTATAGACACCTCGGCCCTGCTCAGAAGAATAGAACAACTGAGCAGTGAAGTTTCTGGGATGCGGAGGATCATAGAAGGCCAGGCGGATGTGAACGAGAATCTGACGGCAGCGACTATGGCTGTGAATCGCCGAGTGACGGCGATGGAGGAGAGCTACTCGGACCTGAGCGGCAGGACTTCTAGCTGGCCAACCGCTGCTGTAGTGGCCTTGCGGGAGATAGAGGCACCGAGGAGGGCACAGAGGAAGGCAGAACCTGCTCAGCAGGCAGAGACAAGGGTACCGCCTCCGGCTGCAGCGGAGAGCGGTCAGCCCCAGCCAAGTCGCCGTCATGGAGTCTTGTTGTGAGCAATGGACATAAAAAGCCGAAAATTAACGTTACACCCAAGACACAACCCGTACCCACACGGGGTAAACGAGAGCAGAGGAAATGGAAAATTGGCCAATACGTCTGTGAGGTGTAGGAAGATAGAGTCGCATAGTAGCAGATTCTGCTCTTTTCATGTCACTGCAGACTGTCAGAAAGTGGCTGAAATGTACAGTCCTCAAATCTGGCCAGCTGGGGTGTATGTAAGGAGGTATTTTGAACCCCGTGGACGCAGAGCCTTTGCTGGCAACATCCCTGTGGGGACAGATGAAATGATGAATTCAGGGCACAATGAAGCTGTGGCTACATCATCCTAAATTATGATGCGAGTTGTTTCTTATAACTGTCATGGGTTGCGCGTTGGTAACAGCGCATGGGACAGAGCCCGACGTGTCGTGGTGGATAAACTTCTTCAGAATTGTGACATTATGTGTTTACAGGAGACATTCCTTACTTAACAGGATTTGGGGGGGGTTGAACTCTGTTCATGATGACTTTCACGGTGCTGGAGAGTGAACCACAGATTTATCCCAGGGCATGATCAGAGGGAGAATCCCTGGGGGCGTGGCTATCCTGTGGCATAAAAAGCTTGACTCAGTGACTAGTGTTTTCCGACTGGAAACTGATTGGTGCATTGGGGTTCAAATCAGGATGAATAACAGAGTTTATTATTTTGAACATCTATACACCGTATGAGGGTAGGCATAATGATGATGAATATGTCAATAGTCTGGCATTTATTAACTCTTTTATTGCTGATAATTGCTGCATGACCATTTATGTTATGGGAGATGTGAATGCTGATATTTCTGATAATGCTTCCTTCTTTGCCAAGCATATGATCAGGATGTGTGAAGACAATAACCTGGTACTATCTAGTCAGGTACTTCTACCTGCGGACAGCTTCACCTACTAGAGTGAAGCCCATAGCACAACTAGCTGGCTTGATCATCTAATATGTACAGCAGATGCTCATGCAACACTTCGGCCTATGAAAGTACTGTATGAGGCTAACACAACTGACCATTGCCCTGTTGAGATCACGCTTGACACTGGCACACTCCCTGAGATAATGAGGAAGGAAAATAGCGCAAGTGAGGCTAAGATAGACTGGACTAAACTCTCCTCAGAGGAGTTATTATGTTATTGTGGGAGATCAGATGCGCTTTTGAGCAAAATAAATTTACCTATGCATGCCATCCTATGCTCCAATGTTAACTGTAATGACACCTTTCATTGTGACAAACTCTGTGAAATGTACAATTGTATTGTGTCTGCTTTAATAGAGGCTAGCAGGCCTCTAATCCCTTGTATCAATAAAGCTAATAAAAGCATCAAGCCTGGGTGGAACAAGTATGTAGCTGGCCCCCACGCAGAGGCCAAGGCGGCCCATAAGGCCCGGGTTATTGCTGGTAGACCTAGACAGGGGCCAGTACTAGAGCATAAAAAGATAATGAGTACCAGATACAAATATGCAGTGCGCTTTGTTAGCAAGCATGAGCAAGCCTTGAGAGCTGACTCTATGGCTGGAAAACTGCTTGACGGCAATGTCACTGGCTTCTGGAAAGAAGTTAAAAATATAAATAGGGTTAAAGCAGCATTGCCATGCAACATTGAGGGTGTATCTGGAGGAGTAAATATAACGGAACTATAGAGGCAGCATTATGCTGCTCTGTTCAATTGTGTCAGAAGCGAGCCCTACCGTACAGGCAACATAGAGGAGGAAGTGATACACATTAGCCCCTATGAGATTTCCCAAGCCATAAGGCAACTAGCTGACAACAAAGCATGTGGTATGGATAATATTACTGCAGAGCACCTGAAGCTAGCCAGCCCTAGGGTTGCTGTGCTTCTTTCCATCTGCCTTACAGGGTTGGTAATGCATGGCATCCTGCCAGATGCTATGCTGACAGTTATTCTGGTACCAGTTATCAAAGACAAGGCTGGCAAGGTAGGGAATATGGACAACTATCGACCCATCGCCCTAGCCAGCATACCGTCTAAAATGCTAGAAAGTGTTATATTAGACAGAGTCGGGGATACTATTTGCACCACAGACAACCAATTTGGTTTTAAAAGCAAGCACAGTACTGATTTATGCTTTAAAAGAAACAGTAGAAAAGTGCAGGGAGCAGGGCTCAACAATGTTGGTAGGCTTTATTGATGCCTCTAAGGCGTTTGACAGAGTCAACCATCACAAGCTGTTCACCAAACTGAAGCATAGGGGTGTTCCGAGTACCATCATATGAATCCTGGCATATTGGCACGACAGACAAACCATGCAGGTAAAGTGGGGGAGCATCATATCCTCTCCATTAAGGGTTGGCAATGGGGTACGGCAGGGTGGGCTGCTATCCCCAGGCCTATTTAGTTTGTACATGGACGACCTGTCAAAGCAGTTTAGAGATTGTAGAACGGGGTGAATAATGGGTAACACCTTAATTAACCACTTCATGTACGCTGATGATTTGGCCATTATATCTCCCAGTAGGGCTGCACGGTGGCGCAGTGGTTAGCGCTGTTGCCTTGCAGCAAGAAGGTCGTGGGTTCGTATCCCGGTCCAGGGTCTTTCTGCATGGAGTTTGCATGTTCTCCCCGTGCATGCGTGGGTTCTCTCCGGGTACTCCGGCTTCCTCCCACAGTCCAAAAACATGCATGATAGGTGAATTGATCATTCTAAATTGTCCGTAGGAATGTGAGTGTGAATGGTTGTCTGTCTCTCTGTGTTGGCCCTGCAACAGACTGGCGTCCTGTTCAGGGTGTACCCTGCCTAACGCCTGATAATTGCTGGGATAGGCTCCAGCTGCCCCGTGACCCTGAATTGGATAAGCGGTTAAGAAGATGGATGGATGGATGGATCTCCCAGTAGTGCAGAGTTCCATAAGCTCCTCAAAATATGCTCAGAATATGGATTTAAGTTTGACATCAAGTACAATGCGAAAAAGAGTATGATAATGATATGTAGGACTAAGTCCTACATAAGTCCTACACATCAACATCTTAATTTCCCAGGCTTCTATTTATCCGGGCAAACCCTGTCTGTGTGCACCAACGCAAAATATCTAGGTCACATCATCACTGATAAGATGGAGGATGACGCTGACATGCTTAGACAGAGAAGAATGCTATATGCCCAAGCTAATACGTTAATGAGAAAATTTTACTACTGTTCTGGTGAAGTGAAGGTGAACTGGTTTAGAGCTTACTGCACCCCTTCGTACACGGTCCCCCTGTGGGTGACGTATAAGAAAGAGAGCTTGCGCAAACTCCAGGTTGCATACAATGACTGCCTTAGAATCCTGCTCAAGAAACCCAGGGGTAGTAGTGCCAGCAAGCTTTTTTGTGATCTAGGCATAAACACCTTCCAGGCCACCCTGAGAAGACTGATGTTCAAGTTTGTATGTAGATTGCAAGGTTCCCAGAACAATCTTATTGAACAGTTGACCAATCCAAGATGTAGTTCTGTTAGATACCAGTCCTATATGTGGAAACACTGGTATCTGTGCCTTTCATAGTATGTGTGTAATGCACTTTTAAATTGCAACTTTTAAAATATTTATTAGATGCCTTTTTACTGAATATTACAAATTTTTTTTAATAATGCCCTCTGTACTGTATTATATGTTATATGTAATGTATGTGGTTGTATGTCTGTTTGGACGTTTGAGTCTGCAATAAAGTTCAATAATAATGTAATACAATTCTTAAAATGTGTAATTCATTTAGAGATCCAGACTATCACTTTAAAATATACAGAACTGTAAGTTGCATATAGGTAAATTTAGAACATGGTTTTGTTTAACATTTTAAAGAAAATTAACTGATTAAATATTGAAAAATGATCACAACTAATATTCTAAGCCTCTGAGTCCTCTAAAAAACATTTCATCAATTTAAATTAGGAAAAATCATCAATTTAAATTGTCTAAACTAGTCAGATAGCTAAATTTAATTAAACCATGGTCCAGGATTTTTAAATAACTTTTTTTAATTGAATGGTGACCACATTTTAATTAATATCGAAAGTGTACTTTTTCTCATTTTTTCAATTATGACCTTTCTGTTGCTGCATGCCTGAACAGAAAACCTCTCAGGGGCTTCCCAGTACCTCAGCACTCTTCATCCTTATTGCTATTCTCTTCCACACACTTTAGAGGTGAAGAAGAGCATCGGGCTGCAGTTTGTCAGGGAGCATGTGAACCTTGGACCATGAGGTCAGGTCAGTCAGTGTGTGCCAAACTCTGGAACAGGCAGGTTTGTTTGTGAGCTTGGGAGTGTCAGGCGCTGTTTGCATTTTGATCGAGAGTTTGCCTTCACTTTTTCCGCTCCTAACTCCTTGACTTGTTTCCCAGCTGCGGTCAGGTGGAGTTTGAAAAAAAAGAGAAGTCAGGTAGGGAGCAAGGAGTACCGACTGGGGCAGAATGAGAAGGGACATAGGAGGGGGGTAAGAAAGCTGGCTAAAGGGAGCTTTCAATCAGTGAGCTTGGCAGATGCCTCTCAGCAGAGGAATGCCAGGTCACTGCTCCTTTCTTTGTTCTGTGAAGTTTTTCCTCTTAGTAGGAACTCTGTTGAACTCTCTGGACCACTATCAGATTGTAAAGTTGGCCCTAGTGCTGTAGTGGAGGGGCATGAAGGGGATAGAGGCTGGGTGACAAAGGGGCCAAGTGGATCTTGCCAGGGCTGGGTTCAGTTCAGACGTCTGTAACAAGAAACAGAAATTGCCACAGATTTACTGGAATTCCCTGCCAAGGCTGACAAGTCAGTTCTGTTTAAAGCATGATGTAAACAAACAGAAGCACAGAAAGGCTTATTTTACATTTCACCATAGGTGATTATTTTTTTACTTTCTCTTTTAAAGCTTTCTGGTGCAGCAATAAGGTCAAAGTTACATTTTAGGTATTTTATCAGTAAATAAACAACAAACACATTCAGACCTGTAGTAATATGTACCTCTATTTGTTTATAAAAAAAAATTATATATCAGATGACACAAACAATGAGCAACGATGGAGATCACTGATCTTTTTTGTCTGTTTCTTGCATTTGGGTCTTCTAAAATCTAATTTGTGTTGGCTTTTTTGACAAGTAGATTTCCTCAATAGTTTAGCTCTGTTAGTCCAGTGTTGGTGGCTCAGCGTGGCTCCATTTCAATTTTATTGCTTTCTAACAGGCCTTTCTTGGAAATTTAGCCAATATCTGTTTTCCTCTCAACATATTTCTCTAAAAAATTAGCAAAGTACTGCACAGATATTTTTTTTCTCTTTTCCTTTAGATTTTATCTTCGGACATGTGCACAAACATTCGAATGCATCATAAAATACCTAAAATGTTTTTTCTTGTTTGTTTGTTTTGGGTTTTTTTCAATTAATTTGAAATGTGAAATGTATATATAATATTGATTTATTTGATGTATTTCAAACTTTTTATTCGGTCAGTTTTGACCAAAAGGGCTTACAGCTAATGAAATCCCCAAAATCAGTTTATCTGAAACTTACATTAAAGTTACAGTGTGTATGTTTTTAGTTGTTTAATTTCAAACTCCCTGTATCTCATTTGCAAATGTATCCCTTTGTCATTAATATTTATATACAGTCCCTTTTTCAAAGTCCTTTATAGTACTACTACTCCCCAGTCTTAGAAAACTTCAGTAAATGAAGTGTGCATTTGTTTGGCTGTGCTGGCAAAATAAATTTGTACCATTCATGGATTGTGCTTAGAGGCCATTCCTCCACAAATGGCCCACTGGCAATGCCTTGGGCAGCCATGATATATGGGGTATTGTCAGGAGGAAGATGAGAGACACCAAAACCACCAATGCCTATGAGCCGAAGGCTGTTATTAAAGCAACCTATGTCTCCTCAGCAACGCCACAGGCTGATCACCTCCATGCCACTGCTACAGTTATACAATAATTATTCATGCAAAAAGAGCCCATACCAAGTAATGAATGCAGGTAGGCCTATTATACAGCACATTGACATAAATTTCAACAGGATGACACTTCTGTATAATAAAATTATTTGTGTTATTAGTGTTTTTAGTAATATTCTATTTTTTGTGATGACTTTTTAATTTTTAGTTGTAAGCCATATGTTTACAAAGAATGGCTCAAATACGCTCTGTGTAAATTATTTTATATAGAACAAATTTACTTTAATTAAATTGAATTGAATTATTTAAATACGTTAACTTCTCAATTGTTTTATAATGTATTGACATGCTTGTACATGCCTATGCTTGACATTAACGGTCCCACATTTTCTGCTGCATAAAGGGCTGTAGTTAAAAGATTTTTCACTTCATTTGCGGGGTTATTAAAAGCACAAACTATTTTTTTGTTTGAGTTTAAATATTAAATATTCACTGACAATGCATCATAAAATGTTATGAATCCTTTTGATTTCTATTTTATACTTGATAAATTTAATGCTAAAGGAAACTCATATGGACTGATATCAACTAATATAAGATTTTTAGCACATTAACTCACTTTCTCCTCATTGAAGACAATTGTTTGGATTTCTTTATTGTAGCAATTTCTTGACTCTTAAATCTAAAGTATTTGTGATTTTCCATGCCAAGTTTTTTTCTGTTTTCCTGACAACTTCTCATTGTTGCATTTTTATACAGTTTTCCATGCTCTGACTACTTTTATTACCCTGTGTATTTATAAACACTAAATCTAAATGTACTGAAGCACTTTATCCAGATCAGTGTTTCTATTTCTTATTCTGTTTTTACCTATTCTATCCCATATTTTTAAGGTAAAATATATGATAGTCTAAACTATTGTTCTTGATCTTTGATCAATTTTAAATTGTAGTAACATCTTGACTTATCTTAATTTCTTTTCATTTAGCTTCAAAGTTTAGTTTACACTTGCGATAGATGTATATCTTTTCTGTAGATATATATAGTATTCTTCTTTTCTAAGGATCAGCCTTATTGATTTTAATTTAAAAGATTTTTTCCCCTTTCAAATAAATCAAGCTGTTTTGGTTCCTATATTTCAATCTACCTGTTGCTTTTTCTTTCAATTTAATCAAGTATATCATATTACTATCAAGATAAATAGTCATAATTACATCAGAGTCTTTCTGTTTGTGCATGTATAGAATACCCAGCGGCTGGACGACATAAAAAAATCCTCTTCAAGTAGATAAAAAAAAGCTTTTGCTTGAGGACTTAAAGTTGGTCTCTTAAAGCACACTGAACTCCAGGAACTTCTCAACCGAGACAGACTAACAGCCGGCTAAGACTGTCAAGTATGGCCATGATTCAAGGAGCAGAAGAAGGAGATGAAATAAGAGACAAAGAGAGAGAGACAGGGAGGTGAAGTACAGAGAGAAGGTAGAGGGTTTTAAAGGCAGATAAGGAGAAATCAGCAGTAAAACCACAGACGGGTGAAAATAGGGGAAAAAGATGGTGCAAGAAAGACAAACAGCAGAGGAATGGAGGAGGAAATAAAGAATGTTCAACAGAGAAGGAGTGACTAAGATAATGATGAGTCTGAGACACAGAAACAATGAACACACACTCAGCACATCATGGGTCCCAAACCATCTAAATTGAGTACAAATAAAGAAGTGCAGCAGTGTTTGGCAATCTCTCAATTGCCATGCAGTGAGCGTATAAGACAGGATGATTGAGTAGTTTTTGGACTAACAACCCTCTGTCTTCAGATGAGCCAATCCTCCATCCTTCATTCCCCCCTCAAAGACAGCCAGCTATTGGAGCCGTTATGAGCGATGATGTTAATTATGCATCTGACTATTTTTACACCGTGAAACAAGGGCAGATAGGATCATTACAGAAGCTCCGAATGCAGACAGGTTGGCAGGTAGATGGTGTGAGTTGAAAGTAGAGCGGACAGATGGCCATGTGAGACTGTGATTACCAGAGGATGAGAGATGATTGCAGCACAACTAGACACTGTCATTAATCAAGGAATGATCAATACCCGCATCCTAATGGTGGACTTGACATACAGGTAATATTTTGAGTCTAAATGTGATTGGGTTTTAGTGTCACCTTTTATAGTGAATTTACCAAAGACATTGCAGAAACTTGCAAACTACATAAATATTTATAATTCTCAGTTTGATAAGTTGCATGAAATAACTTTGTTGTTTTGTTTTTTTCAGACTGGAAAATAATCTGCTAATATTATTGGTATTAAACTTAGGGGGTGGTGGTGGTGGGGGGTGGCTTTCTTTTCAAAAAGTTCTAGTGATCATCTCTAAGCTATATCTGTTACCTGTCACTGAGCATGCACTTGTCCCATTTTCATGGATATTGTACCGACAACGTGGACTAACATTGTGACATTTAATTTATATCCTAGGGATAATTTCAAGACCCCCCTTGGTCTTCACTAGCCAACAATGGTTTCTTGACCCCTTTATTGGGAGCTAGTTGGGTTAAGCAATTGCACTTACTGTTTACTGTCTTATCAGCTGAATGTCAATCTTCTGGTGTTCCTCAAGATCTCTCCTTGGTCATGACATAATCCCAATATTTCCATTTATATATTTTGTATTTAAACCATTTGTAACATCTGCTCTTGAAAATGTAAATTTTAGGTTAAGAAAGGTTAAGAAAAATTATATCACTATTAACAAGTACTTAGTACTATTTTTTGTTGTTGTTTTGTTTTCCAGTTAGACTCAAAATTATTCATGCCTGTGGCCGAATTAGAGTTTAAATAATTTTCACTCAACTAAAAAGTTTGTTTCTGATTGGAAAAGAGACTTGACTAAAAGACAATAGTACAATATAAAATGGGCATCGTACGGAAAAACAATTATCATTTTATTCACACTTTAACACATTATGTATGTAAAACATTATGTATGCCATTGTTCATAGTCAATCAAAGGCCTTTATTGGCATTACTGAATTTAAATACTAATTTCTTACAACCCGTTTGCATGTATCAACTGATTTTGCTGATCATCTTTTGAGCTTCACTCTTAATTGGGAAAGCCTTTTTGTCATCACATATTATTTATTTGATTTATCAGACTCTGACTGGGCGTCTCCATAACATTATCACAAGTCAGAAACAAGAAGATCAAATAAATGATTATTTTAAAATATTCCAGGGGTAAGAATAGTATTTAGTCTAACAGTATCTATATCATAAATAAAACAAAGTAGCATTTGTCTTTGTTCTTCCTGCAGACATTAGTAAATCAAACAACACTTAGGCAAGAAGCAGCGCCTGTCACAGCTCGAGATGCAAAATCAGCAGAGGGACTTGCTTGATAATCCTGTCACACTATGACATATCTGCTTTTCATTTCAAAGGAATAATAAGACGTTATCCTATAGAAATATAACACTCCATCAAAACTATACTACTCATTTTGACAGTGTAGTATACACAGATTGAACACTAAATAAGCCAATCTGACATGGATTTTGTTTACAAAATTTTTTTATAATCTCTGCAGCAGTGAGTGCAACAGATCTCATGGTACAGGTATGCTGCACATTTGTACCACAGCTACAGTAAAACGAAAAAGCAACTTAGCTATTACAGCAAGAACTGTGATTATATTTAATTAATCTCATACTACAGTATGCAGATGCATCACTCGTATGAAATGCTGGAGGTTTGAAACTGAAAGTGAAATGGGCATTATAACTTTCTGTCTTAACAATATAGATAATGATAATTTGACACCTTAGGGGCACGGAGAACATTGACATTTCATTGCCAGGTTCTCTGTAAATCTATTAATATGTAGAAATTACCAAAAAAATTTAAAGAAGACAGCGATGTTATAGAAAAAGTAACATTCCTTGTCTTAATGCAATATAACACTGTACATTTTGCACCATTGATCCTTATAAATATGCAGTATCGAGAACAGTAGCAAACAAAAGCAACCCACATACTACAAAGTGGTGGTGCTGGTCATAACCGGATTTATTCCAAAACTTTCCATGATAACACACCATAAAATGTGGCTTAGTTTGAAGTTACAGATGTCCACCATCTCCGGACATAAAATAGTAATTAAATTAGTGGTCAAATCTGCGGCTGTAGATTGTTATATTATTGTAATAACTTGGGGAAGGCTTCTCAGTCGAGTGGTAACTGAACTGCTCATTTATTGAACGTGCACATCTACAGAACAGTCCACCGGAACACACGTCACCAAAGAAAAAAGGGAAACACACACATGAACACATGCTGGCCCCGCCCACCCAGCTCTACCAACCACCAGCCCGTATCCTTACTGACATGACCTGTGATCCAGTGATTGACAGGAAAGGAAGACAGGCCAACTATGTTAACTCTGAATCGTTACAGTATGTTGCAACTTTGCCGCCTATAAAGTTACAGAAGGACTAACTCCTTGATGAGCAATGTTTCTCCACCATCTTGCATTCATTCACCATGGTAACCAACTGCTTTAGTGGCTGATGAGTGCCAGCAGGCTCTACCACATTGCTGCATGAGGCTTCAGGTCAGGTAGTCATTTAATGAAAGTCACCCCTACGATGTTCTTGGCTGAAGGCCCTGCAACCAAGCCTCCATCTCGAAGCATATCATATTTCATGCATCATCACTCAGTCAGCTGGCTGGCTGCTCAACAGTTCACTATGCAGCTTCAATTTCAAAGCAAATCCTGCTTTATTTTTAACAGACTATGAAAGGTTATCCTGATTTCACCCTTAAACCCCTGAAATTCAAAAAGTCATAAAACTCTGAGTTAGACATTGTGACTTAGTTTAATGTGTTAGATTTGTTGCATCTGTGTTTGAAATGCTTTAAACTTCATGGGCGATATTTCCACTGTACCAGCCTCAAACTGTGTCCTCTATGTGAAGGTCAAACCTGTGGATTAGTAGCATCCCTACTTTCTCTTAATCCTTTCTGAATTTTTTCCCTTATCCCACTGTTTCTTAGTACCTGTCTATCCACTGTCTCTCTTTCCTCCTTTGTCTTTTTCTACTCAAACTTCATGTGTCAGTGCTTCCTGTCCCTTCCTCCCTTATCACTTTCCTCTACTCCCCAATCTCTCTTCCTGTCAGGGTCCGCTCCTGCTCTCTTGACCTGACCTTCTTTACCAGTAATACCATATATCAAAGAAACCTTATAGATTACATAAAATGTTTTGGAAGTCCTTATTGGAATATTTAACTACAGTGACATATGTACGTTTTGCATTAAACTTGAGACTCAAAACTTAAGGCTTTGGTACTGTGACTATACACAACATATATACTTTTCTTAAATCTGAAAAATATTACATGACCATAAAAGTTCTTTAAATCATTTCACAATTACAACTAAAATTTAAATATCGTAAATACAAATTAAAAAGGTCTACAGGCACAACCTCGTCAACTTGCTAAGGTGCATACAGTGAGTCAGAGGTCAAGTGAGATAGAAGTTCTGGTGACACTTGGAAGTAAAAATGAAACAACTGTACTTATAGACCAAGATGTTTCAGCATATGGCCTTCATCACACCAAACAATGACAAGGCGTTTTCATATGACACACTGTGCTGGCATAATGGGATAAAATTCTCGGTACAATGTGTCTTATGAATGTGCCATGGCAGCATAGGGTTGAGGTAATATAGGGGCATTTGTGCAGACAATCTTTATAATAGTTTTACCGCAATATTCCCACAACCCGGTCCTATGAATGAAGATCAAGCCTTATCTTAACATAGGGTAATGTCATGATGATATGTGGAATGTGTACTGAGCCCCAGCTGGCAACAGTATGTAAAATGCAAGTAAACATGGGGAGTTAATTTAGCATTTGTAAACCATATCAGCTGAGATTGCAAACTGGAGTGATGTTTAGGTCCAAGAGCTTCTGGTTTTTAGAGCTGAAGAGCAGCTCGCCAGACATTTCATGGGGACTGTGAGAGACAGCCACCTTTTGGAGTGGCTCGCAAAAAGAATTAAGTAGTATGGCGTCAGTAGGGATAAAAAAAAAGTGATATTCAACTAGAATAGAATACAATAATCCTTTATTTGTCCCACAAGGCGAAATTTGGTTTTAACAACAGCAAAAAACACATATACAAACAGAACTGGATACAGAACAGTAACACACACAATTTTTACAGAAAACGATTACATCATAGTGTTGTGGAATTAAGGTAGAAATGCAGCTATTTGGCTATTAATAGTCAAAGGACTGATTATGGCAGTCAATTAGATAAATAATTTATGAAAAATTATTAATATTTTGGGGCACCACCTGGACTAACAGGAACTATTTTAACTGCCAAATATCTATATCAGTCTCATAATCTGAAGGAGTGAATTCTTTACCGTCTATTGATCATGGAACCTTTCCAAATGTGTGTGGAACAAGAATGATAACAGTTACTTTTCAAAATACAAGAGTTTATTTACAAAAGAAGTCAAATAAACATTTAATCACTTAAATTAAATAACCAACACACTACTGATCAAACTAAATTAATAACTAAAATAAAAGAAACAAATGGATAAAAATGCAATAAAAATAGAATACATGAATTTGGATTCATGCTTTCGAGGAATCCTGATGCAAATCTAACCCAGGGCTTGATTTGCAGATGCTGAAAAGAAAGCTAAATTAGTTGACCAATTGTATTTAGTTTAACTAAGTAGGACCATTGGTTTATCTGTAAACCAATAAAACAATGTAAGGAAAATTAAAACATTCTTTGGATAAAGAAAGGTTTGTTAAAAGTTATGTGGAAAAAAAGCCATTGAGCTTTTAGAAAATGACTTCAATTTGGATTGATTACGGCAATAAAAAATCTAATTCCAGTATTTTGATACAAAAAAATAATAAGGTGAGTTCAAACGGCTAATAAGATTAGTTTCTGTTCTAAACAATCTATTTTTAAACATACATTTATTAAACATTAAACAAAGAAAGGAAAAGCTCATGTTTGACTGAGTAGCTCAAATTGCAGGAAAAGTCTTGTGAAAACACTGACTAAAATTTCAGGCCGGGGCCTGGTTTACCCAAAGATAGCAGATGAAACGTAGAAGATAACAACAATAAAAAAGGGAAACACCTTTAAAATTAGTTATCCTAACTAATTTGCCTCTGCCCAAACATACCTTATGAACATCTCAAGGGTTATCACACCGGCACACCGTCTCTCTTTCTCACTCCCTACATCTGGACGATCAACAGAACCTTGCTTCCTCCCAGGAGGGCTGGACTCTGATAAGTCACTCTGTCTTGACTGGGTGAAAAATCACTCATTTAAACCCACTGCAGCTCTCTTGCAGCCTGAATGGATGAATGAGCAGCTGAGAGCATCATTCATCCATCAAACAGACGAAACCGCTCTTCCCTTTTTCCGAGTCGTGTTTTTTCCATTGCAAATAAAGGATTTACCTTACCTGCGATGAACCCTGTAGTCTTCAAAGAAAAGTATGGTTGTTGTAATTATTATTTGAAGTCTAGGTGGAGCAAAGCTAAGATCTATTTTTATTTTGTGCATGCATATATTTCTGTGAACGTTTCATTAAACGTTTCTGTGTGGAGGTTACTGTGTTTTATTTTATGGGTAAACTGAGTCTTGTCTGATTGTGTGCAATTTTATGTTGAGCCACTGTTTCTTTTAGTCATAGTGAATAGAGCTTGTTTTGATCATAGGGGATTTGGTGCGGTTACTGTAACATCTGCTCGTTTGTGTTAAGCCACGGACCGGAGGGCTTTCGAGAGACAAGTACCAGCTGAACATTGTAAATTTTGACCTTTCTGTTCCAATCCTTAGCCATGTCAAGTCATAGCCTTTGTTAGCCAAGCTACTAAGTTAAGATAGGATCATGCGGTCTCTTTCTCTCGAGCGACCACGTTGCAAATTCTCCAATAAAACCCCCCACTGTTCAGCGTGGCTCGTTCAACGTGGCTCGTTCACGCGTGTGCGCCATGCACATGCGTGCTACAGTGTGAGCGCGTACAGGAAGCCCCCGAGTGACGTGGCTCTCACAGCTTCTGGCCAGCAACCATTTTTGTAGTTGTTTATGTAGCAAGTAGCTGTAACCACTTAGCTTAGCAATTAGCCGAACCGATTAGTTGGTAGTTGAACTTAGGTTGTGTTTTGTTTGGTAAAATTAGTTAATAAATCTCTTTTTCTTTTGTTTTGAGTGTGTGTTTGAATTATTGTAAAGGGCTTTATCCTTCAGGCAAATACTATCTGATAACCATAACATTAACTTATCATAGCTGCTGTTTTGGTAGAGCTAAACTCTGAAAACACATATTTTGCCGGGCTAACTCCTGTCTGGTGCCCCGTTTTTAATCATTTGAAGGAATAATTAAATTAATAATTTATAAATCATTCATTTAATATTCCCAATATAACCAGATAGACCATAATTTTCTTAATATACCCAACACTAACAAAGGATTGCTAATCTGATTAGCAGCGCTGGGAAGCTGCTGGCTCCGGAATCCTCCTGGCTGGCTGTGTAGCGATAAGCCCCCACCTCTTAACAGTACCTTTCTGGAGCTCTCCAGTTCGGGATTCACCGCTTATCGGCTCGGTGGCGGCGGCTGAATGCGGCTTTTGCTGGTTCAGCTCTCGGCACACGTGGCTCACAGCTCGCATTTCTCAGCGGTCTGCAGTCTGAAACTCAGAGAGGGATTTCGTCAGGCTCTGGGGTTAAACATCTTTGTTTATCGATGTTTAAGATTCACCTGGAGTGGTCTGTGGGTTCCTTTGGAGTGAGTTTCTGCCAGAAACTCGGGCCTTCCTCCGCCAGCGAAGGAAGATGGTTGGTGATTTTCATCGGTTCCCCGCCCCGGCGATGGCAGCATGCAGAAGGGCAAACGGCTGGTTGAGCAACTCTATTTGTAGGTTTTGCTTGGCCGTTCTTCCGGTGAAAGAGAGCAGGTTAGCACAACCCGATGGCTGTGTGTGTGACCCAACAATACACAATAGTTACAAAAACATAGATTAAGGTACAGATAAAGTGGCAAACCCAGGTTGTAGTGTGCAAACCGGGCAGGATACTGAGAAGAAGTTTAAATAAGTATGAATATTTAGAAAAGGTTCAGATTGTACATTGTACCTGTGCAATAAAAAGTAAACATGTAACTTCCAATAAGATAGTATTTATAAATTGACAAAAATAATGTGCAAATTGTTACAGTAATAAATGTTCGGTTGATTAGTGCAAATTGGGATGAGAGGTCTTTGGTACCAGTACCACAAGGGGGTCTTCCACAGCTGTGGTACTTTACCCAGTGTCAGGCTGGACTTTAACAGATATCCTAAAATTCCACACAGTTCAGCTGTGCAGCACTTCAGGACCCTGGAGGTGAGGCCATCTGGACCTGCAGTATTCTGCAACTTGATCTTTTGAAGCTCATTTCTCACTTGAAGAGTGGATTTTTTGGGAGGGGGTATGTTGTATGTTGGAGTCCGCAGATGCCGGGGATTGGTGTGATGGCTGGGAGCTGAGAGGTGTGAAGTCCTGACATGAAAGACAGGCGGTCGCTGAAGATGAAGGGGGGACGATGCTAGGGGAGGGGTGGGTGGCTGATCAAACCTATTAAAATATTTATTTAGGTCATTCACCCAGCCTAAGTTTCCTGCAGTCTGGAGGGTTGGTTTTTGTCCTGACATTGTCTTCAGGCTGTTCCAAACCCCTCTGATGTCCTGCTGCAGCTGATCCTCCATCTTCCTCCTCTAGTTTTCCTTCCCTTCGCTTCCATTTCAGATTCTTCTGGACAGCTCTTAGCTCCTGTTTGTCTCCAGATCTAAAGACTCTCTTCTTCTCCTTGAGGAGTCCGTTTTTTCAGGATTTAAGCATGGCTTGTTGTTAGAAACACTGTAACTTTATGATGGGTTACGGTGTTGTCCACACAGAAGTTGATGTAGTTCATAATGCAGTCTTGGATGCTTTTGAGGTCATTCTCCAAAGGTATGCAGAGGTTGTCCCATACAGTAGAATGGAAACAGTCTCTCAGAGGCTCTTCAGTCTCTGATGACCATTTCCTTACTGTGCGTTTCACAACTGGTTCTCTGTGTACAAGAGGTTTATACACAGGCTGGAGACGAACCAGGTCACAATCTGAGCCCCCCCAGGGAAGGGAGAGATGATGAGCTGTATGCCTCCTTGGTTTTGGCAGACAATAAGTGTAATGTTTATCATCTATTATTTTTGTTTACCACAAACACTTCCGTCTTGTGGTTTTTTTACAACCCTGCAGATGGCGCGGACACCATACCACTCCTTTATCCGGGCATTGTGTAATCTTTTCTAAAAAGCACCTGATTGTGGCAAAATTTTGCCACTGGCTGAGCTCTTATGAACGACTAAAGGCTCACTGATGCATTAATCTTGGTACACCTGAAAATAAGGTAAAATTAATGGAATGAAGAAATATAAGCTAAATAAAAGTAAAAATGGCACTCATTGAGGGAAACATGAAGGAGCAAATATTTCCCTTAATTCTAAGGTAAATTCACTACTAAAATTAAATACAAAGGACTAAAAACAAAAACTGTTACTTTCCTAATTGAGATAAAACAAACAAAATCATGCATATCATCCAAAGTAAAAACAAGCCTAAGGCATGTAAGTGCAGAATAAAGAAAATATAGAATATCTCTCAGAAACTAATTGATCAACAGGTCCTCGTTCATGCCTACAGGGAACAGACTCCTAAGATGGAATATCCAAAATGCCTCTCTTTTTTTCCTACAACATTTACATTAACACATCTGTGGTCTATTATTATGGCTTCAATTCCCACACACAAAAAAATGAGTCATGATGTTTTTCAATGAAGTGTCTTGGAACAGGGATAGTTGGCTCATTCCTCTTAATGAACTTCTATGTTTTTGGATTTGCAGGTGATAAAGCCTTTTATAATGATGATCTTATTGTTAAAAGTTTTTTAAATGATACGGTATTTTTAGTATATTGACAATTTATACATTTATTGCCAAATTTAAAAGTACGTATTGAGTTATGAGTTATCGGAGATGTTTCTGAGACACTGGTGTCTTTATGAGGCTTTCCCAATTCTCTCTGACGTTTTCTCCTCTCTTGTACGCTATCATTTACAGTTCTTTAAATATTCCTTGTAAGTTTGTGTCGATCTGGAAAATATGCCAGTGCTTTGAAAAATTATTTTTTATATTTTGGGTTTGGGGTGTAAAGATGGAGAGGTGAAAATGAGCTTGGGTTTAGTTTTTCATTGATTTTTTGGTTCTAAATAGGAACTCCTGCTTTTAGAGTCCACTTTCTTCTCAGCAAATATTAATCAATCACCTTTATTATGTCTTTCTTTAAATTTCTTTAACATCTCGTACCTCTTTTATTATTGTTCTGGAATATTTGTGAAAATAATATTGATTTGCTTTGTCTTGCAGAGACATGGTTGCAGGAAGAGGACCATGTCACAATAAATGAGTCAACTCCCCCTAGCTACTTAAACTTTAGTGTCCCTCGAAGTACTGGTCGAGGAGGTGGTGTAGCAACCATCTTTCATTCAGATTTACTAATTAATCTCCAAAAAAATAATAATTACAGTTCCTTTGAGCATTTAATCTTTAGCCTTCCTCATACACATAACAAAGCAGTAAAGCCACTTTTATTTGTGGTCTTATATCGTCCACCAGGCCCTTATTCTCAATTTTTAGATCAGAGAGCAGATTTTCTATCTGACTTAGTTTTAAACACTGATAAAGTCATTATAGTCGGAGACTTCAATATTCATGTTGATAATGAAAGTGATAGTCTAAATACAGCTTTTAACACTATCTTAGACTCAATAGGCTTTACTCAAAATGTGCAGGGACCAACCCATCGGGGTCACCACACCTTAGATCTTGTGCTGACTTATGGCATTGACTGTGAAGAAATAATAGTCTTTCCACATAACCCTATCCTGTCTGATCATTTCCTCATCACTTTTAAACTTACTCTAACAGATCATATCAAACCTGAAAGAAAACTTCATTATACCAGAATGTTATCAGACAATGCTGTAGCAAGTTTTAAAGAAGCTCTTCCAACTTTCATTTCCTCAGTACATAAAAGTACAATAGAAAACAGTGATTTAACTCGTAACCCCTCACAACTTGACGTTCTAGTTCATAGCGTTAATTCCTCCCTGCGTCCAGCAATAGACAAAGTTGCCCCACTGAAAAAGAAGGTGGCCAGCCTTAGAAGATTAGCTCCCTGGTTTAATTCAGAGCTACATACCCTGAAGAAGAACGTTAGAAAACTAGAGAGAAAATGGCGCTCCACGCATTTACAGGATTCCTATTTAGTGTGGAAAAATAGTCTATTGCTATATAAAAAGAGCCTTTGAACAGCTAGAACAGCATATTATTCATCTTTAATCGAGGAGAATAAAAATAATCCTAGGTTTCTTTTTAATACAGTTGCTAAACTCACACAGGATCATAGCTCTATCGAGCAAACCATTCCCCAAGCTCTTAGTAGTGATGACTTCATGCAATTCTTTATAAATAAAATAGACTCTATAAAAAATAAAATAATTGGGAACCTTCCCAATATGCTTGCTTCCTCCCTAGTTAATGAGTCAACATCAAAAATGGTTGAACCTAATATACGCTTAAACTGCTTTAATGCAGCCGACCCTTCTGATGTACTAAAATTATTAGCTGCATCTAAACCTTCAACTTGCGTTTTAGACCCAATCCCAACTAAACTCTTAAAAGAAGTTTTCCCTCTGATCGCTGCTCCAATTTTAGATATAATGAATCTAGCCTTAGTCAATGGATATGTACCACAGGTGTTTAAGATAGCTGTAATTAAACCGCTACTTAAGAAACCATCTCTTGATCAAAACAACTTAATTAACTATAGACCGATATCTAATCTTCCCTTCTTATCTAAAATTCTTGAGAAAATAGTTGCACACCAGATATGTGAGCATTTAAACAATAATGAGCTGTTTGAGACGTTTCAGTCAGGCTTTAGAGCTCATCACAGCACTGAAACAGCTCTGGTGAAAGTTACTAATGATATTCTCATAGCCTCAGACAATGGACTGGTGACCATTCTGGTTCTGTTAGATCTCAGTGCTGCCTTTGACACTGTTGACCACAATATTCTCATAGAAAGGCTTCAAAGTGTCGGTATAATAGGAACAGCACTAGGTTGGTTTAAATCTTATTTGTCTAACAGATTTCAGTTTGTTCAGATAAATGATAAATCTTCCTCAACCTCAATAGTTACTTGCGGAGTACCACAGGATTCAGTGCTTGGGCCGATTCTTTTTACTATATATATGCTTCCTATTGGTAAAATAATTAGGCAGCATGGGATAAAATTCCATAGTTACGCTGATGATACACAGCTATATCTATCCATTAATCCTGATGAATCCAATCAGTTAGGTAGACTACAGGCATGTCTGGAAGACATAAAAACTTGGATGACTCTAAACTTCTTGCTTCTGAATTCTGATAAAACAGAAGTTGTCGTCTTTGGACCAGAAGCTCTGAAAAAGAAACTACTTAGTCAGCCCCTTCACCTGGACGGCATTAAATTAGCCTCCAGTAATAAAGCAAAGAACCTCTGTGTTATTTTTGACAAAGATATATCATTTAGATCTCACATTAAAGAAGTCTCTAGGATTTCCTTTTTTCACCTTAGGAATATTGCAAAAATTAGAACCATCCTGTCCAGGAATGATGCTGAAAAACTAGTCCATGCCTTTATTACTTCAGGACTGGATTACTGTAACTCTTTATTATCAGGTAGTCCACAGAAAACAATTAAAAGTCTTCAGTTAGTCCAAAATGCTGCTGCTAGGATTCTGATGAATATTAAAAGAAGAGATCACATTTTCCCTGTTTTAGCTTCTCTTCACTGGCTCCCAGTGAGATCTAGAATAGAATTCAAGATCCTCCTTCTGACATATAAAGCTCTTAATAATCTAGCTCCATCATACATAAGAGACCTGATTGTTCCATATGTTCCTAACAGGGCCCTTCGCTCTCAGACTGCAGGTTTACTGGTAGTTCCTAGGATTTCTAAAAGTAGAATGGGTGGCAGATCTTTCAGCTATCAAGCTCCCCTCCTATGGAACAGGCTCCCAGGGTTGGTTCGTGAAGCAGACAATTTGTATATCTTTAAAACTAGGCTTAAAACGTTCCTTTGACATTTAGCTTACAGTTAGAGATATGTTAATAGGTAGTTAGAGACAGGTTAGACAGGTAGCTAGGAAGAGATAGGTTAATGTTAGTAGCTAGGTAGAGTGTCAAAAGCTAGGAAGGGATATGAAGAGGTAGAGTAGCTACATAGAGATAGATTGATGTAAGCCAAGTAGAGAGTGTTAGTAGCTAGGTCTCCTAGTAGCTAGGAGACAGGTTAATGTTAGTAGTCAGGTAGAGTATCAAAAGCTAGGAAGAGATAGGAAGAGGTAGAGTAGCTAGGTAGAGATAGGTTAATGTAAGCCAAGTAGAAAGTGTTAGTAGCTAGGTCTCCTCGTAGCTAGGAGACAGGTTAATGTTAGTAGCTATGCTGCTTTAGGCTAGGCTGTTGGAGGACATTATTAGGGTCTGTTCCTACTTTCTCTCCTACTTCTCCCCAACTGCATGATGTGCTGTCAATTCAAGCGCTAACCTGTTTTCTCTTGGTCTCTTCCTACAGTAGGTGCTCCTGACCCGCCCTGCTTGACGACCCTGACTAAGATGGCATTGCAGTGACGGAAAGTTCTCCACGTCCTGCAACAAACTTCTGCATCAGTTGTGTTGTTCTTTCTGTGTCTCTGTTCTGTGTCTCTGTTCTGTATTCTCCAAACCACAGACGGTCTCGGCAGATGACCGCTTGTGCTGAGCCTGGTTCTGCCAGAGGTTTCTTCCTTTTAAAAGGGAGTTTTTCCTTTCCACTGTCGCTTTGTGCTTGCTCAGTGTGAGGGATTGCTGAGAATTACACGACGCAATCTTCTGTGGTTCTCTAATTTCTAAATTAAACATTGTATTGTAATAACTCTTCTTGTAAAGTGCCTTGAGATGACATCTGTTGTGAAACGGCGCTACATAAATAAACTGAATTGAATTATACGAATAAGAATCATATGAATAAGAATAAGGATATTTAAAATAACATTAAGCAAATTAATATTTTAGATCTCAGCTATATCTATAGTGTAGTGGAGAGACCTTTTTGACTCATGTTTAACTTCATTCTTCAAAGACTTGAAGACAAGTTTCTGTTTAATTTAAATATCTTAAAATATAACTGATTTTTGGAAATAAATATTAATTTGTGCTACCTAAGTTTTTCTTTCCATGCGACATCACATATTTGTCTGCCTCACTGTTTTTTTCCCCCAAAAAAAGATCTCAGAACCTTTCTTATCCTCCCCATCCAGCTTAGCCCAGACCTGGCCAACTTATCGCACAGGCCAACCCATCTTCTCTCCATTACTCCACAAACAAATTGGTCTGTTACACCTCTGTCTGGGCCCAGATTGCATTTCTCTTCTCATCCCTCACCGCCTAAACATTCTTTCTTCTTCACTGTGACATCTGAGGCTGGTCCGACACCTACTCTCTCTTCATGTGTGCCCTGGCTGCTCAACTGCCTTTACTTGCAAAGATTGAATCTTTTTTTTTCAACAGACAGACATCCAAACATATGCAACACACCTGTTGTGTGTAAAGAATCTACAAAAAAAATCAAAGGCCTGTGTTCTTTGCAGCAATAGATTATATCTGTAATTAGACATACACTACAATATTTATTTGTTCTGCTTTGGCACAAACGAAAAAAATATACCAAGTTGTTTTTAAGGGTTAAAATGTTGCCTTCTATTAAACTCTCAGGAACTGACTATGCACTTTAGATTAACTTCACAAATAAATCAAGGAAGCTCTATGTACCCATTTTTCTTCTTGTGGTTTTTATGGAAAAAAGTTAGAAATTAAAAACCAAAAGATATTCTGTATGGTAGTTAATAGTCACTGTTTTCTTGCTAATCTCTTCAAGTTTTATTCAGACTTGTTTAGTGCAAGTGTAACTAGGACACTGGGGTGATGTTGCACCATGTAGAGAAGATACCTTCCCAAAGGACAACCTCATTTTGTCGTTTTAACCATCCCTTGTTGCCAATCCTTGGGCATTTTCAGTAAGAGATCAGGAGAACATGGAGGATAATCCTGACATCATTCCTCTGGAAGAAATCCTTTTTCAGATGGATGTTGTGAATTGCAACGTTGCTCTTTTAAAAGAGCTAATGAGCAACACACAGACAAGGGCCCCCTGTGGAGAGGGATGCCCACTGTACAATGCCAGCAATGAACAGATGCCCCTGAACAGCACTATTGTTCCAAACTTCCACAATATGATAGAGCCTTCTCAAATTTGCCATCTTGAGAACTTCAGTCCGATCCTCTATTTCATTTCAGCAAAGATGAATGTCATCAGGACTATTCAGATTAATATTTTTTTGTCACCTTTCAATGTCCAGCTTTGTTGGTCTCTTCAGATGGATACGATTTTGGCATTGGAAGAAAAATAGCCTTCCAAGTCCTTTTTTGCACATTAGCAAAGGCTAGCCTCCATTGATGCTGACTGGATAAATGAAGGGCTTATTTTGAATTCAGGCTCTACCTATAACTTTTTGGACAACTCATCAGATCCTTAAACCTTTTCAAGGTCTACCGCTTTGTGTTTTTTTCAATAATTCTCTGATAACATTTTAAAACATACTGTGACCAACCTCCTCTGCTATGATCCGTAAATGCTGGTCTTTTTACCTGATCTGAAGAATTTAATCACAGGGTTAGGGTTAGGTTAATATTACTTTATTACAAACAAATGCTTAACCGCCATGTTCACCTATGCACAGCTCTCGCGAGAACTCAGCAGCTCATCCTCTCTCCTCCCCAGAGTGTGATCTAATTAATACACATCAAGATGGGTAAAACACAGTTATATCGATGAGTGCTGGGTAGATGTAGAACAGACACTATGCAATAAGATAAAACTTTCAGATCTACCTTTTGTTAGCTCAAATATAAAACAAAATGAATGTTTCAAAAGTATAAATATCAGCTCCTCTCTGACAGCTTGGTGGGAATTTCTTAAAATGACAAAGACCTCACTAGTCCCATGCAGGCGTACACCCATCTGGAATAACCCGGATATCTTACAAAAAAAATGCATGATTAACTTTCCAGGCTGGAGTTGTAAAGGAATTGAATACCTGGAGCATATATTTGATGGAACAGACTTTATCCCCTTTAATACATTGGTTACACAATTCGGAATTAACAAGAATAAATTCTTAGAATACCAACAAATTAAATCAATTATAAAAAATAAATTTAGGCTCAATACAGTTGATTTACAAATTCCAGGAAAAGTTTTAGACTTCCTTAATCTTAACCCTCCCAAACTGCTATCTAAAATATACAAAACATTAAATAGAATAGATGAATCAATAGCCCTTCCTATTTCAAAATGGGAGATGGACTTGTCCATCTCAATAGACCAAAACCTCTGGTCTCAAATTTCATTAAGAACCTTCAAATTTCTTAAGAATCCTAATCTACGATTAATACAATATAAAATCCTTCATAGAGTGCATTATACAGGGCAACGGATGTTCAAGATGGGTTATACGCCGTCTGATACCTGTTTACAATGTACAAGCAATCTACCAGACAATTATATTCATGCTCTTTGGTTCTGCCCACCTGTTAAGAAATATTGGTACCAGATATGTGAAGATCTATCAAAGTGTCTGAAATGTAATATCACACCTGCTCCCAGAGTTTGCTTGCTGGGAAATATAGATGAAGTTACCATGGATACAAAGTCTATGCAATTATTTTACATCGCCTTATGCATCGCTAAGAAAAATATCCTCTTGAACTGGAAAAATAAAAATACTCTGAATATTAATCAATATAGAGATCTCCTTCTGGATTACATTGGTTTAGAAACGGCATCTGCCTCCACATCTGATCAATCTTTCTGGTCACCCTTGATCAGTTCCATCACCTAGTGGGGTCGGGCCCTTGATTCCGTTCTGTGGGACACGGTTGCCGATGTGGAGCTTAAGGGTTGGTGATGACTGCGGGGAGGTCCTTGGGGGTGGGTCCACTTGCGGTTCGGCGATAGGTGCCGAGACCCTCGCCTGGGGTGGGACTTTGGGGTCTTTGTGTGGTGACTCCTAGTGGCTGCATGCGGCGCCTTAGAGGGGTCGTGCTGGCGGACACGGGTTACTGGCCTGGTGCTGTGCTGCTCTGGGGGGGTCTGGACTGGGCCTGGGGCTCGGGGTTCTGGGGCGGCGCGCCCCCCGGCTGGGGCCCTGGCGGGGCTTGGCCGGGGGGGGCCGCTGCCGTCGGTGCCGGCTGGGGGGGGGCTGTGGTCGGCCGGTGGTTGGCGGGCGCTGCTGCCCTTTCCATCTCCCCGGGCTGGTTCCTGTCGCTTGCTCCCCGGTGGCCGCTTGCCGCGTCCGGGCGTCGGCGAGAGGCCGTGGCGGGTGGCCGGCGTCTCCGGGCCCGACACTGGACATGGCTCCTGGGTCTTGGTCTTAGCCCTCGCGGGGGTGCTGGGGTGGGGGGCTCTGGCCGGTGTTGGTCGGCCTCCACGGTGACTGACCAGTTGGTGGGGTGTGGGCTGGTGGGTGGACGTGCTGGGTTCTGTTGCCACCCGGCCATCGGGCGGTAGTAGCAAGGCTGGAGGATGTCGGCCTGGGGATTGGCCGCCCGGGACTTCGGTCTGCTCACGGGCCTGGCGCGGCATGTCCGGGGTACCCGAGTCGGTGGTGCGCCGGGTTCCGGCCTCGGCCCGGGGGTCCTCGGACGCTGGCGGTGCCTGGGGCGTCTCTTATTGGCGGGGAGGCTTTTTACCATCTAGCACAGGCGCTCTTTTTAACGGGGTGCGCTTGGGACGGGAGGGGGGAGGGCGTTGAGGGTGAGGGGGGGCTAAACTCAACCTGGGTGTCTAGTGACATGTGTTTTGTTAGCAGTGTGAATGTTGGGGAGGATTTAGGTATGCCCCTGGCATGGGGGCTGGTGGATTGCCGGGGCCCCCATGGGGCTCGGCGGTACCGCTGCCGTGGGCCCCGACTGGACGTGCTGGGGCCTCCCACCCCTGGTGGATCGGGCCGAACGGGGGTGCCTATTGGAGTCAGCAGGGGAGCTGGCTCCCTGGGGTTGGCAATGGTCACCCCAGTTATTTTCTCCCCATCCCCATGCCTCTGTCCACCTGCTCCTTCATTCTACCATTCACAAGGCCTTGGGACGTGGGCACGACACTGGGGTGCGGGACGGAGCTTCCGTCTTCGCTACCCGGTGACGGCCTGGGTCCCGATTTTATTGAGCAATTTAGACACTACACTTGCAGGGAACGCACATGTAGGGACCTGGCGGTGTGGGGCCACAGGTAAGGAACCGTCAATCCGTCCTACAGGAATCTGACTGTAGGACAACTTAGTCAACTTAGTCTGACTTCAATTGAACCAAACTGTGGTGCCGGCACCCACTGGTTAAACGCATCTAGACACTGAGGGCCCGGGGGGGGAGATGGGGGTACCCGGCAGTATTCCCATGTCCCCCCCCCTCTGTTTTAAGTGCACATTAGAACAACACGCAACAACACCACATTGAGCTGGGGGAGAGAGGCTGGGGGGTCTTTCCACACCCCTGTTCGTTGGACCATCAGGGGTCGGAGCCCGGATAGAACATCACGCCGTCTGGTCGGGGTCCTGGGCTGGTGGGCTGCTCTTGCCGGTGTGGGGCCTTGGCGGTCTACTTGTCCCCGTCCTGGTGGGCAAAGGGGTCTGTCTCCTGGGTGCAGGGGCAGGGTTCTCTACTGGGGCGTCTGTCCCTGGGCCTGGGAGTATGGAGTATAGTGTACGTATGGGGGGTATGAATGAGGGTATAGCGTCCTTTTTTCGTATGTCCTGTATTTGTAAGAATGTGTACACATGAGAGGGAGGGTACGTATGAGTGTCTCTGTCTGTCTATGTCTACCTGTCAGGTTGGGTGTTTGGCTGCTCTCTGGCCTGATGCATCTTCTTCCCTCCCCGTCACTCCCCGTCGGTGATGGTTGCTCCCGCCCGCTGGTTGATGATGACTCTCGATGCCTGGGGCTGGGGGTCCCGGTTGCGGCCCGGCTGGGGCCGCAACCGGGACTTTGTCAGGTCTTTGTCATTTTAAGAAATTCCCACCAAGCTGTCAGAGAGGAGCTGATATTTATACTTTTGAAACATTCATTTTGTTTTATATTTGAGCTAACAAAAGGTAGATCTGAAAGTTTTATCTTATTGCATAGTGTCTGTTCTACATCTACCCAGCACTCATCGATATAACTGTGTTTTACCCATCTTGATGTGTATTGGAGTCTGTTGGCTAAGAAATAATGACGAAAGTTTGGTAGGTCTAGACCTCCTTTATCTTTGGACTTCTGTAGTGTTTTTAAGCTGATACGTGGGGGTTTATCTTTCCAAAGGAATTTAGAAACAGAAGAGTCCAGAGATCTAAACCAATCAGGTGATGGTTTGCTTGGGATCATTGAGAATAAATAATTGATTCTAGGCAAAACCATCATTTTTATTGTAGCTACCCTTCCAATAAGTGATATTGGAAGGGATTTCCATCTTGCCAGATCATCTTCCACTTTTTTTAAAAGTGGGACGTAGTTTAGCTTAGATAAGTCTGCCAGTCTTGGTGAGATATGGATACCTAGATATGTAATATTTCCGGACCGGAGCTGTAAAGCAACAGGACTCTGGTAAGAACAGTTGATTGGAAGGACTGTAGATTTTAACCAATTTATGGAATAGTCTGAAACTCTTGAGTAAGATTTTATTAACTCAATTACCTGATACAAGGAAGTTTGTGAATGCTGTAGAAAAAGTAGTACATCATCTGCGTATAAACTGATTTTATGTTCTATTTTGTTGCATTGTATACCTTTAACATTATTATTTTGCCTGATTGCTGCTGCTAATGGTTCAATAAAAATAGCAAAGAGGGAGGGAGGTTGATGCTGGTTGATGATGACTCTCGATGCATGGGGCTGGGGGTCCCGGTTGCGGCCCGGCTCGGTCCTGGTGCATGTCGGGCGGGTCCTGGGTGGTCCGGTGTGTCGGGCGGCCGCTGTTTCGGGCCGATGTCCTCCTTGGATTGACTGGGGCACCTCTTATGGGGGTGCCGGGTTTGTAGAATAGGTTGGTGCCGTCCGGTGGATCGGTGGGGACCGTGCCTGGCGCCCAGTCCTCCTGCCGGTTCCAGGACTTCAGCTGGCTGGTCTGTTCGCCTGGTGGGGCTGTCCGGCATTGGCTGGGCCCCTGATCTTGGCGCCCCACGTGGGGCGGGATCTGGACCCTGGAGCTGGAAGATCTGGATGTCCAGGTGCCGGCTGGGCGCGGCCTGGGGAGGGCGTACATCCGCTGTGGCTCTTGCTGTGGCTCCCTGGCGTGTGGATGTGTGGAGGCGGGCCGGGTTGTTGGCGGTGGGTACTGGTCCGGGGTGGCGGCGGCGTGTGTTGTCCGTCGGTTGGCTGCGGGTCCTCCTTGCCTGCGGCGGCGGCGGGGGACCCTTGTCGGCTGGTCACTGGTTGGGGCCCCGCTGGGGGGTGGGGTGCCCCTGGTCCCCGTGGCCTCCGGTTCCTGGTCCGGGCCCGCCCTGGCGTAGCCGGTTACCGGCGGAGCCCGTGGGCTCGTCACTGCGATCTCTCGGGCCCCAGCATCGCGGCTGGTGGGTGCTCCCCTGGGGCTTCCATCTGTTCCCCTCTTGGCGGGTGATCGACCCTGCGCTGATCCGCCTGTGGACTCTGTACTCTGTGGGACGCTGGATGCATACATCTCTTGCCTCCTCCATGTCTGTGCCGATTCCTGTAGGACGGATTGACGGTTCCTTACACCAGCTATCAATCACTTGCATGGGGAAACCTTATTCCGACCTGCATGCTCGCACACACATAGGTGTGGGGACATAGGTGAGGACGGACATATCTTAAGCTGAGGTTATCATCATTAGTTAGTTGTTCACAGGAGCTTACCAGAAACATTTGTATTATGTTCATTAATCAATGCTTGTGTGTAGTGAATGTGTAATTCTTTGTTTATTCTACCAGATCCGAACTATTGGTTTGGTTCTGTACACTTTGTTGTTTTTGTTTTGTATTACTGTTTCTCTGCCGTCCGGCAGAGGTGGAGGACTGGGATGTTTTCTTGTGTTCTTTATTTGCCTCCCTGTCTTGTGTCGTCGGTTCGCCCCTCTGTTGGTCCGGTTTCTTTTCTTCACCTTCTTCCTTTCTCCCTTCTTGTCTCAGTTTAATGTCCATGACGTCAGGAAATTGAACCCACAGTAATCACTAATAAAGATTTTTCATACATATACATCAAGTGGCGTACTACAGCGAAGCTGTAATACTCTGCTTGGGAAAGTAAAACTGTTGGGCTTGTACTTGGTACTCAGACACCAATTCTGAGTAGCATACTGCTAGACAGGACACGTTAAAAAAAACAAAAAAAACAAATGCTTAACAAATTTTGTTTTGTTTTGTTTAAATTATTTTTTATTTTTCCATTATTAGTTGTTTTTTTGCCATTTTAAAGGGAGCCCTACAGTCTCAGCAATGACAATTTTTCTTTAGTTTTTCCATAAATGTATGAGTTTGTTCAAACTGAACTGTAATATAATCAAACAGAATTGTACTTGCTTTTCCTAACTTCCCAGTGGTGGCTTTCAAACAATCTCCTTTTTTTTATTTGCAGAGCCCGGCCATTATAATTGCTTTTGACACACACCAACAAATTTCTAAAAAAGACAGCATTTAATGTTTGTTTAATATGCTGAACTTGCTCCTATGGTCTACTCAGAGACAAACACAAATCATGTTTTAATTTTTGACAGAAATATCCGTGTTTTTTGGTTTTATTTTTTGAAGGGAATCGAATATGACAGATACAGTATTCTCAAAATACCTTGTTAGTGTAATTCTCATTAAGGTGAATAAAGTATTATCTTATTGTGTTCTATTCTTCTTGTATTCTTACAGCAAGAAGGTCCTGGGTTCAGTTCCTGGTCTGAGGTCCTTCTGCATGGAACTTGCATGTTCTTCTTGTGCAGGTCTCGATTCTCTCTAAGTACTCCAGCATTCTCCCACAGCCCCCAAAAATTACTATTAAGTTAACTGTTGTCTTAAGTTTGAGTCAGCATGTTTACATGCAGCAAGAGAATGTTGAATGCAACAGACCTTAGTCCTACTGAAATCAGTCTTTGAAAATGCATGTATACACCTTAGTCTGACTTCAATTGAACCAAACTGGAGTTTCACCCCTGGCCCCTGCCCATAATAAGATGAACGTAAGCGGCCAATCAGTGCATGCTTGGTTGTCTGTCCTGTGTGTCTCTGTGTTGCCCTGTAATGGACTGATGATTGGTTCAGTGTGTAACCCGCTTCTCCCTAAATGACCAACTCATATAGGTAAATGGCTGATCATGACAAAAAAGATTTAAAAAAAATATTGTCTTTTAAAACTTTTGCACATCTGTTTTCTGATTTAGAAAACTGGGAAAATCACTTATTAGAATCTAAACTACTTTACAAACAGACATTACAATTGTTGAGGTTGTCCACTTATCTACGGTCCATTAAAAAATGATCTTGTCTTTTATAAATATGCTGTTTATCTACATCACCCACACAAGATCATAGATCCACTTTTTCACATATCCCAGTTTTATTATGCTCAGATCTGTCTCAAAACCTGTTTAGGTAAGACTGATGCATAAACACAATTACTACTCAGATATGTAAGAGAAAAACATAGCACATCGACTCTAAAATCCCCTGTCCGTCACAATTTTAGAAGGTCAAAAGCTGCATCGTATCTTTCTTTCTCACTTTTCAGTTCTGACAATCCAATGTTTATCTTCACATCACATTACAGCTGAGCAGGTTTGCAGAGCTGAGAAAGCAGAACCTGAACTTCTCTCTCAAGTTCTTTTTTTAAATTCTTCAAATAACCACATCCATAACTTTTCTTGTTCAATACTGTGACAGCCTTCTGTACATTTCTGTGACCAGTCAGTACTTATAAACCCTAGGAGATTTTGAACCATTGGGAAACATCACCTGTGGAGTATAGATTTCTCTGAGTTTAGACTTTAAATCTCAGCTCATAAGTTAGATTTGTGTGTGCTTAGGGAAAAATCTTAAAACTCACCATTACTTGTGAATTCCAAGCTCACTGTATCTATGCAATTTAGAATGAGATGTTATGTCGGTGTAGACAGCAGAACACCTGAGGAGAGGTCATATGGCCTGAAATCTTTCTTTCCCTTGTATTTGACAGAGTCGAGCTAGTGGCTTGAATTTTCTAGCCTTAATGTTTCTATCCTATCCTTTCCACAGAGTGAAATGATTTAACCACAGGATTATATCGGCTTACACTGCAGGCAGAGACATGGGATGACAGAAATGCTCCACTACTTACCACCGTAAATCAAAACATACACCCACATGAAATGTCATGATTCACTCTTGTACATGATTCCAACTCGTCTACTTAGAATCTACAGTTCTTAGATAGGCAACATATACAGTGCCTATAAAAAACTAATTTTATTTTAAATATTTTATTAAATTATAATTTTTGGAGAAACCTGTTTCCACTTTGACACTAAAGGGTTTTTATTTCAATTCACTTCAGTTTATTTATATAGCACAAATTGATTACTGTTGTGATTTCAAGGCACTTTACAAGAAAAGCCATTTAAATTCAGTTGTACATACAATACAATCATTTTAAAATGTTTCTGTTTAGGGATTCACAGCATATTCTGTCGAGTCAGTGACTTACAGAATTTAGTCCTCCCGTATGAACATATAGCGACATTAGACAGTCGCCTGCGTTTTGTCGACTTCACAGCAATCCCTCATACTGAGCAAGTATGTAGCAACAGTGGAGAGGAAAAACCCCTCTAACAGGAAGAAATCTCCAGCAGAACCTGGATCACTACCTGCAGTCCCCCACAACCTACTGTGGGTTCAAAAGCTGGAGCAGACACAGAAAGAACAAAAGGAAGTGATGTTAGAGTATGCTCTATATTAAAGAAAGTTGATATCAGGACACAGAGGACATTCAGTCATTGTTGACCATGAATGATTTATAAAAGCAATATAAGGGTAAAACATCCAAGGGGGGAGTACTTTATATTTTATCTGGAATTCTAAAGATTTGTTTCTATATTGAAGGAGTTTTTTTAAGGTATTATTTCTAAAATGCCTTTATATCAAAATCAATGTATCAAAGTTATTCTCTATGCTGTCCACACAGACTTGAACTATTGCATGTTAATTTAGGAAGGGTACAAGCAGCTGAAAAAATACAAACTTTGATGATAAAACATAAAATTACTTAAAAGCTAAAATTCTGGCAGCATTCTGAAAGATTGTACAATTTTTATTTTGGTTCAGACCACCATTGCTAATCTGATGCACAGATCCATAAATACTTTGTTTTCTTCCAACAGTTTTGTCAACAGAAGCTTTTAATTACCATATATGCAATGCTTATATAATACATGGTGGTAGTGAACGGAAGCAGCCAAAATCTGACATTGAAACATATTAATCAGTCCTTGTTTTAATAGAGAGGGTTTACCAAACACCTGAGACATGAACAGATTATTTGAAGAGAGGAATACTAAATTCCAGGTATTTTAAGAATTGAGGAATAAACAAAATCTTATGTAAAATAATGGGTATTTGGAGGATTTAATATTTATGTCAACAAAACTTGATTAAAGCTGGAATTTAAAATGTTGAAGGTTAGTTCCTGATGAGAATGTTAAAAACATATTAGTATAATCTTGACCACCACAACAACAAAATTTCTGGAAATGTTTCATCACTTTGCATCCCTATTCTGAGGACACCATCTATCATCCTGCAAGAAGATCTGAAGTTAGTTTTCTCACAACAACATGTTGTTTGGTTTAAAAGGGTTACTTCAGGATAATTTTTAACATGTGGTTGTTGAAAGGGAAATGAAATAACTGATACACAGTCAGACTGTAATACTGACTGATACTGGGAAAAAAAGAAAACAGTTCCCTGCTGCAGCTTATTATCATAGGTAAAACCTTGCAGGGGGAACATATTATAACAATTGATTAGATTTATTCATTTAATAATTTAATTAGCAGATCTTAGCTGTTGTCTTAAGTTTGAGTCAGCGTGTTTACATGCAGCAAGAGAATTTTATTGGTTCAGACTGAGGACACATAAAACGTAAAGACCACAATCTAACAACACGCTTTCTTTCTTGAGAAACGTCTTGCTTGTACAGGGGAGACAGCCCCAGTCACCTGATTGTCTCTCTGACTGGTCTGACTGCGTGACTCTGCTTAAACTATCTCTTGTAGCTGTTTCTGTGGGGCATGCCTAGCCCCTCAGCCTTGAGTTGTTCCTTTAAAAAACACCACTGAATGTATCTGAAATCTACCAACTGCCAACAAGCGCCTACACATCCATTGAACATTTCTCTGTTGAAAGTCTTTTTATAAAGAAAATAATGCAATTTCAGTTTAGAATAAGTTGTCATTTTAGTATGCAAAGGTAATAAAAGTCAAAAAATGAGATAAGTGAAAGCGTATCCCTTCATTCACAGACACCTACTGATACAATGAACCTCACCAAGGCCAAGATTTAAAAGCTTCTTGCAGCAAGACAGCAATGCTAACTCTGCCACTATGCAACCCCTACATGCACACACAGAAAGATTACAAGAAATTGTAATATATATATATATATATATGTCATATTTTTGTATATGTCAAAAAAGCATGTTTTTTTTTTTTGTCTTTGTGATAAAAAGTAAACACTGTGATCAATTTTAGGTTGTTCAAGATTAAATTAAAATACATGATCAAATATGGTTTTGGTCTCACATGGATAGAGGGGGGAATTACTACCCTTTGGGCTCTCTCTTTGCTTGCAAATGAGGCAGAAGGTTTCTGGGAGCAAGAAAGACAGTCCTGTATTGACAGCAGTCTCAGTGCACAGGCCATAGGTCGTGAATACACAGTGGGAGGTTACATAGGTAAATGAAATGTGCGACTAAAAGACAAAAGATTGCAAACTGACATCACAAATTGTCCCTAAGTTGTTTTTGATGAAAGAAACAACACTTTCATTAAGTTCGATGTGGTTCTGATCTCCTGCTTTGTAATTGTTATTAAAACAAAGCAGTGATGACAAATATTTATTGAAATAAATAAAAAAATATTTTTTTTTTATGCTGCATTTACTGACACATTGCCGTAGATCTGCGTTCAACATTGCTAAAAATCTGCCAGGTCATGTGAATAAAAGAAAAAAAAAATTCTTCATAACCATAGTTCCCTGGAGCCCATTCTGAAATGAACAGTGGGTCTAGAAGTGATCTCCATTTTTCATCAGTGTGCTATTCAAGCTGGCCGCAGAGTGCTCACAGTGGAAGACAGCAAGCTGGGCCAGCAACCTGCCAGCATCGCAGCATCGCAGTAAAGATGAGCCATAGCAATGTTTCAGCACAGAGGGCTGCCACATGGCTGCCTGTGCAAGCTTGTGACTGCCTTCCACAGGCAGGGTGAAAAACAAATGAGTCACTACTCTTCACATTTCAATGTTAAACTGAAGATCTGTGCAGTAAGTAATGACTGACCCCTTAATTTTTTTTCTCTGTTATATTGCATGTTAAACCTTCATATTTACAGAAAATATTTCAGAATGCACCCAAAAAGGAAAGAAGCAAGGGTTTTTGTTTTTTTATCTACGGTACTATGCACAAGTAATGCTTGGAGCTGGGTTTGTGTAAAATGGTAAATGGACTGAACTTATATAGCGCTTTTCTAGTCTTACTGACCACTCAAAGCGCTTTACATTGAAGCCACATTCACACATTCACACTCGCATTCATACACCGACACCCAACATGGCTAGGTAGGACAATGTAGAATTTGGGGGTTAATCCAACATCAAGAGTATTGAGTTCCTCCAGTCACATCAACATGTGACTGGAGGAAGCTGGAATCAAACCTACGACCCACCGATTGCAAGCCAACTACTCTACCACTGAGCCACAGTCACCCACAACATTAAGCAAGTATAGTGCTGGTTACAGGTCAAGTAAATTTTAAGTTTTTCATTATTCATCAATCTTGTGTTTAGGAACGGTATCTTTCAAGAGGTGCCAAGAAGCTCACTCCGTATCACTAAGATGAAGAAAAGCTTTTTAACAACAGCCAGCATACATCTGTACACTCACAGCACAACCATGCGGGAACATTTTTTTTTTAAATAATTTTATTCCTGTTTTGATCACTCTCAAGCTCTTTGGTCAACTGTGGTTGTTGTAAAGTGCTTTTTATAAATAAAATGTGATTGATAGATGCAGGAAAGGTATACTGATAAAGACAAGGCAGGGCAACTTCATTTGTATGACATTTTCAATAAGGCAAGTGCCTTTACATCATTAGCGGATAAAGTGAAATAAAAGCAACAATAAAAACATAAAACTCAACATTAGAGACACATATGACACATTAAAACATATGACAGACTAGCTATTATTAATCATTTACTCAAAGGCAGCTCTAAACAAATGGGTTTTTTGATTTGGTTAAAAGGAATCCTTTAATCCTAGAAATGTTCTTCCGGTGATAGAAGGCTGAACTTGCTTTTACCTTTATGTGACCCTGAAGGTTCAGGTCTGAGTCCATTGCTACATCTGGATTTCGGACCTGATCCGAAGTTTCTAGCCATATCAAGTGAAGGTGTGTGGTGATTCTTGATCATTCCTCTTTAGATCCAAAAATAATTACTTCAATTTTGTTTCTATTCAGTTAGAGAAAATTATGACACATCCATCTATTGATTTGCTCCATGCATTCACTTAGGGTTTGGATGGGTTTGAAGTCACCTGGTGACATTTTTTACTTTATTATTTAATGTATTTATTATTTTTATTTATTATTTGCTTTTTTATTAGTTACTTTATTTACCATAATAAATAAAGTTCTGCAAAACCAAACCTTTTTCTCTTTAGTGTTATTGTTAAGAAAGGAGCAGCAACACTATTTCTATATTTACAGTAATGTGAAGAGCTTGTTGCACTCTTGTCTAGAAGAAAAGCAATTTTCCATTTAAATAGATAATCAGAAAAAAAATTAACTAAAGAATAAAACTGAAACTGGATTGGACCTGAATTTGTTTGCTTTTTCAATCGAGTCCCTTGTGGTGACTTTGTTGTTTTGTGTTACATTAACTGAAATGAAAGGCTTTTGCAAGACTATTGTTTTATCCCTCTGTGAGTTTCATCTCCATGTGAGCATCAGAACACACAGTCCTCATATGCCAGCATGACCCACACATCTCATTCCTCAGCTCTCTAAAGCAAAACTAAATCTGCCACATGCATGAAGGCAGAAGGATGAGGGCCATTTCATTACTTTGCAGCAGCATCAAGATTTTCTCACAATTTGAGGTACTGCAGCTGTAAAATATTTTCATGTTACCATGCCACTGATCACATTTAATTTTCAGACTCGAACATGAAATAGAAATCTTGTGTGACTATGCTTAAACCGCATATCCAGAAGATTTTAATTTCTAGGAATCATGAAAAAAGGGCTGTTTAGACTTTAGAGCAAAACTATTTTCTGTGAAGCAGACATCCACCTAGTTTAGGTATAGCAGCAGCAGCTGGCCATGGTATGAAGTTGAAGAAAACGTGAGCTGGTCAGCAAATTGCAACAGTGTTTTGTGAGCCTCACTGCAGTAGTGATTTTTTCTTTTTTATGTATAATCGTATGTTGCTCTCTTTTCGTGGACAGCATCTTCTCAATTATTTACACCCCTGGTAATAAGTTGAAAAAATCCCTTGTTTTGGCAGTAGCATATTCTTACTCCAAAAAAAGTTAGACATTATTCCAACAGTGAACTTTGGAAATGTTCCATCTTCCTCACTGTGTATGGTAGCATAATGATCATGGGTCCTTGTCAGGTTTGTCTGTCCCAGTTATGATAGTTATAAACTTTTTAATTAATTCAGTTTAATTACTGCTTTGATTTCAGACACAATGATGGTATCTGAAGGTGAGTAGCAATTTCTTGGCCTTTAAAGATCAACACACACATCTGTTTTGTTTAGCTCAAATCCCAGCTTGAGGTCTTTATGCAAGGACTTCACATGTGCTTCCCATTCTTGAGTAGGTTCTCTGTGGCCACTTTGGATTCCTCACACATCTTAAAAAACATGACCGTTAGATTATTTGGTCTTTCAAAATTGCCCTGAGGTGTGTGTGTGTCTGTGTTATGTGCCTAGTAGAAATTTGTATACTCCAAAGAAACAGGAAGTTGTGGATCATTAATTGATAATTCTTTGACAGTCAGATCAATATCAAGGTAAAGGGAAAATGATGAAAAGCTACTGTAATATTTATTTTATAGGAATATTAGGGGGTATCACCATGGTGACACTAGTTTTTAAGAGAAATTGGTTATTTGAAAATAACCAAAATGCAGGGTAAAATGCAACTTAAATACAATAAAGCATTGTCAGACTACAAAAAAGTAAGGTTTCAATTACACAAAGAAATAATACATAAACAGAAACTCTGAAAGAAAATTACCTAGTCAATATTATTTGCACAGAACTGATGCTTTTAAACATTGTTTCACTTTAACACTAGATTTACTAAGCCTACGCGAATTTGCTAAAAATCCAGGGCACTCGTTCATCAACCATACTTACGCACGGATACGTACGTATTTTGTGCGTAGGAAAAATTATACGCATTGTGTGGTATTTATCAATTTGTACTTGTCTGTAGAAATTCTCCTAAATATAAGTACAGTTCAGATCGTTTGTACGCACAGCATCTACTGTTAGAACAGAGGAACTGCAACACTGAAACACTTTTAATTTGACAGAATGTTTCTCTCAGCAGTTTATCGCCTCCACCAAGGAGCTCATGTTGGCATCTGTCTGTCTTTTAGCAAAATAACTCAAAAAGTTATGCATGGATGAATAAACTTTCAAGAAATGTTTGAAATTTGCCAAAAAATACATAATCTAATGTTTGGGGTGATCATGCTTGGAGATCTTGTCACTCGCAATCTGCGATCTACGTGCGCAGACCGTCCCCCTTCCCTATTTATTTGTTTGTTACACCAAGCGCTCAAGTTTAATGGGATGCTGTTACACCTTTGATTAAATGGTTTGCAAAATGCACCGTAACAACTAAATGGTTCTGTTTATCAGTGAAGCAGGTTGTCGCTTTTTCCTTGCATATTGATGACACCACAAGTGGTGTCTCCAATTATGCAGGGCCACACAAGTATCAAATATAATGATCGGAGCACCCTCAGTAGGAGATCTAGTCTAGCTGTGAGCTGAGGGATGTTTTATTGTATTTAGTTTGATATTGAATCATTTTGGTTGTTTATTTCGAACAGGAACATATCCACTGTCCTGACCGCATTTACTGCCTCTATCACTGTCTCCCAGGCAGAGTTATTATTCTTATAGGTTTCGTCTGAGCTGATAGAACCAAACAGCAATCTTCATTATTAACTTCTTAAATTTGTTCAAAAAACTTAAGGATTTCTAAAGAAGTTGATATTAGAAAATTAAATTATTCACCCCATCTTTTATGTCAGAAATATAACAACTGTGTTTGGGGGGGGGGAGTCTGCAAGTCAGATTAAACCAGGGGGCAAAGGTTTGTTGCACGGCTGATCCAAGAGTCATGAATATTTCTTAGATGATATATATGTTTCAAACTTTGTACAACTGAGTCATTACATTAGCATTTACAAGCCATGCTACAAACACTTTGTTGGAATGTTTGAAACTGAGTTTCACTGTGTCCAAAAGAGATTCAAAAGCAGAACTTGGTTACAGATTGTATTATTTTTTTCTCACACAACTATATAAAAGTTCCAAAACTGGGGTTAGGGTTATCTCGTTGATAATATAAGTTTCAAACTTTGTACAACTGAGCCATTACAATAGCATTTGCAAGCCGTGCTACAAACCAAGATGCGACGATCGGTGCTGGTAGTAAGAGGAAACCCAGCAGGATAACAGACTACAACCACATGAAGGTATGTGAATGTGTGTGTAATTTTACACCAGTGATACAATCTTTTCTGATATGTACTATACAAGCCTATAGAAAAAAGAACATATAATCATGGTTCTGTCTCTCACTTTCTACTTTTACAGTGAGGTGTTGACGTGTTGGACCAAATGGCGCAGATGTATTCCACAAGAGCAGCAACACGCAGGTGGCCAGTAGCGTTTTTTTTACAATATGCTAGACCTGACGGCGGCAAATGCCTTCATTCTTTACAAGGTATGTACAGAGTGGAAAGGCAAAAAAAGATTGTTTCTAAGTCTTCTAACAAGTGAACTCTGTTGCTGATTCATGCAGCACAAGGCAATAGAGGCAGAAAGAAAGGCTGCTGAAGTTGCTGTGCCAGTAAAGGTATGGACAACTAGGTGTCAGGGGCAAGAGAGTAGCAACAGGAATCGCAGCAGGTTTACCTGTGCAAGATGTGAAAAATTCACCTGCACCAAATGCAGGGATGAAGGACACTGGGTATGCAAATGCTGCAAAGTTTGAAACATATGTCTCTAGCGTTGGAAGGTGTATATACAGTAGTTGTGTGAGAAAATAAAAGTTCTGTTTTTGAATCTCTTTTGGACAATTGTTTGACTATATTCCAGGGGCCAGATGATTTCAGCATGGTAATAAAAAAATCAAATATGTATTTATTTCATTCATTGCAACATTGAAACTCAGAGCTCAGTTCCACATTTCAACTCAGTGCAACAAATTTTCCCCCACCTGGCTTGCAAATGCAAATGTACTAGCCCTTACAGGTAATTTTAACACCATTCTACCCACAATCCTGAGGGACAAGCTGTAGTGTATGGGAGTGGAATATCATCTCCCTTCATGAATCCTGGATTACCTCACGAATCAAACACAGTATGAGAGGACTCGGGGCAGTGTGTCAGACAGAATTATCTAAAGTACAGGGGGCCCGAAGGGAACAGTTCTGACACCTTTCCTCTTTACCATCTACACTGCAGACTTCTCATACAACTCTACAAACTGCTCTCTGCAGAAGTTCTCAGATGACTCTGCAATAGTAGGCCTCATAACTGAGGGAGACGACAAGGAGTACAGAGAACTGACTGAGGATTTTGTGGACTGGTGCAAGCAGAACTACCTCCATATCAACACTGGAAAGACCAAAGGACTGGTGGTAGATTTTTGCAGGCACAAATATCCTCCACTGCATCCACTGAACATCCAAGGTACGGGCGTTGAGGTCGTGGAGACCTACAAGTACCATAGTGTTCATCTGAATAATAAACTGGACAGGACTCATAATACAAAGGCACTTTAAAGGGCAGAGCAGGCTGTACATGCTGCAGAGGCCAAGATCCTTGGAAGTTGAAACTTGACGCCTTAGAATCTTTTATGACTCTGTAGTGACTTCAGGTTTTTTTTATGGTGTGGTCTGTTGGGGGCTTGCACCAGGACTAATTGTTTCTATTAATTGTTAATGGTTACATTATATAGTTGTACTTGACATAAAACACTTGTTTTTACTAGTCCGGCTCAAAAAGGAAATATTTTATATAGGGTACATCGATCAAGCTCTCTACTTACTCATTTTAGTTCTGAAACATTTTCTTTTTTCATTTTTTACATATCTTTACTTGGAATGCCAATAAATGAAGAGATTGCTGTAAATGACTTACTACTCTGAATCTGAAAAAAATAACAAGCTTCTCAAGTTCAGACTCCTTTACTTTAATCCTCAGGGGAACACCATTGCGAGCAATACATCCAATTATAAAACGAGTTTGTACTCTGCACAGTAATCTGCCTCATCATGTTGTCTCACTGAATTCAAAAAGTGATATGTCATCTTTATGTGTGACAGTGGAAAAACAGACATGATTAATCTATCTGCTCATAACCACAACACCCAGGGGATTCCAAGACATCCTGAGTTTCTGTCACCCTTCTTGATAAAACTCCTTAAGAGTTCTTTCTATAAGTGTTTCTTGACAAATCTTCACTACTTATATTTGACAATTGATTGCCACTGAAGTTGTCACTTGAGAAGGCCTGCATAACTGAGGACTTGTATACGCAAATAATGCGTTTGGGGTTTCTTGCTTTAGTACTTTAACAACCTTGAGAAACTCGAAATTCTTTACATCACCATCTGATACCTTACAAATAAAGTCTGGCATTAAAGAACTAGATATTCTAGAAACATTATTTTTAGATTGTTTAGAATGTTTGGTTTTGGATCTAAAGTCTTATGAAGTGAAAACCTCTCAATCTTTTGTGCTGTTACTGTAATGTTATGCATACTGTGCAGCAGTTTGCAAAGATATTCAGACCTATTGAACTTCTTTACAATAATGCCACTTTAATCTACAAACTTCACCGTACTTTTATTGGTTATGTCAAGGGTCCAGTACTAGAGAGGTACTATCCAACAACTTTTAGCTGCAACCCTGCTCCAGTAAACCTGAATTCCCTCCCAGCATGTCATTCTACTCTGCAGAGGTCTGTTAACAAGCCTTTAATTTCATTCCATTCAGATCTATACATTCATCTATCTATTCAACCATGGTTGGAAGGTTGGATGGTTGTTTGAACGGTCAGATGGACAGATGAGCAGATAGATTGAGAACTTCTGGTGTAGAATGCTGTTATCGAGTAATTAATGCAATAGTTGAACCACAGCTATGTTGATTCTGTGGTTGTGGTGCTCACACAAAGCATGTAACATAACTTTCTATTAGTCTGGCTTAGCTGGTGATCAGATTCTGTCTGGTACAGTGTCAAACTTGTGGCTAATTCATGCAGTGCTTTTATTTTTCTATACTTGTTGCTTACATTAGTGCCACTGAATACATGCAATAGTGTGACAGGGGTATAAGAAACAGTCTGAAAGTAGTTAAATGAGCAGTGTTCCAGCTATAACAATGACCTGGACCTGTATTTTGTATGATCTTATACTTATTTTTCTTTCATTTTGTTCTAAAGTACCACAATCAGCCTATTCTGAAAGAATAAGGTACGTTCTTGGGTTCTTGTATGTAGTGAAACTCTCAAGCCTGCAGGTTACAGTCACCTGCTGTGGGAACCCCCCTGTTTCACATTTCAAACCCTCATTCAGACCAGAGATACCTACTGTTCACTCTATAAGATGATGGTGATGGCACAGACGAGCATGATGATAGCGAGACTGATGGTGGCCCTGGCAGAGGTGATGAGCATGATGATGATCACGACCTGCTATTGCCTCCAATGACAGAGCAGAGTCCTTCACAGGTAAAGAGAAGTGCAGCAGAGTTGCGGGTCATATCAGGTTGACCGTGGGGGTCTTTGCCACTATCAGCAGGATGTGTGAAATCACATTAAGTGGAATGAATGTGATTGGGCCCCAGGCTTATCATCAACACATTGAGGTCCAACTGTTTCTGGATTACATCGTGAAGAGGGATCCAAAAATTACCTGCAATTTACTGGTGGGTGTTTAAAGTAAATGTGTTTATAGATGAGTTTTTTTTTTTGAATATGAATGAGAATCTATGTAGTGTGAACAATGATGTAGACATACATCAGGTCCTTTTTAAAGATGTTTTTTCTTTGCCACCAGCAAAGAACAGCACGAATCCTAGCTTCATAGCTCATACTCCGAGTACCGTGCAGTCTTGTCACAACAAAAATACTCTGATGGATGTCTCTACCTCTCTATGTCAATTTGTTTTTGACAGCCTCTCTTTAGACCACTTTTCAAATGTATCATCCAACAAAAAAATACAAGAACAGAGAAGATTACAGGGTAAAAAAATAACCAACTGAAGTAGTGCAGTTGATGGAGTTCTGAGAAACTTGTGAGAGATACAGTATTGGTGTTTTTGCCTATCACAACGGCATGCTTTGGTGTGACATGGCGTGATGGTTGCGAGTTAGTGTGGTTATGTGAAGGTTGTGGTCGATAGCATTTCACTGCACAGTGGAATATGAAAAGTATTGATTTGCTTTTTACCTTGGACAGCTTTGAGCACAAAGCCTCTGATGTTTCTGTATACAGCGTTCAAAGTCAATACACCTTTCTCCACATCAATCTAGCTTGTAAAAAAAGGAGAGGGGGAAAAAAGAGATTCTTGTCATATCAGACTGAGCTGTGTCCTCTTCAAGGCTTTGTGTTGCAGAGGTCAGGCTGGTTGTTGTGTTTATTACCTTATAGATCTGAGACGGTGGTCAGGGAGGGATGAGGGTGATGGGAGTTTGTGTCAGACAGGTATGGTTTGAAAGAGTAAAGCTTTTAGTATCATTTTTCCAAAGCACCATTGCTACATGTTTGCCATATCCCCCTGCATAGCTTGAAGCAAACTGCAAACATCTGTTGTTTGTCTTGCCACTCTTTCATTAAGGCAATATCTGTGAAATGCATGGCTAATAGTTGTCCCGGCAACAAAATCTAATACCTGAGTTGTTAATCTCTACAGTTCCTCCAGAATTACGATGCACTCTTGGCTGCTTCATAGACTACTGCTCTCTTTGCCAGGTATCTCAGTCATGTATTGGTGTAACTGCAGTTGTATAACAATCTTTCTACTTTGTGTGATACTAAAAGCTTTTAAACTGGTGTTTATAGTGAGATTAAATTACACACAGATTCAATTTTTGGATTGATAAACGGTTGCATTGATTTTTATTCTGATGTAAGAGAGTAAAGAGGGCTCAGCACAAATGCAATCGATTTTCAGATTTAATTTGTACAGAAAACAAAACAAAAACATGTATCTTTCCATAATTATCCACTATTTGGTGTTGATGTATGGCATAATTTCCCTGTAAAATATGTCGATATTTGCAAACAAACCTTTAAAAAGGTTCAGAGGGTGTGAATACTTATTAAGGTGGGAAAAGAGGAGGACTGAAAAGTAAAAAAACTGCAAGGTAGCAAGGCCACAGTTCCAGTTCTTTAAAGCACTTCTACTGTTTGAGAACTAACTGCAGAAAATGCCTTTCATCGTCTTTCAGATGCACACAGAGAAAGAAAAGACTACCCCAAATAGTCCGCTTTAAGTCTTCAGAGTAAAAAAAAAAAAAAATGAAATAAAGAAGAACTGACAGACGTATTTGAGGGTGTGGATCTTGTGTAGGAGAATCCTTCTCTACAAAGAGAGCAACAGAGGAAAAACACACTTGAGACAATCCTCGATGTTAAATCTTGCTGATCTCAGATCAGACAAGAGGGAGGTCTGCAGGGAGAAACACAGAGAAACAGACAAGTACAAAGGAACAGAATAACAGATTGTCGAGCAGTTCCTGAGATCACGGAGAAAAAGCCAGACGGACACAGGAGGAAATCAAACTTCGAATGTTTCTTCATTGCTCTCATGCATTGTAAAAGGGTACCTAAGAGGGGTATATTTGTATGATGATGCAATTGCTATCATTGAGCTCATCTCCCTGGCTAATGTTGTTTCTTGGACACCAGTAATGATGACCATGGGTCTGGCTGAGACTACAGGGACAGATCCAAATCAAGTGACTGAATGCATGAGAGAGGCTGAGAACTGCATCCATCTGCTATGATCAGAGGAGAGGTGTGGTTCTGCAGACATCTAAGTGGCTGGATTAACCACTAGCCATGGGGGATATTGATGTTATTGAACAGAGAGGCTAATGAAGGGAGTCCTTGTCAAGGTGTGCGTTTATGCTGCTGTGGCTGGTTGGCAAGCTTGTATGACAGAAACTGTGCAGTGGCAGAAATGTAAGAACCTTAACCAATTTATACAAGTAATGAAAGAAATCTGTAAAGCAGCCTTTGAATGTTTTTTGGACCATCATAAATGTAAATTACAGCATTCCCCTTCAATCAATTTTGTTATTACTATCTTCCACAGGCTTTGTTGTCTGTTAACCACCATCAAACACCATAAAACAGATAAAACTATACAGACTAGGGGTGTAAAAGTTTCATCAAAAATCTTTGTTCGGTATGTACCTTGGTCCAATTTCACCGCTCAGGTCTAGGGCACTAATAGTCTAATGGTAAGAAAAATAGTGCAGAGTGTCTTTTTACAGAGGAGCTGCAGTTTCTAACACCAGAGGTCCTCTTTGTTTCAAATCCTTATTTTTTTATTTGGCCTTTTATACTCCTGTATGTGTGAAAACAAAATATGATATTAGATAATAACTTTAGTTTAGTATTTCTGAGGGACACTGTGTTGGATGCAGTGCTGATTCAGTTTAGCCTGCAGTTGCTGCTGCAAAAGGGGAATGAATAATTTTAACCAATACTGTAATTTTGTATCTGATTAGAATATTTGGACATATTATAATCACTATTCTGTTTATTTTGCTGTAATTATTGTATGGTAGACAAACAAATCCACCTGTGTTTTAACATCTTATGAAAACATATAAACGAATTTAATAAAATAATTTGTTGTTGTGATCAAACATTTTAATGTCTGTGAAGCACTGAATAATAACAGCTGAACCAGATCATCATTTTGTGCTAGATATGAAAGAAAGAACAGATGTGATGATCAGAATTAGTTTGGCAGGAATCAAATGTCAATGACCAGACAGCTGTGTCCGATCATTTGCTAAAGTTTGCTCTCGTTTATGATAATGCATAATATGTGGACACATAGATTTCCAATGTAACCACATGGATTAACACAGCGGAGTTCAGAAAAGTTATTCATTTTATCATCTTTACCCGACATATGATTATATTATTTCTGTATCTGCCTGACCAGACCAATCTGGAACCTCCAAGCTATAGACAATAAATGCTGATCATCTGCATCAAAAGAAATTAAGTCCATGACAAAATGTAGCTTTGCAGGAAATATTGAGGACAAGCCAGGGTTGAGGGATCTCATGAATAACAAAGAAACAACTTCATCCTCTTATCGAAACAGTCTGGTACTGTTCATCAAGACAGAATGGAACAAGCATTCCAAAGAAACATTAACTTGGCTCACAAACAAAACCTTCGGGCTCATAAATCTGGTCATATTTCAGCTGAAGCCTGTTGCTTCAGTTCTTATTTCTTCTTTACCTCATTTTGACCCAAGCCCCCGTATCTTATCTCTGTTGACTGAGACAGGGTATGAAGAGTCTGCTTTTTGCTAAAGAATGCTTTCATTAAATTCAGGGTCACAGAATCTGTTTAAAGGTTTTCATTTCTCACAATAAATTGTGCGAAAGGAGTGTGCACATCTTTTGATGCATGAGAGCCTCCAATAATGTGGATGTTGAAATTTTAGGCAGCAGCTTCAATCTGACACAATGCTGATCTCTCCTAAACAAAATTGCTAGTGAAGACGGATGAAAACTTTAGGAGCCCGTTTCTGTCATGTCATCACAATTATCGGTTTATTGGTCAAAATGATGACACAAAGTCAAACTTTTTAAATCAAATATGTTATCAATATCAAATAAAGTTATCATTATTAGTTTTAAAATCAACTGTGACTTTCAAAGCTATAAATTTTATTCCAGAGTCAAAATTTTAGGATATAAAACGATAATTTTCACATTAAAACTAATCATTTTTTCTCTAAATTATGACATTAACAATTAAAATTATAACTTGGAATGTTAAATTTCACTCTTATGATTGACTTTGAAAGTCAAAACTGTGACTTTAAAAGTTGAGATTTACTTTAAAGGTCAAATTTATGAAGACCATTATTAATAAACATAATATTTAATAGATACAACTTTCAATTTCAACATTATGTCCTCTGAATTAAAACTATTGACTTTGAATCTGATCATTATGATAGTTTAGATTATGATTGAAATAAATTATAAACAACTTTAAATTCATTTCAGTACCCTGAAAGTCAAAATTATTAAATAAGATTTCAATAATAACTTTTAGTGTCTGACTTCAACCTTTTCTAAATGTATGGCTTCGTGTCTTAAAACTATAGCTTCCAATAAAAAAAGTATAGCTCTGAAAGTCAAAATTATTACTTTAGAATTCATAAGTATGGAATTACAAGCCATTTATTTATTTCAAGCGACATAAAAGGGCTTCCACAGATATAAGACAGGAAGCAAAACAAAATCTATTCAGTTGGCTGGCTCTCATTTCTAGTTTTCTTTGATTTCTCTGCCAAGTACAAAATGTAAGATCCTAAAATGGTTTTCTGAACATAGCAGGGAGGAGACAGGATAACGGTGTTTTGCTCACAGATTTTTTTATGTTTCATTTATGGTACTAAGATAACAAGAGCTGGACAGGCTGTCTAAACTGCTGTAAGATGGTCACGTATGCATAAATGTACCCACAGAAACTGGCAGACACACACACACACACACCATGGCTCTGTCACTGGTGCCAGCGTATTGTTCAACATGTTTAGTTTTGCGACAGGAATCCCGTCGTATTTTGTGATGAGGTCACGACTCGCTATAAATAAACTGAAGCATACAGCAGGGTTTCAGAGACGTGCTTGGTTATCACGTAGATAAACATATTCAAGGTGGTGACATGCTGACAATTAACTCATTACAATAATGAAAAAAGAAGCTATTTGTTCTCCAGTGAGTTTCTCAAGATGTTGTTTTTGTTGTCAATTAAGTTTTAGAAAAAACAATTTGGTGTATATTTTCCCATTGTTGCACAGTACATTACAGCCACAGCTATAGATTAACTTTAAGAAGCAGACAATATTCTGCATCAGTACAGTGGACACACTTTAAAACAAGTCTCTATTCCTACTATTCCTAGCAAATGAAATAAGTTTATGGAATTCTAAAAGACAAAACCACTACAGAAAAATGATTGGCACCTGGCTTTTAAATCTAATCTAAAATGACAGCTTCATTGCACAAAAGGGTAAATATTCTGCACAGGCTACACTTGAAGGATTACAAACAAAGAAATAAATGCTTCAATCTCTGAAAAAAGATATATTAGATTTGCTTTCAAAGCGATGTTTTTTATTTTTCCCTAAGTTAATAAACATCAGTATACACTGAACAACAGAGTGTAGCGCAAACGTTTTAATTATTTCATCTTATTTCATTAGTATTAGTCTGGTTGCCATCTTACGGATTTTGTGTCTAAACCCAATAAATATACAGAACCTTTTCAACAAAATGTAATATCATGGAAAAGTTGGTTTATTTCAAACATACCATTCAAAATGCAAAACTTTCATAGATTATGGATTCACAGCTTAAACAATATCTAGTATTTAATGGTTTATTTGTAAATAATTTGGGCTTCCAGCTCATAAAACCCACAAAATCAGGAATTCAAAAATTAGAATACTGTGAAGAAATCAAATGTTACAGGGCATGAATGTTTTAAACTGAGTGTCACCCACTTCTCATCTACTATATTCAAAGCACCTGCACAGGTTTTTCCAGGTATCATTAAATATCTTTACTTCAGTTCAGTTTTCCCAGTAAGGTCAATATGGGGAAGTCTGCAGAAGTGACAACTGATGGACCAGCAGAAGAGATGACAGTGGTCTTCAGTGGATTATCAAACAGAAAAGATTCAAAAATCTGACAGAGGACTAGAAAGAGTGGAATGAGGTGGGAGTCACAGCTTCAAAAAACAACACATTCAGACACATCCAGGAGATGGACTACAACTGTCGGTTCCTCAGGTCAAACCACTTCTTAGCCTAACCCGACATAGTAAGCATCTTTACTGGGCCAAGGAGAAGGAGGACTGGACTGTGGGCTAGTAGTCCAAGGTCCTCTTTTCTGATGAAAGCAAAGTTATGATTTGGGCTGCAATGTAACGTGTAAGTGTTGGTAAAACTCTGCTTTTTAAATGCAAGGTCACCACAACAGTCGACCAGAATATTTTAGAGGACTTCCTGATTCCTTCTGCTGAGGATCTTTATCATGTCGCTGCATGCTTGCTCAGTATGAGGGATTGCTGAGAATTCCACGACGCAATCTTCTGTGGTTCTGTAATTTCTACACTAAACATTGTATTGTAATAACTCTTTTTGTAAAGTGCCTTGAGATGACATCTGTTGTGAAATGGCGCTATATAAATAAACTGAATTGAATTGAATTGAATTATGGAGATGCAGATTTAATCTCTCAGCAGGTCCTGGTCCCTTCCCATACCACCAGAAGCATCAAAACCTGGCTTGATACTAATGCCATCACAGAGCTTGACTGGCCTACCAACTCCCAAGACATAAACCGCATTGAGAATCTATGGTGTATTATCAAGAGGAAAATGTGGGGCAACAGACCCAAAAACAAAGAAGTGCTAAGAGCAAGTATCAAGAAAATCTGTGTTTCCATAACTCCCAGGCAATGCCAGAAGCTGATTGCCCCTCAATCCCATGGCGCATCGAGTCAGTGATTAAGGCAAAGGGATTACCAATTAGTATTTCAAGAGTTACATGCTTTTTTGAAAGAACCATATTTATTATTTGATCTGTTACTAATGTCTTCCTTTTTTTTGCAAAAACTTTGCTTTACTGGAACTCTAAATTGTGTACAAATAAACAACTAAACAATTGAAATTGCTTAAACTGTGGGCCGCGAATCTATAACCTATGAAAGTTTAACTTTGTGAAAGGAGATATGGAAATAAAATTTTCCATCATATTCTAATTTTTTGAAAAGGGCATGTACTGTATATTGTTTAAACAGTGTAGAGCCAGCCTATATTCAAACTTTCTGTTGCACAGGATAAATGAAGAACAGAGGTACAAATTGTACACATGACAAAAGTAAAGCTTTATATTATCAAGTAATGCAAACATACTAATTTCAACCTCGTTTGATTTCTGCTGTTTGTATCCATCCAAGAAAAAAACATTTTATGCACACAGTAACAAAATACTGTCTATAAATTCCATCTTAAACATTTCTAAAGAGTTGTTTACATTATTCTCTTTTATATTAACCTTGTAGCTGTCTTAACTGTCACAACTGACATTATTCAACAGTATATGGTGCCAATAGGTGTAACCAGTAGGTCTGATTAGACTGCAAATCAGAGTGACCTCACATATTTGGTGATGCGTTTGATTTTATTAGAAAACCAAAGCAATTCCTGCTTCTGTGTTTATCCTAGATTTGTTCAACAGTGTTATTTTAACTATGAATAAAAATATAACACAATCAACTTGCTTAAAATGTATTAGAAATTTTTATTTTACTTATGTATTTTTCGTGGTATTTTATTTATTTACCTCTACAATAACAGCATTATTTTAGGGTTTAACAACCTGTTGATAATTGGCTTCAAATTATGAAACCTCATACTTAAAATAATTATTTTTGTATTTGACCTTTCTGACCTTTCCTAATCACATTGGCTGAATAAGAGCAGTGAAAAAGAAAAGTTACCATACTCAAAAATTGCTTTGATTCTAAATTTACTTCAATAAGTAAAGAATGGACTAGCGAGTGTAATCATTTCAGCGCTGTGCTGAGCACCATGTGTTATCTTCTCAGCAATTTGGGAAGCATTATTAAATCATGATTAAAATAATTGCTGAGTTTTAATAAGAACTGGACAAATAACAGTCTAGAGCTTGATTTATCAAGATTCCTAAAAATGCCTGCAAAATTGTGTGCAGTGCTAAAAATTTGTGCCTGTTGGTTGTCCTTCATTTGTGGGTGATCTATTAAAATTGTGTGAGCAATTCATAACAGATGCAAGGAGCAGTATTCAAATGAGTAGTTTGTGGCCACAACTGAGCTGCAAAACGGCTACAGAGAGGAGGAAGATGCCTTATGGATTCATGATAGATCTTTGGCAAAGAAGGGGATAACTGCATACATATCAATTCTATGACTGTTACAGCATTAATTACAAAAAGGATACTGTTATGCGTGTCGTGTACATGCGCTGCTCTCTGCTCCATGTGGGCAGTGTATTCCAGAATGAGGCAGATTAAAGCTGCAGCATGTCCAGAACAAGGTCACTAAGATGTCCATATTCTACTAATGTTGTTGAAATGCTCCACACTTTATCATGGCCTCTATTTAATTTTAAGTTGCAGTAAAAAAAAAAAAATTCTTGAAAATGTGTAATCTGAAATGTATGAATTTTGTTTTCATAATGTGATATGTGTAGCATAATTGTCATTGTGGTAGTCTACATGATTACTACAGTTTGTTAATTGGAACCCACGAAGATTAACCACTTTGGGGGAAACTAATAAGGATCCATGAGGATCAAAACTCACTGTGCGCTCAGCGCATCTTCAGCAGGTGCAGATGCGCTGAGCACACAGTGAGTTATGATGCATCTTTCAGGGGAAAAACAGGTCATATCTACATAACTATCAGCCTTATGGTCATTAGAGGGTTAATAACTATTAGGTTATATTGTGTGTGTGAATTACATTTTTCGTTTGTCAGTAATAAATTTAGGTTGAATGTGGTCGCCCAAAATCAAGACATGCTTTTCAGAAGCTATAAAAATAGGTGCTAAAATACACAATGCAAATAGTTTGATATTAAGTAAATCGCTCTGCACCTGGAGCTACTACTTATTTGCCTGTTCTCCTAATAGTATTTTGCGTCTTTTGACAGCAATGCCCATATTGCATTTTCAGCAAGGGTAAAAGTCCTAAATGGATTGCATGCTTCTTGCTCTGGGTTTAACAGGCGCAATGCTCTCTGCTCCATGTTAGTAAATCAGCTAGAGCCTGTTTTTGTGGAACTGTGCAGTTTTAACAAGTTCTATGGGCCTGATTTATCAAGACGCCTTTACATATTTTTCCCTTGCTCTCCTCATCTAGGGAATCTTCTAATGATTTGATACTTTCTTCTAATTCCTGAATATGATTATTTTCTAATATATTTTTATGTGATGAGAATAAGATTATTTTACCTCTAACCACAGCTTTCCCTGCCTCCCAGAGAATGGATGGAGACATATCCAAGAGGTCATTAAGTTCCAAGTATGAAGTCAATTTTTTTCCAATATATTAAATAAATTCATTATCCTTACGTAATGATGCATAAAAGCTATATTTCTTTTATTGAAAGGTTGCTTTTCTATTTACCAGATTTAAAGAGACAGGAGCGTAATCACTGACAACTATAGGGTGTATCTAAGTGTCTGATATGTCATTCAACAGTGAGTTTTTGACTAAGAAATAGTCCAATCTAGAATAAGAATGGTGAACATTACAAAAAAAAGTGTATTTTCTGTCGATGGGATGAAGAGATCACCATGCATCGCAAACTCCATAATCACTCTTGTAGTGTTTAACAATTCTATGGATAACTAGCTGAGTTGCGTCCCTGCTGTACTAAGCATCTCTATTTCTTCATTTAAACCAAAGTTGAAGTCGCCCCCAAGAAGAAGTGAGCAATCCACATGTTCAGCCAAAACCGAAAAAAAGGTATGAAAGAAAGAGGGGTCATCAACATTTGGGCAATATACACTAACTATACATAACGTTTGGTTATGTATAGTTTTAATAGTATAAATCTACACTCTGGATCTGTAACTGTGTCTGTTACTTAAAAATTTATATTTTTATTTATCAATATTGCTACTCCCTGTTGTCTAGAGTTAAAGCATAAAGAATATACATTAGAATACTCAGGTGATTTAAGATCATCTGCAGCTGAGCTTGATTAATCAGTCTCCTGTTATAGGATGACATATATCTTCAATCTTTTAAGATGGTTAAAAAAAGTAATTCTTTTAAATCTATTGCCAGATCCATGAACATTCCATGTTAGAAATTTAGTAGTAAAGATAAATGTTAGAGATTTCATAACATTTTTCGTTTGTCATTAATACATTTATGTTGAATGTGGTGGCAAAAAGTTAAGGCAAGTCTTTCAGAAGTGCTAAAAATAGGTCCTAATATAGATGGGCCAAACATTTTGATGTTTAGTAAATCAGACTGCGCCTGGAACATCTACTTATTTGCCTGTTCTTCTCCTCTTAATATGTTGCGTCTTCTGACAGAAACGCCCATATTGAGTATTCAGCATGGTTGTCAGAATCAACAAGAAGTAAACTTAAGATAAAAAGGCAGCATTGCTAAGTTTCCATGCCAGGAATACAGCCGCAGAGCATAAAAACCTCTGTCAGTATTCCCCCTGTAACTTTTTGTGGAAGTGACTCAGAGCTAGGCAGTTAACACCCAGCTGGGCGGGAGGAAAAGCTCAGCAGGCCACGTAGGGGAAGCCTTGTTTCTCTGAGGTGTAAATGTGTTGAAGTGAATGTGGGCAAAGCAAGATCTTTCTAAGAAGCAGCCCTGTGTGCTTGACCAAACCAGCCTGAGTAAATAAAAGTGAATATTTAGAAAAAACACATTATTTTTCTGGTCAGACACATTACGGACGCACTGTCATTCTGGCTTGACAAACACCTCCAGTTGCGGTCAAAAGAGCACAGAAAGGAACGTGGCTCTGACCCATGTCTTGTGGAAGTACACCTCATTTCAGTTTATTTCCAAACACAAATTTCTCATTACTCTCAGCTGGCTAAGTGCACTGTCATTTCATCAGGTTTTCCCCTTGCCTCCACACTAACCCCTGATGGTCTAGTAATTTTCAGAACATAACCCATAAAGAAGCATTGTAATGTGGGCCTGTCTCATTATTGCCGGGTCAGTGTATGGAGCAGAGCAGGAGAGTAGGCCGTCTCGTATGGCTTGTTAATTCAACACCTCTCTCATTCAGCGCTGCATTTGTGCAGCTGGCCTTTTTGAAAGAAGTTCAAGCTATATCACACCCACATACAGAGTATGTAGCGACAGCGCATATGCATAATAACACAAATCCCAGACGTCGCTCTGACATCACTCAACATCACTGATTTTTGCCCAGTATGCGGTGCTCACTTTGGGAAATGAACCAGTGCCTGTCCAGTCACCCAGGCGTAAAACACACACCCCTAAAAAGCACAAGGGCTGAGTATTGATGGGGTTCTGAGTGGTTCAGGGGGGCAAAGAGGTGGCCAGTATGAGTTTGTGAAAAAATTAGCAGAGAGTTTCCAGCTGGGAGCTGTAAAAGAGAATGGGTGCAACAATATCTCAACTAATTCAGATCTCACAAAGCACTATAGTTCAGCTCCCTGTATGTGACTTTATGTTGGCTTATTGGTTAAGGCTAAAATTATTTATGCTTCACGTTTTTTATTAATTAATTAAAAAAAACATTTAAAACATTTGTATTTGATTCAGTACTTCTTGATCTTGCCCTTTCTTGTCAAAGTTGGTTAATTGGAAAAGCAGTGGTGATAATACTCAAAGAAATGTTACGTAGGCCCCAATACTTTAAAGTTATGTATAAGGCTATATTTAGGGGACTTATTATGAAAAAATAAACAGTGGGAGACAAGATAAAAAGGATTTCTAAGCGCGGTCCAAACTTGCTAACCACTACCTGCCAACAAGGCTATGTTTCATCTGCTTCATGGAGTTTTATGGCAAGATACTTAATGTTAGAAGCATGAATAAACTAAAGCTGTTTCTAAGTTTCATATGCAATACACCTATTCTAGATTTTGTTGAAGTTGGGAGGTAGGTGGGAAACTCTGGATGTTTCAACATGAAATTTGGAGCAGGGAACGGTCAAATCTTTTAATTTCTCTAAAGTTTGTGCCACACTGTGGCAGACTGCAAAACAGTAAACCACAAATGTGGTGGTAAATGACATGTTTTAGGTGAGCTTCTGAAAAAAATAAAAATAAAATGGAATTAGAGTTATTACTAAACCTTTTTAGAATCATTTTAATTTCAAAACCTAATATGAAGGAACATCACACATTACCACTTTCAGCTTTAATTTGAACCTGCAAACTTGCTGATTTTGCACATCTCATCACGGGAGATCAGGTTTGAGTAGATAATATGGCAAACTCCACTGTATCAGTTAATTTCCTACTGGCCATTATTTCTTGTTCACTAACATCAGCATTTTATTTAACTGCTGGCATCTTGAATTACCACTCACCCTACTTATATGTCAGGGAAAATGTACATGCAATATAATATTATTATATTCAAGAAGAAAACGTAAATGGTGGCTTTGATCTGACTAAAAGCACATTAAAAATACAGTGGATCCCTGGTATTAGTGGGGGTTATGGACAACAGCTGTCTGCAAATATTTGAGACCCCACCTACAGTTGAATCCATCTGCAGTCTACTACCAGAGAAGCTAATATCTACAGGCTTCCTTACCTACTTCTTGGGGGTGCAGCCAAATAGTGACAAGGGAAATAAATGGCTCTCCTTGATTGAGTGCTTTGCAAATTTCAGCCAATAGCTTTTCATTCAGCATTGCTCATAGGTATTTCAACTTCCCAAGCTGCGGTTGAAAAAATATTTTAGATGTGATCAAGAACAAAATCTGTGAACACGTGTGATTTCTGTCAATGATTTTGAGTCTCATGCCACAGAAAAATTAGTTAATAGGTGAATGTGCGAATACTGAACCTTGAATAGTTGGGGTCCACTGTAAGCAGATGTATGGATTAGGGTTGGGGCATTCTGGCTCAGTATGGAATGCCTTTCATTGCAAAAACAGTCAAAAATTTATTTAAACAGAAAACTTGGGCCCCTATCTAATTATCAACTTAACTGCATCCTTGAACCAAAAACATGCACATTATTGAACATGTCTTTTTTTAGGACCTAGCAACCTAAAATGTACAAGTCCTTATTTAATAATGTTCTAAAATATCAGTTAGCTAAGTGGTGCTTGAGTATTTAATGGGTGGTACAAACTACAAAGGTTTGAGAACCCCGACTGTTGAGGGAGCGGCAGCCCGGTTGTTGATTGTAGGGTTTGAGCGTTGAGAGATGGAGTGGAAAAAGAATTAATTGTACATTTAGATTCAGGAGGAGGAGGAGAAGGAAGAGTAAGCAGTAGGGTGGGAGGGGAGTGGGGCCACTTTGAAAGGAGGGCTGGGGGGGTGAACTTTTGGCCTTGAGACTGGGGCTCCGTCACGCCTCACATCTTTGCGAATCACTTGGGCCTGATGCTCAAGAGGGGGAGTCAGTTCAACCTTTGTTGCGGTGGAGGAGTGGGGAGTGACAAGGCATACCAGCATATCTGACATGTCGGAGCAGTTGGCTGGGAGACCTGGATTCTCTTCGGATCTGATGCTAGCCATCTGCTTTAGAACAAGACTGAACTGTTTTAAGTGATGAATCCACCCCAGGGAGGATAGAACATTGTGTTTCAAGGAAAAAAACAACAACATGGCAAATCAGGTACTGATGAAATATGCACAGAGTTATTTCAGCAAGCAAATACGATTTGTGCATCCTTAGAGAGAGCATAAATTGCGGTTAAATCAAAAATAGTTTTTTTAGGTGAAAAGCAAAACGAAATAAGCATGATCAGATTTGAACTTTCGCTCAAGTCCCCAGTTGGATATATTTATCCTTACCCCGTTCTCTCATGGAGCTCTCTTTAAAGTCATCGAGTGAAGGGAAGTGATGAAATGGAGCAATTATGTACCCATTTGTGCTATTCAGGTGAAACCAGGTGTAAAATTTCCAATCTGTGCAGCTGCTGTATACTCAATTCATTGTGCTTTCTTGCTACTGTTGCCTGTTAGTAGGTAATATCTGAAATATGGGCAAAATATTACAAGCAATAAAGCTATTTAACGTTATTGTATTGCTTCCAGAGAGAAAGATTGCCTTTTCCACCCTGCAAATGTATGCCAAAAATTGAAATAACAAAAGGATCCCTGCATAACACAAGCAAATCTTACAAGAGACATTTCGGAACTGATATCTTCCGCTGAGTAGGAACAGGATGCAATAACAAAAAATTGTGCCCAATCAAGAAGAAACATGAGTAATTTGATATACAGACATTTAGAAATATGAAGAAAATAAAATGCCGCCCGCTCATCCTGAATGGGGATAACAAACCTTTTTTTCTCAGTGAAAACAGATAGCCGAGTCGTCTCCCGTTGAGCTGAAGATTAATTTTCATTTTCCAAACAGTTTGTGCATATAAATATTCATGAACCACCTTGAAAAGCGGTGGGCAACTATAAGGCGGTCAACGGAGAAACCAACAACCCCTCCCAACCCCCTCCCTAATCTGCAGCTGTGCTAAGGGGGAGTGGGGGGTTAGCTCATGATGAAAGACTCTCACTATCCACGACCTTTCCAGTCTAAAACAAAGATTTGCACAATTAACTACTTTTAAATGTCATCCAACTGCCAAATCTGCATATCAACGCCAAGGCTTGCATAGAAATGAGGATGTTTGTGGACGAATCATTTTTCTCACCCGTCCCGTCGCCGTTGCCACAGAATGGGGGGCTCTTTCTTGTTTTAGCCAGGGAAGAAATGTAAATGTCAAAATATCTTGCATGGAGATCCTTCTGTTGCTAATTAACCTTTGGCGTTTAGAAACTAAACTGAGCTCTGCCTAAACGCTGCAATTAACTGAAGCTTGAAAGACAGAGAGACAACATCTACATGGAGCCCCGGAACACAGGGAATCACACCGACTTCATTATCCTTGCAGACGCACACCTCATTTTTTCTCATTGGTGGATATTCTCCCCAGGCAGCAAGAAAAGAAGCCTATTGGGACAGTGTCAAAACTTTGTGGATTAACAACGCTCCCGTTTTTATCTTCATAAGAACTACAGACGTGAGGCAGTTTAGCTGTAGCCCTAAGTAGGAGAAAAACCTTTATAGGGATATTCAATCTCATAAATCTTCATATATCAAGCTAAAGACTGCTGGGGTCAATCATATTTCCGTTCAGGTTCCAGATCTAGTGACTGGAAGGAAAACTGGCTTTAGTTCTCCAAAACAAGAAAATCGGCAAGTGTAATTTAAGCACTTTCCTCTGGTGGTCTCTGTGGGTCTCCTTTGGGCCTGAGCTGCACAGGTTCCTCCGGAGTAATGAATACCAATACTAAGCTCAGACCTAAAGCTCAAAGCCAGTGTCAGTTACAAAGTCAACCCATTATCATCTTCACTATTCAACAATATACTCTTTCCCTCCACTGTAGAATTAATAACATTCAACAGACTGAGCAGGTAGCTGGAGTTGGAAAAATATCCACTCGTTCCACTGGGAAGGAGGTGAGGAAACTATATGATGATGGACAGAGATGATTTTTTAACTTTTATACGCTGATAAATTTTGAAGCTCAAGAAACCGTCAGGCTATATGCCGACATGTGATTGACATCATTTCCAGGGGGAATCTGGGTTTTTGACAGCAGGGCAGATGTGTGTGTGTGTGTACCTGGTTTTTCTACCCTACTTAGGACCAGTTTTGGGATATTCACTAACCTTCTTAAGACCGATGGACCTTCTTAGGATAGAAGCCCGTTCCTAATATGGGGCACTCCCCTTTTTAGGGTTAGGAGTTAAGTTTAAAGGTATGGTTTGAATTCAGTTTTAGTCAGGCTTAGGGTTGGAGTAGATCAGGAATGGTTAGGGTTAGGAAACGTGTCTGGGTTAGGCATAAATCCAGTTACTAAAATCAATGGAAGTCAATAGAAGGCCATAATAAGGGTAGCAATACAAACTTTTGTGTGCGAGAGAGAGAGAGGGAGAGAGACTAGAATATTTAACCACAAGGCAGATACAGTACTGTGAAAATGATTTAATATTAAAGGAGTTTCCTGTTAGCTTTCAAAATGGTCTTTTGTTTTCTTTGGTAGCTTTTACACTAATCTATGTCCAGCCTCACTAAGGAAAGTGGGTGAGTGGAACACAAAAAAGAACATATAAAACAGATAAATATCATATGAAACATCATTTACATTGATTCTTTAGCTCTGCAACAAGATGTGCAGAAACTGTATGCGTTGATAAATCCATACAAAAAACATTGGTTTTTGCCATAGATTTTACATAAAGGCCAATGATTTGTTTTATCATTTACATTCAATCGTGTTTTTTAGTATCTTAATTAAGCATTTGTTGTCATCTTTTGAAATGTCTATTTCATGGTTTTGAAGCATATGGTATCATAGAACATTTCTAATGTCACAATGGGACCTTGAAAAACTCATCACTACATTTTCGTTTATACGGATTGATTGCAGCTACAGTGTCCTCAACAGTTCTGCCTAAAAAGTCAATCAGACAGCTGCAGCTGATCCAGCACGCTGCTGCTTGCTGCCCTCACTACAAGTAGAGCACATCAACCCAGTTCTAAAGTCCTTATACTGGCTCCAGGTAGCTCAGAATAGACAACAAAATACTTTTACTAGTTTATGAATCATTAAATGGCAAAATGATTATATCAGTTTTATGTTGTTTTCACAGTAAAACTTTAACAAGACACCTGAACTTGGTTATATTTAATAAGCTCTGATAGATCTTGGGTTAGAGTCTTTTCTCCACATCTAGTCTTTTCCTCTGCTGGGTTTATTATTCATTATGGTATTTATTGGGCATAACACATTCCAGCGAACGCTGTTGAATGCCTGATACCAGTGATCTGGAAAATGAAATATCAAATGTTTTATGTAACCCCTGTAATGTGCTAATGTCCCTGGTTGGGAATCACTGCCCTAGACCACTCTTCTAGGGTCTTTCAGCTCTACGCTAATAATCACCACTAGAACCAAACGTGGAGAAGCAGCTTTCAATTTCCATCATGGGCATGCCCTAGACCTGGAAACATTGGGAGCTGAGCCCACACCCTCGTAGAGCAAAGGTCCCCAACCTTCCATGGGTCATTTTGTACATTGGCTGCGGGCAACAGAGAAAGAATAAGTAGCTTACAGTAATTCTGTTTTGTTTATCGTCCAAGTTTAAATGATATTTTATTTTGAAAAATGACCGGACTCTCACCATAACATCCAGCTATTACTCACTTTTGACGCATGTCAAGACGTTGCCACTATTTATGAAACACACCTTAAAGGCTGGTCCATGCGAAATTTGTGTTGATATTAAACTGATTCATAACAAATACAAGGTTGGGGTCCACCGATGTAGATTAATTAGGGTGAATCTACAGAGGAAAAATGGCTTCTTATTAAACCTTTCTTGAGCATTGTGAGACCTTGTCTAAGGCTACGTCCACACTAAGCCGATATGGTTATACGGGGAGTTAGACGCCTAATGTTATCCACTCAACACGAGCATTTACGGTCCGTTTAAGGTCCCATGATTGCGCAATCCCATACAGACCTGTGCAAATACTGGGCATGCGCGAAAAGACGAACGGAACACGCTTATAATCTACGTGACGCCAGCGCCTACATAATATATACAAGAAGCTCTACAGCACAGTACTTATCTGCTTGTCCCGTTAACCGAAGAGAACAATAGCTGCTCAGAAGAAGAGAGAGTTTTTGGTGTGGACAGACGACGAGATCGATTTATTACTCTTCGCTGTTGTCTTTGTCTGTAGTGTCATATTGTTATTGACGCAGCAATAACAATATGACAAATTTAAAAAAAAAAATTTTTTTAAAAAGTGGAAGATGATCTGGCAAGATGGAAATCCCTTCCAATATCACTTATTGGAAGGCTAGCTACAATAAAAAAGATGGTTTTGCCTAGAATCAATTATTTATTCTCAATGATCCCAAGCAAACCATCACCTAAAAACACTACAGAAGTACAAAGATAAAGGAGGTCTAGACCTACCAAACTTTCGTCATTATTTCTTAGCCAACAGACTCCAATACACATCAAGATGGGTAAAACACAGTTATATCGATGAGTGCTGGGTAGATGTAGAACAGACACTATGCAATAAGATAAAACTTTCAGATCTACCTTTTGTTAGTTCAAATATAAAACAAAATGAATGTTTCAAAAGTATAAATATCAGCTCCTCTCTGACAGCTTGGTGGGAATTTCTTAAAATGACAAAGACCTCACTAGTCCCATGCAGGCGTACACCCATCTGGAATAACCCGGATATCTTACAAAAAAAAATGCATTATTAACTTTCCAGGCTGGAGTTGTAAAGGGATTGAATACCTGGAGCATATATTTGATGGAACAACCTTTATCCAATTTAATACATTGGTTACACAATTCAGAATTAACAAAAATAAATTCTTAGAATACCAACAAATTAAATCAATTATAAAAAATAAATTTAGGCTCAATACAGTTGATTTACAAATTCCAGGAAAAGTTTTAGACTTCCTTAATCTTAACCCTCCCAAACTGCTATCTAAAATAAACAAAACATTAAATAGAA